>JANHMN010000008.1:59678294-59697990 GCA_030674055.1 Rhabdomys pumilio
GAGAGAGAGAGAGAGAGAGAGAGAGAGAGAGAGAGAGAGAGAGAGAGAGAACCTTCATTTCTGTTTTGAATTGAAGGTAAGGCATCCAGGACTGTCAATGCCCTTTCTTCTAAGGTTTTGATTCAGGCCAAGAACACAGTTCAGCTATTCCTCCTCACTGTTCTAAAACCAAGTTTCCCATGATTCAACCGCTGTCAAAGATCAAACTCCCATGACCCCACTGCTGTCAGTCTGAGATTGTTCCGAGACTTTACTGCTATCAATGTGGCCTTGGAAAGGCTTCACTTTTCTAATCCCCTGTAGCCTGGGTCAAAACCACGCCACACAAGTCCCATCAAGCCTGCCCTTTGCTCCTGCCCTGCTTTCTGCCTTCCAGAACTTAGCTTCTGGCTGCTCCGTTCTGCCCTCTCACCCTGAGGACTCCATTCACACTTGGTGATCTCGAGGAACGGCCCTGTAGCCCCACTTCCTCTGATCCCACCTGCCATCAACCAGAAGCCCCTCAGAGACAGCAAGGCTGCTGGGTTTTGTCTCGGTGCTTTGTCTAGCATATTACAACCCTGTCTGTTCTTCTCACTCATTTTGAACCCATTATTCCTGATTATGGAGGTTTTTCTCCGCAGAGGATTTGTGCATCATCCTGCTGTAGGACTTTTTTTGTGCATTTATCCCAACTAATGTTTAGATGAAGAGACAAAATCCAACCCCCGCACTCTGCTAGGGTTCAAGCAAGGTCTCTCATGCTCCTCACTTCATCCTGGAGACAGCTATTGAACACCTACTCTGCTTTGCGCCAGGAGTTCCTGAAATCAAATTACTTAGTAACATATTTTCTCAGCCCAGGAGGGACCACAGATGCTAATGAGCCACCTGGCTGGGGTGAGAGCCGGCCAGAGCACTGGCTCTCACCACTGTGCCCATAGCCAGATGGGCTTAGCTCCCACAGCTCTTCTCTGTCTGATATGAGGTTTAGCCTCACAAATAAGCCCCCGGCACATGTGGGTCTCTATTATGGCTCTGACGGTCTTGATAGTAAGTATCTTCCTTACTATCAAAGTGGCCTACGTCCTTGCCGGCTGCCACAGATTACAGGGTGTAGCTGAGTATCCTCACCATGTTCTCCACATCAGAATTAGAACCTGTTCTGGGGGTTAGTCAGCAATAGCCAGGGCCCCCAGGCAACTCACTGGGCCTTTGTCTCCCCAGGAATAAAGTGGATACCTGACGAAAATGGAGTCATCGCTTTTGACTGCAGAAACCGTGGCTGGTAAGCACTCCCAGAGGAAGGTTACTGGTCCCAGCATTTCTCTTCCATCCTTTGGGCTTGGCTTGGCTTTCTTGCACCCTCCCCCACACAGAGGCTTGGGGAGGAGACCTCAGTGGTTTAATTCAACCAAGGAATAGGAATACTTGCTAGCTATAGTCCTCACTCCCTCCTCCAACGTATCTTATCCTTATCTCCAACTTAGTACCCAAGGCTGTCTCCAGATCAGCCTGCCTTCAGCTCTGCTCTTGCCAGACTCTTTCCCTGGTAGATCAGCAATGTATTTGAGCCCCCTCGTTTCTTGCTGTCAGGCCCTCAGAGACCCTGGCTGTCCTCTGCCAAAAATGAGAAGGCTTACTTCCAATCTCAGCACCCCCAAAAGCCTCCATGTTCAAGGGTTACAGCACACAGTGAAACCCAGGGATGAAGGGGCATTGGTCTAAACTTAGGGAAACCCATGAACCAGATCAAATAAATGAACTGGAGGCCCCCATCCAAGTGCAGTACAGCCTTGGTCTCCCTCCCATTGCTTCTCTTTCTGCTAAAGGTATATACAAGCTGCCACTTCTCCCAAAGACATCGTAATTCTGGTGGACGTGAGCGGCAGCATGAAGGGGCTGAGGATGGCCATTGCCAAGCACACCATCACTACCATATTGGACACCCTGGGGGAGAACGACTTTGTGAACATTATCGCGGTAATGGTGGCTTCCTGCTCTGCAGTTGCTCTTTGCTCTCACCTGCCCTGGGAAGATATTCTTTTCCTGTACCAGTGTTGTGCCCAGATTGCAAAAACCCCAGAGAGACCACCAGGAACCAGGATTCCGATGCAAGCGCATGAGAGTCTTTATTCAAGCTCGAGCTTGGGCCACAAACCTTCCTGGTGGAACAGGAAGGAGAATGGCTCCAGATCTAGGTGAAGGGGGGTTATAAAGGAAAAAAACAAAACAAAACACAAGCTGGTGTTTCTAAGCCTTGGCATTACATGACAGGATAAAGGAATGTTGGTCTCTTTCCCAGAACCCAAGGGTGGTGGCTGTATCACTTCAAGGACAGCAGACAGTAGCTTTCTCCAAGGACAGCAGCTTAAAATAGAGTTTGGAGGACAAGGATGGAATCTATCATGCTGTTTTTTGCCTCTTCATTGGCCATGTCTCTCTAAGGGCAAGCTAACTTATAATGGAGTCTTAAAAACAAAATGGAGTTTATTCTGCTACCTTAGTCCCTTCACCATAAGAGCCTGTGTTTCAAACCACAGGTGCTTCTCACCACAGAGGGACACCTTCCTCTACATTGGGAACTCCTGAACCGTAGTGCCCACGGTCTGCCTGGGGTTTTTCTGAGATGACGTTTCAAGCCCCCCCTCAAAGTACCTGGAATAATGTATGAATGTGCACACCCCTCATCAAGGCCACATCTTCCTATGTGAATGTGCACTCCCTCATCGAGGCCACATCCTCCAGCAGCTTCTCAGTGCCTGGGCGCTGCTACAAAGAACCACCAGCCTTTGTAGTGCCCCCCATCCCCGTCCCCTCCATGGGCTCCTGGCAGGATGGCTGCTGGCAGTCTCCCATCCACAGGAGGTCAGATGGTCTCGGACACTCTCTCTGTTATGATTCCTCTCCCTTTCCTTATCCCATTAGCCTAAATACACAGGCAGAAAGGAGATGCATAAAAGGAAGGAGGTGAGTGTTTAAAAGTACAACCAAATAGGGACCACTTGAACTCCATGGAAGCAGCGTTGGCAACCACCCTGGGGTGCCATTTTGAAGGCCACTTGAGAAGTCCTTCATCAGTCTGCATAGTTGCTGCCATTTCTAGCTTCGAGTGGAATTTATGTACCATGTAGACAGGCTTAGGCAAAAATGTCTTGCTTCAGAATGATCCCGCTGGGAGATCCAGACCCCAAGTTGATACCCAAGGCTCAGCTTGCCCGTGGCATCACTCCTAGACAATCCTTCCCTGGGTTGACTTCTGTCCCCATCTCAGAGCCTGTACTGTCGGATGGCCACATAAGCAGGCTCCATACTCTACCAAGGAGGGGAAGTGCACTGTCCCTCAGAGCCTGCAGCTCCTCCATCCCACACTCTGCCTTGCTTCCTCAGAGAAACTCCTAGGAAGGACATTCACTCCCAGAGTTCCCAGTGTAGCCCTAGCTCTTCGATGATGTAGTTACTGTGTCTTCTCTCTCCTGTATTACATAATAAGCAGAAAGTGGGTAAGAGACCCTGAAAATATGTATTCTAACTGCCAGGGAGATTAGGAAAGGGGCAGTAATACGTCCTGTTTCTCCCTATGGATAGCTAAATGGCTGTCTACATGTGTGCAGACAAGGAGGAGTACATGTGCAACTAGTTGGTGGCCCAAACCTGTAATCTTAGGATTCTAGAAACCAAGCCAAGAGACATGACTTAAATGTCAGGCCAGCCTGGGCTGCATAATGAGACCTTCTGTCAAAGAACAAGAAGCAGTAGTTTGGAATCCCTACTCAGACTGGGGAGGGATCTATGCAAGGGAGGCTCTGGGATTGGTGGAAAGTATCTTGGCTTGGTGCACACAGGAATTCTCTCAGGATTGGCAGGTTCTCAGCACACTCTAGAAGGTGCACCTCACATCAGAACCAGGATTTGGGGAGCAGCTTTGGAGTCAGGATCCCCTGCTTACTCTGTTCAGGCATCCCAAGACAGTGCTGCCCAGTTGCCCTGGTAAGACATCTGTTTTCTCTCTCTCTCTCTCTCCCTTTACTGTGGCTTGCAGTACAATGACTATGTCCACTACATCGAGCCCTGCTTCAAAGGCATCCTCGTCCAAGCAGATCGAGACAACCGAGAGGTGAGTATCCAACACAGCCAAAACTCCCATCAGGGTTAAGGGGAGGTACCTGTGAAGACTGCTATACAGTGCCCTGTCCCCACCATGGCCCCTGGGAAGAGCAAAGCAAATCGGTGGTTACCCTGGGCTGTCCACCCTCTAGCTAGCCAGATCCTTGGCACTGCCTCTTAGACAGAGATAGAATTGGTACCACGCCTTCCACATTTAGTTCATCTTTGGGCATTTGAGAAACATGGACTCAGGTGACTGTGGTTGGCTGTCCCTGTGGAGCTAGGGTCTTGCAGCCAGGCACTAACAACGCTTCTAAGCTCCCTCCCCAGTTAGGAGCAGAGCCAAGGATTCCTGGACCCACTTAATCCTCTGAGCCTCACCTTCCACTTCCCTCCCCCCCCTCCCCGCCCCCCGACAGCATTTCAAGCAGCTGGTGAATGAGCTGATGGTCAAAGGCGTGGGTATCGTGAACCAAGCTCTAGTTGAAGCTTTCCAGATCCTGAAGCAGGTACCAACCGCTGGCAGAACCTGGGGACAGGGTGAGGCCCATAGAGGGAGGCCATATTGCAACTGCAGGTTGTGGCCTGTGATGACAGCCTCATTCCTATTCCCCAGTTCCAAGAGTCCAAACAAGGAAGTCTCTGCAACCAGGCCATCATGCTTATCACCGATGGGGCTGTGGAAGACTATGAGCCCGTGTTCGAGACCTATAACTGGCCAGACCGCAAGGTGACTGACTCCTGCTGGGAAGGCAGGGGAAAGGGGGCTCTCCTGATGCCAAGGGAGCATTCCCCTGAATCACGGTAGTCTTGTGTATAGCACAACCCCAAGTTTAAAGTTCTTTCCCATTAGACTTGTTCACCAGTTCCCACATCTTCTAACTGGGTACCCCAGCAACCTGGGCCCAGGATGCAAAGCTGGAGAACCCAGAACAGAGAGAGACATGCACGTGAGCCCTTCATAAATGACTCTGCTGTTGCCTGCAGCTGCTAAGCCCGTCTCTTTTGGACAGGTCCGAGTTTTCACCTACCTTATTGGAAGAGAATTGACTTTCGCTGACCGCCTGAAATGGATTGCCTGCAACAATAAAGGTAAATGACTTTGCAAAGCATTTTGCAGTCCACACAGAGACAGAGGGACAGCAGTACTGAGGGCCAGGCTTCTGGCCAGAGGCCCCTTCAGGAGCAATACAGAAGGAGGTTTCTCTGAACAACCCCATTGTTCAGAGAAAGGGAGGGCAGATTTCTCTGAAGCTGGAGCAGACAGTCCATCAACCCCACAGGGACTCCAGGCTTATAGTCATCTGAGATGCAAATCAGAGGCCACTTACACAAGAGAATTGTCTCCTCAAACAAAGCCTTGTACAAATACACAGCACAGTGGAGTTTTTCCTCAGGAGGAAAAACTTCATCTGGGTTTTTTGAAGCAGCATTTTTCTTACCAGCTGAGCTAGACTAGTAAGAGAAAGCCATCTCTGCCTCCCCAGCACTGGCTTACAAGGGCAAGCCAGCACACCTGGCTTTTTAAACATAAATTCTAGGGGTGAGACTCAGGTCTTCATGCTTGGCGAGCGCTTTACTGACTGATCTATTACTCCAGCCCACTTTACTTCTTATTTTCCCCTATTTATTACTTGATTGATTTTTTTTTCTGAGAGAGATTCCGATATGACTTGAATGTGTCATGATGGCACCAAAGCATGCGCTGGACAGGGTACAGGCTGGGCAGGGTGCAGGCTAGGCAGGGTTCAGGGATCAATAGGAAAGATACTTTCCTAGTTGGGGGAGTTCGAGGAAGGGTCTTTCACATCAAGGGAATAGCATGCTCTGGGCATGAGGCGTGGTAGAATGCAAAGCTGTCCCATTTTGCTGGCATGTAGGACAAATGGCTGGAGGAGGTGGTGGGCAATGAGACCAAAAGTTACTAAACCATGCATGGCCTCATTAGCCAGGTGCCCTTCTCAATAGTGCTGCTTTCAGTTTATTCTGAAAAGAATAAAGAAGACTGCTCCATAGCCTGAGGAAGACTGACGAGGAGGGAAACTAGGAGCTGTGGACACAGGAGGACAAGAGCTGCCATCTTGTTGGGGTCTCCAAACCAATTCTCACAGAGCATAACACAGCAAGATTTGTTGGTGGGCATCATGGCTGCAGCTGAATCTCCTGCTGTTGTTTGGGGGAATATTAGCAATGGAAGGTTCCTCCAAGATCTTCTAAGCTGGAGCAGAAGAGGCCTTTCTTTGTCTTGTACTAGGAGACAAGGCATGACCTCCAGGAAGGGGAGAGGCCCAGCTAGGAACACCCAGAAGCTGGGAGTGCGCATGTGCCCTATGGAGGGACCACGTAGAGCTGGTCCTTTGCATCCTATGTCACAGAGCCTTGCCCTCTCCAGGCTACTACACACAGATCTCCACACTGGCTGACGCACAGGAGAACGTGATGGAGTATCTGCATGTGCTTAGCCGTCCCATGGTCATCAACCATGACCACGACATCATCTGGACAGAGGCTTATATGGACAGCCAGGTATGCACGGTGATGGGCAGGGAGGCCAGAGTTAAGAGGAGGAGCAGGAGGTGACGTCTTGGTCTGGGGAGCTCAACATTGTGCCTCCATGGAAGGAGTCACCAAGTGTGATCAAAAGCCTTTCATCACCTCCTTCCCCTCACAGCCCTCAGCCCAACCAACAGCCATTCTGTGTCCACCTGCCCCAGAGGCCTAGATCCCTGCACAGCAGACACCCCGCCCCTCTGTTTCTTTCCACTCTGCGTTACCCGTTTACCCACCATATTGTCCTCTCCCACCAGCCATGGGAAGAAAAGATTCACACCAGTGGTTCACCATTCTGTAGCTCTGTCCTGCCACTTCCTGCATTTCACAGGCTAGAAGAGGCGATATCTTATGCAGAGGAATAAAAACGTCCAAGTTTGGAGGAAGAGGGCCTTCCGCCTCCTAACATACCGATAGCACCTGTGTGTAGCCACCTGCCTTGTGACAATATACAAACCGGGATTAAGACCTGACAGCAGTGGCTTGGATAAGACCAAGGCAGGAAGAAGCATAGAGGTTTAGTGCTAGGCATCATAGAGATGGTAAGACTTCTGGTCACAGGGACCTAGGCTCCTTCCTGCAGCTACCTTTACTCCCCAGGCCAAGCCCCGCCTTACTGCTTGTAGGGGCTAGTGTGGGCGATCCTGCTTAACCCCTTAAAGGAGACCGCTCAGGAGTCCTCCTGGTTCACACACTTACTTAACTCTTACTGACCTCAAACCCCGTGCTGCTTCCCAGGCTACCGAGGTGACTGAGAAAACACCCTTTCAGCTTCTTTTTCTGTACTCTATATAAGGACGAGGGCACACGTACTCTAGTATATAACAGTAGCTATAAGCCATCTTGCCAAGCTGGGGCCAAAAGCTTCAGGAATCCATTCTAAAGTTTCTTCAGTCCATCTGACCAGCTGGAGTGGGCTCTTCCCCAAAGCCTTGCCCAGGAGACCCCATCTGTCCCACACTGATGGCCACTCCCTGAGCTGAGACCACAGGGAAGAGCCTTCTACATCTCTTGTCTCTTCAATTGTCTGGGTACTCATTGGTCACAGGCCATCTGACCCTGGTTGGAGGAATGGGAGGGGGAAGGGGAGGCAGGAAGAGAGAGGCTAAGACCTGCTTTGTTACTGCCTTGACATCCCCACATTGTGTGCTTGCACTCATCCCTTCTTGCTTGCTCCTCCTCTAACCATCCCTGCCTCCCGCCCCCAGCCCAGCATGTGCTCCCTGGGCCTCTCTCCCATGTGCATATTAACATCATGCTGAGGACCCAGCAGAAGGAAGTCTGAGAATTTGCAATGTAAGAGAAAACTGGGCCGTGGACAGTGGTGGCCACACCTAGGTAGCAGCCGGGCTTGAGCCTAGCAAGAGGAATTAGGAAGGAGAGACAGTGACAGAGACAATTCACTAAGCCACTGGGCAAATGATTTCAGGCCATTCCTGTCAGCCATACTGAGGTACTTCACACTCAGCATGGCCTCCCAGGATCTGTTTTTATCCCTGCCTGGAGACAAAGGCAGAGTTTTATCTTTACTTAAAAAAAAAAAAAAAATGGCCTCTGTCTCTTCAGTTAAAGCCTCTGGTATCACATCTCCAAGTCTCCCCTTAACCCATCCTCTGCAATGTCAACATCCCTGAAAACCAGGCCCACGGGCAGATGCCTGAACCCTTCAGGTTAAGGACAGTGGTCCATTGAGAGAACAGGCACCCTTTTCCTGTAGCATGATCCAGAGCCAAGGGCACGGGGACAGCTCACTCTACTCAAGTATGAGATGAGTCCTAAAGGAGGTAGAGAAGGAGGCCCAGCCAAGGCTTGGCTGCAGCTCCCCTGAAGATGCTGCCCTGGCGTGGAGAGCCACAGCTCCTCGGGGCCCTAGAGTCTTGTGTAGCTGGGAAGACTGGACCTAGAATAAAGGAGGTGCCAGTGCAGTCCATGCAGGGAAAACCTTGCTTCCCAGCTCCATGCTGAGATTCAGAGCTGCCTCTGATCCAGGGAGGTCTGATATACACACAATGGCCTTCAGGCAATCTGAGCAACAGGCAGCTTGCACAGAGTGCTTGCTTCTACTTGGCGTTATTGCCGTCTTTGTTATAATAGAGGCACATGTGCAGGCCCCTGACGTAGCAGGGAGTCCCTTCCCGATTTGGTTCTGGTTCTGTCTTCTGAGTGGACAGAGCTAGGGGTCTGCCCCATGTGTGTTAGGGGTGACCTCCATGCCCTGCCCTCAGGCCAATGCTCCTAACCCATGTCTGTCTGAGAGGCTGTGCAGAAATGTCTCCCTTTCTGTTCACTGGCCTGGCCATGTGGTACAACAATCTCAGGTCCATATCAGAGGCTTCTGGAAAAAGCCATGCTGTGCTGTACCCTGTTTGCTGGGCTTGGGTCACAAGCCCTCCTTGGTCTGCCCAGATGAGACTGCTTGGCTCACACACTGCTTTTGCTGAGTCTCCTCCCAGGTCCCCCAGTCTTCCCCTGGCACTCCTGCTCACTCCCCTCAGCATCTCTCCCTCTCCCATCAGCTAAGGGAGGGCTAAGTAGTGTTCCCACAGTACCTGAGTAAGGAACCAGCAGACACCTGGGCCCACTCCTCCTCTGACCTCTGCCCTCTCCTCCCCAGCAACTCAGCACCTCAGAGGCACAAAGCCTGATGCTCCTCACCACAGTGGCCATGCCAGTCTTCAGCAAAAAGAACGAAACAGTGAGTGGCCCTTCCCTATGCCGCAACTTGGAGTTCAACCCGCTGAGCCTCACTACCAACCACAAGTGTTGGATACAGATTCCCGAGTCTGGTCCTGGTCCAGCTATGGAAGAACCTTCTCTCCAACTATGGGGCTGTTGTCCGTGCTTTCCCCCTAAGCTTCTGCAGGCTTGTTGGGGGTAGGGCAGCCCCTGCTTTGTTCTTGAGATAGAAGGCTATGAGGTCTTCGGCTAGCCTTCCAGGTTAATCACACTTACCTAGCCAAAGTGGGTAGACTCTTGCTTGTGTGTGAAGGCCTCTAGTGAGGGGATCTCTAGACCTTTCCATTGTCTGGTGAGAAAACACTTCCCTATGGGTCACTTGTGCATAGAGGCTACATAAGTTATGGTCCTTTTATTTCTTCCTCTGACATGAATATTAATATTTCACTTAGCTTCGTATTTCATTTAAATGTTACTACTTAAATATTAATATGGGGCATTAATCTTCTTAACAGCTGAGCTTGTCCCCGGGGCCCCATCTGACAGTCTACATTGTTATTTGGGGGAACTCGGCCTACAGTCTAAGTGCAAAGGAAGACCAGTAAATGCTTCCTTTTCCAGGCTTCAGGGAGGCCTAGAGTCTAGTCTGCGGAGCCTGGTTTTTCTGACCCTTGCACTGTTCCTTCTAGAGGTCCCATGGCATTCTCCTGGGTGTAGTGGGCTCTGACGTGACCCTAAGGGAGCTCATGAAGCTGGCACCCCGATATAAGGTGAGCCTTAGAGGGATCCCTGGGGGATGGTGTCTAAGCCACTGCTCTCCATTGCTGTGACAAAAATCAGCTTAAAGGGAGGAGAGATTTATTTGGGCTCACAGTTTTACTGTTTCACAGTTTCATGGCTTCTGCCAATGGTTGCTTGACCAGAGACCGGAAGGTGGAAACGTGACACTGGCTTACTCTGATCCCTATTTAAAACTCCCTGCTGTTTTCAATGATCCCTTTCCCTCCTCCCCTGCCTAGCCATCCAACATGTCTAATGCCCTCAACCCTTGACCTTGGCAGCTTGGGGTGCATGGATATGCCTTTTTGAACACTAACAATGGCTACATCATGTCTCATCCTGACCTCCGACCTTTGGTAAGTACAGCCCTGAGATTCTAACAATATGAGATTTGGGGACAGTTCACAACAAATGACTAAAATTCCTTGGATCATACAAGAGGAAAATTTACATCATTATACTTGTTTCTAAATTATTACCTAGGAGGAGGCACAGGGCAAAAACACATGGAATGATTGGTGAACAGACCGGAGAGCAGGTGATACAGGCTGGGCTTGTGAGAATGGAGTCCTGCAGGACAGGCCAGTTTCCATTACTGTAATAAAACATCTGCAATCGAAAACTTATAAAGAACTATTTCAGTCCATAGCTGGTTAAGCCTATTGCTTTATGCTCTGGTGGGGTACATGCAGCACGGCATGCTTGCGTGGGAGCGTGGGACAGGATGAACCTGTTGACCCCAGGAATACAATGAGAAAGAGACTCCAGTTTTATAACCCTCTTTAAGGACATTAAACCTCTCACTAGGCTTTTCATCTCCAGACATTCCAGCATTTTCTAACAGTGCCATGCTGGAACCCAGCTGTCTATGAAGAGGCCTTTGAGAGTTGTGTAAGAGTCAAACCATGAGGGAGAGATGGCTCAGCAGCTAAGAGCACCTCAGTTCAGTTCCCAGAATCCTCTTCAGCCAGCTCATAACTCTCTTTAACTCCAGTCCCAGGGGATCGGATGCTTCTGGTTTCCTTGGGGACCTGCATTCTCATGTACATACCCACAAATACACACATACACTTAATTCAAAATCAAATAAATCGTTTTAAAGCCTAATCACTGCAAACATTTCTCACAAACCCTCACTGTCTCGGTGACTCCATCCCTCCTACAATCTGACAGATGGATCAGCAGAGCCCCAGAGGCCCAAGAAGAAATGTGAACAATGAGTTCACAACAAAAATAGCAAGGACCTCTCGAAAGGGCAGTGAAGGCTCCCTGAGTGTGCCTTTGATGCTGCCTAGGACCCCTGTCCCCTTCTGACTCTGTCCAGGAGCTGTGGGTATTTTCATGAGTTTGCCCGAATATCTGGTATATACTCAACCTCCAGCAATGGCCCTGAGCACAATGGCAGTGGCCACATTGCTGGTGTAAGGCTGGAGGGGGAAGAGGGGAGTGCATCTGAAGGCCTGGAGGCATCTTAAACCTACTCCCCTTCTGTCTTCTGAAGAACCTCAAGAGGCTTAGATAGCAGAATTTACAAAGGGGCTTCTCTGCCTCAAGAGTCATTTGGGGAGACCAGCTGAACTAAGTCTCATAGCAGTTAACTCAAGTGGATACAGAATCTCCTAAGACATTTGACTGAACCACTCAAGGCAAATGGTAGGGCTCAGATGGAGACACACTGGTCTATCCACACTGTCTTCCCAATTCAGACTCAGCAGGGCATTTATCTGAACCCATAATGGACAGTCTTATACTAACAGGTTCTTTAGACCAATGCTATCAAGTGACTCATAGTAGGAGAACATGTAGCTTGATCACAGAGTTGACATATAGAATTAAGGGACATATAGAATTAAGAGACATGAATCAGAAACCCACCTGCCAGCATCCATCTAGGTAACTCACACGAATAATGCTTTCACTATCCAGTTCATATTGGGGACCTTCTGTGTGCCTGACATTATCATGCCAGTAAGAGTGCTGTAAACAGAAGAACATAGCTAATCAAAATCTAATGTGTGAAGGCACATAAGCCATATGATCTGCTTACCATAGGACACATTGTATAAGGAAGGTGTTGTCAGGGAAGCAACTGGTGAGATTTCAGAAAGCAAAATACTAGAGAATATTCCCAGCAATAGAATAAGAAAGGTCGGGAGACCTGCTGGGGGCCTAAAAACCTTTCTATGTCAATGTCCCCAACCAAATGGAATCATATGTTTATTATGAGAGGCTAGGAATGGGCTACAATCTGTCAGGTGTAGTTGAGACTTAGGAAATGACACTGGAATATTGCCAGAGAGACAGCTCAGGTAGAAGAAGAACAGAGCAGCCCTGATGACTCTGAACCTTGGGAAGTCTGAGCATTGTGTGGGTCACAAGTAAGAAGGTGAGCAGAGCAGGGACACTGGAGCAACATCCGTACTACAACCAGGAGAGAAAAAAAAATAAAACCCAAGTAAATGAAACAACCAGCAGAAATAAGATACACAACGCTGGTGACTTCAACCCCCAAACATCTACTGGGGTCCCGTTTACAGAATTAGATGGTGCTGTTTTTATTATACTCTGGTGCTAAACTCCCTCTTTCCTTTATTGAAAGCACTACTGAACTAAACCAGGGAAGTACCATGGGAGTATTTACAGATAACATGATGA
Organism: Rhabdomys pumilio; assembly: GCA_030674055.1. Classification (NCBI taxonomy): domain Eukaryota; kingdom Metazoa; phylum Chordata; class Mammalia; order Rodentia; family Muridae; genus Rhabdomys; species Rhabdomys pumilio. The sequence continues at coordinate 59,691,042 of JANHMN010000008.1, forward strand.
TATCTGCCAGGGAGAGAGAGTGGAGAGCAAAAGAGGGAGAGAGGGAAAGAGGGAGAGAGGGAGAGAGGGAGGAAGAACAAGAGAATGATTCCGCTCGGAGAATTGGTTCAGGGATCTGTGTCACATTCCAGAGACGGGTAGGTAGTTATTAAGCCCTGCAGAGCTGCGCTTGGATCTGACCAATTTAAAAAAAAAAAAATCTATCAAGATGAGAAGCTTCTGCAGATGCCTTAAAATCTGGAGGAGAAGATGATTGCTCATGAAACATTCTAAAATGATCATCTGAGATTAACAAGATGAAATACATGAGAAATAGGTGGGCGCTCTGCAAACTGAACGCCCACGTGTGGAGAGCAGCGCGTGAGAACGCCGAGGGGATTTGCCTGACTGCTGGCGCCATCTGGGCAGCCAAGCTGGCCTGGCTGTCCGAGACAGGACCCACAGTGCTTCAGTTCACAAACCACACCTCTCTCATCTCCTGGCCAGCCTCCATGAGCAATATTGATCTCTTCCCTGACAGCTCCATTTTCAGGGTGACATTGACAGAGCTGAGCATCTTCAGAGAGCTGAGGTATCTTCAGACTGGAAATGTTTAGTTGGAGACAGTCAAGTCTCACAAGTGACAAGACGGAGCATCCCAAGCCCTGTCAGGAGGAGCACGTCCTAGGTGGTTCAGGATGAAAGCTGACAACAAGAAGTAAAAGTTAGGAGACAGATTTGAACTCCGCAGGAGGGAGAACTTTCTAGTAATCAGAGCTGTCCGAACTGTGACAAGCTGTCTCACAAAATGGGGAGATCCCTGGCATGAGAAATGTGCACACACACACACACACACACACACACACACACACACACACACACCAGGAGGCTCAGAGACCATCTGTGGCACACATTGGTCATGGAAGCTTTGCATTGAGTAAAAGTCTGGCCTGGCTCATCCTGGGAGATTATGGGATGCTTTCATTTTATGAGGGTACTTGAAAGATTTTAAAGAAAAGGGAAGGGGAACAGGATGCATGCTAAACCCCACCTTTTCTATCATGTCTGTCCCACTCCAGTACAGAGAAGGCATGAAGCTCAAACCCAAACCCAACTACAACAGTGTGGACCTCTCAGAAGTGGAGTGGGAGGACCGAGCTGAAATTGTGAGTGGGAAACAAGGGAGTGAGAAGCTTTTCCCCCAGTTAGCCCTGTAGGGGACAGCACCAGGTGCCCCGGGAGTGCTGTGGCCACTGGACAGCTCTGGAACAGAGCAGTTGGGTTCTGTGCCTATGATTCTTTCAGCAACTGTGAATATCGAGCCATGACCCTAGCATCACAGGTTACTGAGACAGACTTAGCGCGTGCATAAGCCCAGCATGGTTTCAGGGTTGTGCTTAACTTCTAGTCTCCATATCACATCCTAGAGATGATGTCTCAGCAACACAACCCTGTATTCCAGAGCATCCATCCCTCAGAGCGCTGCCTCCGTGAAAGCCCACAACTGTGAGCCAGTGGCACCTAGACCCAGGTCCATCTTCCCTCCTAGAAATCTGCTCAGAGGCAAAGGGAAGAGCCAGTGTCCTAGGGATCTTAAGATACGGTCAAAGCCCGAATCCAGGTGATTAGGCACCAATTCCCTTTTCTTTCCTCTTAAAGCTGAGGACCGCCATGATCAATGGGGAAACGGGGTCTCACTCCATGGACGTGAAGGTGCCACTGGACAAAGGGGTAAGGAGCTAGCGACAGTGCCCATGACGTTCAGTCAGGCAGCACTGAGCCTGGACTTGGACCTCACTGCGGCCTGGGGATGTGAGGGGAGAGGGAGAGCCGTGGGGTAGAAAGTGCTCTGTTGCTCTCATTGATGCTCCATTCTTTAAAGACCCTGGGTATGAAGGCTGCCCAGGTCACAGGCAGCTCTTCCTTCTTCCCTATGCTGCCTGCTGTTTAGCCCTTTGGTTGTTTATGATAGAAAGGGAGAAAGTGACAGTTAATTTTGCAAACCGCCAGAGGCTCTGCTAGACCGTGTCACATGGGGAAAGGTTGGGAATATTCACTCCTCCCTTAAGCTGATTGTCATCCAACCACTGAGAACGGAAACAAATACCTTTGCTACAGAGAATCAAAACCGGAAACCCCCTGCTGTCCCTACAGACCTGTGTATCATTAGAAAAGACCATCTCATCTTCTCACTCAAATGATTCTGACGCATCCTCTGAATTCACACCGTCCCTTGACATATTAACAAATGTCACCTCCTCCTGTACAGCCACCCCCACCGCCTCCTTCATTACCCACCTGCCTCTGCTCAAAGAACACAGCATCTGTCTGCAGCAATTAGACCTGAGTCCTTGCCTGTACACAGATCTCCTCAAGACTCCTGCAGAGTCCTAGCCGCCAATATATAGAACCTAGCATTAGAAACCTCATGTGCACGTGCCCACTTAGCAGCCAGGACAGCTGTGCTGTGGCCATCAATCACACTGGCAACACAGTGGATGGAGTTTGCTCTCACCCTTCTCTCTAAGCATCTCCAAACCTTTCCAAAGTCACCAGGCAGAGTCCTAACCAGAACAGCAGACTGAACTTGGACAGAACTTCCTCCTGCCTAGGAAATTTGTTCGTTGCTGCTAATAAGCCATTTCAGTGTATCAAGACTTCCTCAAACATGAGTGCATCAAAGAAACAGAATGCTGGTGGCAATGCTGGCTTCCATGCTGGCTTCATAGCACACAGTTGTGGAGTCTTCCTACAGCTAATAACACTGATAATGACAGATTTCTCAGACGTGGGACTGTACAGATGCCCGTTTATTCAGCAAGACTTACAAGGCAGGTTCTTCACTGACTGCATCTTACAGATGGAGACATCCAGAGAAGCCAGAAATGAGTCTAGGATCGCAGCAAACCACAAACTCTAGACTGCAGGCTTTTGAGATCTGTATATTCGCAACGACAGTCTTAAGGACTCACAATTGTCTGGAAAAAAAACCCATTTCTTTTCTTTATGAGATTAAATTATGGGGTAGCATGTTTCCTTATGGCCATTTCCTACATGTGTGCTTTTAATTAGCCCTCCCCAGTCACCCTCCCCCACCCTCCCATCCCCCATCCTTGGTTCATTTCCACATTTGCATTATATTTGTTCTGTTACTCTCCCCACCTCTCTCCTGTAAAGTCTCTTTTTCCCTTTCATGTGCTCCCTTCTGGTTTCCTAGCCTCTACACACACTTGGTCATGTATGCATGCGTGCATACATTATTATATATAATTATATATGTTTTATATATTATGTTATATATAATTATGTGTATTATATAATATACATGTGTTATATATGTGTGTATATATTTATAATTAGAAGCTAGGACTCATATGTGATAGAAAAACAAACAGCATTTTTCTTCCTGGACCTGTCATACTCAGAGTATTTTCCAGTTGCTTCCTGCCCCTTTTTGTCCAGTTCTCTTTCTTCCCCGAGACTTTCCCCCGTCTGCTTCATGTCACATGTATTCCCTGCTCTTCTTTTCCTCCCTCCTCTACCATGTTACCCCTCCCTTCGGTATTCCCTTTAAAGTTTCATAACCTTTGCACGTGGATACATAAATACTCACAGACACCCACCCATATGTCATTTTAAATCTAGATCTCCCATATGGGTGAACACATAGAGCATTTGTCTTTATTAGTCTGGCTTATTTCACTTAACATAATGATCTCCAGTTTCATCCATCATCCTGCAAATGTTCTGATTTCATTTTGCTTTAGGGAGTTCTAAAATTCCTGTGTGTGTGTGTGTGTGTGTGTGTGTGTGTGTGTGTGAGAGAGAGACTTCCGTTTTGAAATCTGTTGATGGACATCTGTAGTAACAAGTTTTAAGAATTCTGGAATTTTGGTTTCTTTAAAAACCACAGAAGTATCATAAGGATGTGTTTTCATTTTCATCCCATGTGTGGGATAGAGAGCTGCTTTGCAGCAACTCACTACGATTTGCTTCCTGCTCTTACTAAGGCATGGTTTTGCCAGCTGCAGACAGTTTCTGCAACTGTGTGACCTTTGGAATTCTGGGAATCTTTCAGAGGGTATATAAATGCTAGAGCCCCAAATAGGTGGGGTTAGTGGTTGGAGTTCATTCAGGGATGTTGGCTGTGTTTGTTAGTAGTTGTGCTCAAAGAAGAAACAAGAAGAAAGAAATTAGAGTCAAGGATCTGTCTCTGTCTCTATCTCTATCTCTATCTCTCTATCTCTATCTCTATCTCTATCTCTATCTCTATCTCTATCTCTATCTCTATCTCTATCTCTATCTCTATCTATCTCTATCTCTCCTCTGTATCCTTGTTTCTCTCCTATCTAGTGTTAGGGGGTGAAATGGGGAAATAAAGGGTGGGAAAAAGAACCCACGAAGTAACAAAGACCAGCAACAGACATCTAGGCTGATTTATTTCTTAGCTATTGTGAATAGAACAGCAGTAAACAAGGAAGGACAAGGTCCATGTGACATATTGACTTAGATTCCTTCAGGCACACACCCTAGCTAATATGACTGGGTCATGTGGCAGTCTGTGTTTTGAGAAACTGCCATACTAATCTCCATAGCGACTATACAAGTTTACGTTTCCACTGGCAATGTATAATGGTTTCGGTGTTTGGTTTTGTGGTTCTTTACATGGTCTAGAAATTAGTTCCCTGATTGATTTGTTCCCACTCTGTAAGCTGTCTCTTCCTGCTAGAGACAGCTCCCTTTGCTGTGCATAGGCTTTTAGCCCACGTGATCCCATTTGTCAGTTCTTAGGATGCTATGTCACTGGAGTCCTTTTCAGAAAGTCCTTCCTATGTCTGTATCCTGAAATGTTTCCCCTATGTTTCTTCCAGCAGCTCCTAAGTTTTAGATGCTATATTAAAGGTCTTGATTTATTTTTAATTGACTATTGATCCAGGTCAGCTACATGAACCTAATTCCATTAACTTGCATATAGAAACCCAGTTTCCCGGCACCTGTGTTGAAGTGTTGAAGTCTGTCTTCTCCTTGATGTATATTTTGATGCCTTCGTCAGACATTAGGTGGCTGTGTGGATTGGGTCTTTAGATTCTCTATTCTGTTCCACTAACCTACATGTCTGTGTTTGTGTCAATACCATGCTGGTTTGTTACTCTAACTATGTAATATAAGCTGAGATCAGGAATTATGATACCATGACACCTCCAGCATTATTCTTTCTGCTGAGAATTGTTTGGGATTATCAAGGTGATATCAGTTAAGGTTCTTTGGTGGAACAGAACTGATAAAAAGAATCTATATTATGAAATAAAATGGGTATCAGGTTTGGGCCCCTACAAGCTGTTCTCCGACTTCCACACACTGGTTTGTAGGATGTGTTTGGAAGTTCTTTACATGTCTGGTTTTTGGAGCAGTCTAAGCAGCACTGGTCTTAGCTCTTCTTTGAGGATTGGGTAAGACTTAGGTGGTGAATCCATCTGTCTTGGGCTTTTCTTTGTTGGGAGATTTTTCGTACCACTTCAATCTCATTGATTGGTGCAAATATATTTAAGTTGCTCCTATCCTGCTGACTTAAATTTGATTGATCATGTGTGTACAAAAATTTATCTCTTTCTTCTAAATTTTCTAGTTTACATTTTTTTAGAATATTTTTTATTGTAAAATTTTTTATTGTAAAAATTTTGAGTTTTCAAAATATTCCTTAATGGTCCTCTGGATTTCATTGAATTATACAGTGATTTCTGCTTTTTATCTAATTTTCTTAATTTGGGTCTTTATTTTATTTGTTTTGGCTAAAAGCTTATCTTATTTATTTTTTTCAAAATACTAAGTTTATTAAGTCTATACTTTTTTATTTCATTAATTTTTGTCATTGTATTTATTATTTCTTGCTGTCTTCTGCGATTTGGTTTGGATTCATTTTGTTTCTCTAAGACTTGAGGTACATCATTAGGTTATTTATTTCAAATCAGTTTGGCTTTTAAAGATACATTTATTTATTTATTTATTTATTTAGTACGTGCTTGTGTGTACATGTATGTGCACATGTGTGTATGGTACATGCACACACACACAAAAAAAAAAAAACAAAACCACACACAGAATGCTTGTAGGAATCAGAGGACGACTTGTGGGAGTTAGAGTTCTCACCTTTCACCTTGTGATTCCAGGGATGAAACTCAAGTCATCAGCCTTGGCAGCGAGCAGCTCCACCCCTTGAGTGCTCTCAGTAGCACTTTCCTTATTTTTTTATTGTAAACACACATAGCTGTAAACTTTATCCTTATCCCAGACGTCCTGGTAAGATATGTTTGCATTCATTTGATTCTAAAAAAATTTTTTATTTCCTCCTTGCTTTTCTTTAATGACTCTGAAGTCATACAAGAATGTCTTAGACATTTGTTTGTTTCTTTATTTATTTATTTTATGTGGCATGCACATGGAAGTCAGAGAACTGCTCGGAGGGGTCATCCTCTTCCTATCATGTGGCTTCTGGAGACTGAAGTCAAGCCATCTGTCTTGGTGACAAGCTCCCTTACTTTCTGAGCCATCTCAGTAGCCATGAACAGTATGGTTTATGAAAGAGCAGTGGTACTTGGAAAAAAAATCAGGTAGTCAACTTCAAAAGTCCTAAACTCAAACAATAACATAACCTCCAGCATCCCCAGGATGCAGCCAGAGTAGCCCTGAAAGGAAAAGTTACAGCACCAAATGCTCTCATTGAAAAACCAGAAAGAGGGCAGATAGGTTGACTAAAGATGCACCTACGGCTAAGAAAACGTCAGAAGAGTCTAACCAAACCCAAGAGATGGCAGGAAAGGATGAGAAGTGTGATGAAATGAATGAGATAACGACTGGAAGAGTAAAACATTGAATCAATAAAACAAAAAGTTGCTTCCTTGAGAAGGTTGACAAAACCCCTAGCTGAGAGAGAGAGAGAGAGAGAGAGAGAGAGAGAGAGAGAGAGAGAGAG
>JANHMN010000008.1:59703047-59715323 GCA_030674055.1 Rhabdomys pumilio
GTTGGTTGGTTGGTTGGTTGGTTGGTTGGTTAATTGGTTGGTTGGTTAATTGGTTGGTTGGTTAATTAGTTGGTTGATTGATTTTTTCGAGACACAATTTCTCTGTGTAACAACCCTGGCTGTCCTAGAACTCATTGTGTAGACCAGGCTGACCTTGAATTCACAGAGATCTGCCTGCCTCTGTCTCCTGAACACTGAGATTAAAGACATATGCCGTCACACCTGGCCAAGCAGCCTAGGATTGGTTTTGTTGGTGGTGGTTTTTTGTTTTGTTTTTATGTTTTGTTTGTTTATTTTTTATATTGCTAGTTTAGGGCATTCACATTGAAGGTTATTATTGAGAGATGCTTACTGATTCCTGTAATCTTTCTAGATTGTTTCTCTTGTTGGTGAATTGCCTTTATCTTCTTCCTCATTGGTATATTAGGGGTTTGCTGGTTTGCTGTGTTCTATGTGTGAGTTTCTTTCTGATTCTTCTTTGTTCTTCCTATTTCCTTCATAAAACATTCTTTTCTGTGTTCTCATACTTATGACTGAAGCAGTCTCTCCACTTCCTTCACCTATAATATTCTTGTAAGTATCTCCTGCGTTGCTGGCTTGGTGGCGTGAACTACTCCAGTTTGTGTTTGTCATGTCCTTACTTCTCCATCAATTTTTAACGATCTCAGTGCTAGACACAGCAATCTTAGTAGGCAGTCATTTGCTTTCAGGACTTGAAGTACATTATTCCATCTTTTCCTGGTTTTGAGTTCTGCTAACAAGATGTCTGATGTTACTCTGATGTTTCTCTCGTTGTTAATGTGTTGAATTGTTTTCTCTTACTGCTTTTTTTTTCATTTTATTTTTAATTATGTGTATGTATACAGGTATGTGCACAGAAGTGCGTGTGTCCTAGGAAACCCAAAAAGAGAGTTTGGGATCCCCTGGAACTGTAGTTACAGAGATTGTGAGCCAGCATGTGGGTTATGGGGATCGAACCAAAGCCCTCTGAAAGAGCAGTAAGTGCTCTTACGCACGGAGCCGCCTCTCTACCCTCCTCTCACGGGCTTTAATACTGTTTCTTTTGCTTTTCACTTTTGACTTCCTGTCTATCATATGCCATGGTGAGGTTCTCTTCTGGCTATGACAGTTTGGGGTTCTAAATGCCTATTGTATTTATGTGTTTGTGTCCTCTAAATCTTGGGGGTTCTGCTATAGTTCACTGGATATATTTTCTCTGCCTTTAGTGTTTACTCTCAGCTTTTTATTCTCGTGGAAATTCTTAGGTTTGGTCTCTTGAGTGTATCCCAGTGTTCTTGAAAGTTGTGACCGTGCTCAGTTCTGTTCTTACTGATGCTCGAATGTGGTGTTCTAGGGATCTCTTGATGATGTTTCCCTCTGGGCTTTTTATTTGATTCATTTACTTTTCAGGTTCTAAAACCTTGTCTCTCTAGTCCCTCTTATCTTTCCCCTACCCTCCTCACCAACATCCTTCCCTCACCATACCCCCCTCCCCTCCCCCACTGAGTCCCCCATTCCACTTTCATGGCTTTTGCGTTCTTTTTGTTTTTGCTTTGTGACCCACTGCGTTTATCCAGGGTCACTCATGTGGGCATAGATGCAAACCTATCCACTGGAAGATGAGTGACTTTCTAGTGGCTACATCACAGAAAAGTTGGCTGCTATCCTCTTGGGTGGGATGAGGACACATGAGCCCTTTCCCCTCCCCCTCTGTGAATGCTTGAGTTTAGTCTTGTGCCTGCTCCACGTAAGAAACCACAGCCAGAGCATAACATGCTCTATTTTTTTTAACCTGTTAAGTTTTCAGGTTTATCTTCTACCAAGTTTTGTGACTGTTCTCCTTTTATGACACTCTATGCCACAGTAGACAACAAACCCACACGCACATTCTTATTATCAAAGGGGAAATAAAAAGCTGCGTCTCGGTGAAATTTTATAATTCAGTGAGTTACACTATGTGGCGGTGTCCCAGCACTGTCTGTGTGGGAATGAAAATGTTGACTCAGGGGAGGTTGGGGGGGGGGAGCCAGAACAGTGTGGGGAAGGTGTTATGGCCAGCTGGGTTCCTCACTTCCTCCCTCATGGGACAGATACTTGGATGCAGTCACTTGCCAATTGCAGAACTAGAAGTCAAGAACTGTAGAAGGCACAGCAGGGAGGAGAGACCTGAGCAGTCCCAGTCCTGCACGCTTCGGTCTCATCCGAGGCAGCCTGTCTCATCCGCTCCAGAAGGAAAGAGTCCACAGTGTCAGGGAAGGAAGGCAACAGGCAAGGGTAGGCATGGCAGCTGGAACAGGAAACGGTTGGTCACATTTTGTATGCACCCAGGAAGCATCAGGTGCACTACATGTCCTTAGGATGGCCTTCCTACCCACTGTCCAGATCTTACACGCTTTCTGCCTTTTCTTACACGTCTCTTGGAGGAGGAGGTGTGAGTCCTGTTGAAGGCTCAGCAATTACATGTTCTCAGTTCCTTGACCATGACCACCTGTATTAACCACCATTCTCTGTAAAGAGAGGCATCTGTGATCTGAGTGTTAATGATAAAATGAATGAGTGATGTCATCATCTATCACTACTTCCTGTTGACACTGGGGCACCGTTACGAGGTGTGGGCCAAAAGCTGGGATGCTGCCCAAGTCCGGAAGAGCTGGTTGTTTCACTGCTGCCCGGGTTGTGCGACCGTCTGAGGATAAGAGTGTGTAGGCCCAGTTGAGGCTGTGAGCTGGGCCTGAGCACCTGTGGGTAACTGTTTTTAAAGCTTTCCTGGATGCAGGTTCTGAGGGGACATCTCAGTGTTAGGAGCAGAAGATAAAGTTAAGGAATTTTGGGGTTTTTGTTGTCTTGAGATAGAGTTTCTCTGTGTAGCCTTGACTGTCCTAGAACTCACACTGTTGACTAGACTAGCATCAAACTGAGAGACCGACCTGCCTCTGCCTCTGCTGTGGGATTAAGGATGTGTGACATCACTGTCCAGCTTGTAAAACTGGTTTTTTTTAAAGATTTATTTATTTTATGTATATGATTACACTGTTGCTGTCTTCAGACACACCAGAAGAGGGCATCAGATTTCATTGCAGATGGCTGTGAGCCACATGTGGTCGCTGGGAATTGAACTCAGGACCTCTGGAAGAGCAGTCAGTGCTCTTAACCACTGAGCCATCTCTCCAGCCCTATAATATATGTTTTTTTAAGGTGTATTTTTAGGGTTTTCTGAATTCCATTGATATCTGTTGTGTCTCCCCCTTTCAGGTCTAATTTTATTAATGTGGAGTATTCTCTTTCATTCTTTCTTTTGGATAATTTAGCTGAGGGCTTGTTAGTCTTGTTTCTCTTCTCAATGGACCAGCTCTTCGTTTCCTCAACACCTGGGTTTGTTTTTGTTCTTTCTGAAACAGAATTTCATTATTTTCTGCCCTGATCTTAATTATTTCTCCATTTAGATTTCTCCATTTAGAGTTTAGATTGTTCTTGTTTTTCCAAGTCCTTCAAGTACATCATTAAGTTATTAGAGTTCTCTATTTGGGGGTGGGGGGAGAGGAAAGAGCTTATTTTATCTTGTATCTCACAGTACATTATGAATGGTAGTCAGGACAGGGAATCAAACATGAACTTGGAGGCAGGCACTGAGGAAGAGGTCAAGAAGGAATAGAATTACTATCTTGTGCAGAATGATTTCTTATTCCAGCTGTTCAGGGACGGCACGTGCAATAGTAAATTATCAGTCAAGAAAATACGCAATGATTTTTTGCCTACTAGACAATCTGATGAAGACATTTTTCAACTGATGTTTCCCTTTTCAGTTAGACAATATTTGATAAAAAAAAAAAAAAAAGAACAAAAGAAAGAAGGAAAGGAAGGAGAGAGAGAGAGAGAGAGAGAGAGAGAGAGAGAGAGAGAGATTGATTTTCTCAAAGAACCAGCTCCTGGTTTTGATTCTTTGTATAGTTCTTTTTGTTTCTACTTGCTTGATTTCAGCCCTGAGTTTGATTATTTCCTGTTGTCTGCTCCTCTTGGGAGTATTTGCTTCTTTTTGTTCTAGAGCTTTCAGGTGTGCTGTTAGACTGCTAGTGTATGCTCTCTCCAGTTTCTTTTTGGAGGCACTCAGCTGAGTTTTCGTCTTAGCACTGCTTTCATTGTGTCCCATAAGATTGGGTATGTTGTGCCTTCATTTTCATTATATTCTAAAAAGTCTTTAATTTCTTTCTTTATTTCTTCCTTGACCAAGTTATCATTGAGTAGGGCCTTGTTCAGCTTCCACATATATGTGGGCTTTCGGTTGTTTTTGTTGATATTGAAGACCAGCCTTAGATATTAAGGTGATCTGATGGGATGCATGGGATTATTTCAATGTGCTTGTTTCAGTTGAGGATGGTTTTGTGACTGATTATATGGTCAGTTTTGGAGAAGGTACCATGAGGTGCTGAGAAGAAAGTATATTCTATAGATATCTGTTAAAAACCATTTGGTTCATCACTTCTGTAAGTTTTACTGTGTCTCTGTTTAGTTTCTGTTTCCATGATCTGTCCATTGATGAGAGTGGGGTGTTAAAGTCTCCCACTATTACTGTGTGCGTGGTACAATTTGTGCTTTGAGCTTTAGTAAAGTTTCCTTTATGAATATGGATGTCTTTGCATTTGTAGTGTAGATGTTCAGAATTGAGAATTCTTCTTGGTAGAGTTTTCCTTTGATGAGTATGAAGTGTCTTTTCTTATCTTTTTTGATAACTTAAGGTTGGAAGTCGATTTTATTCGATATTAGAATGACTACTCCAGCTTGTTTCTTGGGAGCATTTGCTTGGAAAATTGTTTTCCAGCTCTTTACTCTGAGGTAGTGTCTGTCCTTGACACTGAGGTGTGTTTCCTGTATGCAGCAAACTGCTGGGTCCTGTTTACGTATCCAGTCCATTAGCCTATGTCTTTTTATTGGGGAATTGAGTCCATTGATGTTAAGAGATATTAAGGAATAGTGATTGTTGCTTCCTGTTATTTTTGTTGTTAGAGGTGGAATTATGTTTGTGTGGCTATCTTCTTTTAGGTTTGTTGAAAGATTACTTTCTTGCTTTTTCTAGGGTGTAGTTTCCTTCTTTGTATTGGAGTTTTCCATCTATTATCCTTTGTAGGGCTGGATTTGTGGAAAGATATTGTATAAATTCAGTTTTGTCATGAAATATCTTAGTTTTCCATCTATGGTAATTGAGAGTTTTGCTGGATATAGTAGCCTGGCCTGGCATTTGTGTTCTCTTAGGATCTGTATGACAACTACCCCAGATCTTCTAGCTAGCATAGTCTCTGGTGAGAAGTCTGGTGTAATTCTGATAGATCTCCCTTTATATGTTACTTGACCTTTTTCCCTTACTGCTTTTAATATTCTTTCTCTGTTTTGTGCATTTGGTGTTTTGACTATTATGTGATGGGAGGAATTTCTTCTCTAATGCAGTTTATTTAGAGTCCTGTAGGCTTCTTGTATGTTTATGGGCACCTTGTTCTTTAGGTTAGGGAAGTTCTATAATTTTGTTAAAGATATTTACTAGTTCTTTAAGTTGAGAATCTTCACTCTTTTCTACAACTAATATGCTTAGGTTTGATCTTCTCATTGTGCCCTGGATTACCTGGATGTTTTGTGTTAGGAGCTTTTTGCATTTTGCATTTTGCATTTTCTTTGACTGTTGTGTTGATGTTTTCTATGGTATCTTCTGCACCTAAGATTCTGTCTTCTATCTCTTGTATTCTTTTGGTGATGCTTGCATCTATGACTCCCGATCTTTTCCCTAGGTTTTCTATCTCCAGGCTAGTCTCCCTTTGTGATTTCTTTATTGATTCTATTTCCATTTTTAGATCCAGGATGGTTTTGTTCAATTCCTTCATCTGTTTGGTTGTATTTTCCTGTAATTCTTTAAGAGATTTTTGTGTTTCCTCTTTAAAGGCTTCTACCTGTTTACCTGTGTTTTCCTGTATTTCTTTAAGGGAATTATTTATGTCCTCCTTAAAGTCCTCTATCATCATCATGAGATGTTACTTTAAATCAGAGTCTTGCTTTTCCGGTGTGTTGGGGTGTCCAGGGCTCGCTGTGGTGGGAGAACTGGGTTCTGATGATGCCAAGTAGCCTTGGTTTCTGTTGCTTATGTTCTTGCCCTTGGTTATCTCTGGTGTTAGCTGGTCTTGCTGTCTCTGACTGTGGCTTGTCCCTCCTGCAAGCCTGTGTGTCAGCACTCCTGGGAGACCAGTTCTCTCCAGGAGGAATTTGGGCGTGAGAGCTATGGTACAGGGTCAGCTCCGGGGCGCAGATGGAAACCTGAGTTATCCTGTCCCAGGCTATTCCTCAGTTCCTGCATCCTGATGACTCTGGGAAGGTCCCTCTTGGGCCAGGAATTTGAGCAGGAGTGATGGTGTACCTGTGCTCACAGGTGTGCCAGCACTTCTGGGAGACCAGCTCTCTCCTGGCAGTATTTGGGTGTGGAGTGCTGTCATAGGATCAGCTCTAGGAGAATACCTAGTCCTCTACATTTTATGCGGTTACTTAGTGTAAACTTTGCCTTTAAGACGGCCTTCCTTGTGTCCCGTAGCTTTTGGTATGTGTGCTTTCCATTTTATCCCGTTCTAGACTGTTTTACTTCTTAGCTGGTTTCTTCAGTAATCTCTTCATCACTCAATAGTGTTTTGTTTCATACCCATGAGTTTCTGTACTTTCTACACTGTCTATTGTTATTGATATTTATTTTATTGTGGTCACATACCATATAAGATGTTATTTCAATTTTCCTGTATTTGTTGAGATTTGCTTTGTTCTAATATGTAATCTGTCCTTGAGACTTCTTCATGGACTGGCAAGAACGTGTATTCTTGAGTGTTCGGGTGGAATGTTCTGTACATGTTTAAGTCCATTTGGCTTATGATGTTATTTAACTCCAGAGGTTTCTCTGATTAGTTTTCCCCTAGATGACCTGTCTGTTGGTGCTAATGAGGCACTGAAGCCACCCACTATCACTGTGCTGTGGCTAACCTGTCCTGTGGTTGGTTCCTGACCTAAAACCACCATAGCAGCTTAATTTTTAATATCGACTTACCATCAAGATGGCCTCTGGCCTGCTGCCCACAAGCCATATACAAGGACCAAATGATCTCTGTTATCTACTTTCTACTGGAGGAATTGCTGTCTCACCAAAGTCCACATCTGGGCTCACTGTGGGGCTGTAGGCTCACTGTGGGGCTGTGAGCTCACTATGGGGGCTGTGAGCTCACTATGGGAGCTGTGAGCTCACTATGGGGGTTGTGGGCTCACTGTGGGGTCTGTGGGCTTACTATGGAGCTGTGAGCTCACTATGGGGGCTGTGGGCTCACTATGGGGCTGTGGGCTCACTATGGGGGCTGTGGGCTCACTGTGGGGTCTGTGGGCTTACTATGGAGCTGTGAGCTCACTATGGGGGCTGTGGGCTCACTGTGGGGCTGTGAGCTCACTATGGGGGCTGTGAGCTCACTGTGGGGTCTGTGGGCTCACTATGGGGCTGTGAGCTCACTATGGGGGCTGTGGGCTCACTGTGGGGTCTGTGGGCTTACTATGGAGCTGTGAGCTCACTATGGGGGCTATGGGCTCACTGTGGGGGCTGTGGGCTCACTGTGGGGGATGCAGGTACACTGTGGGGCTGTGGGCTCACTGTGGGGGCTGTAAGCTCACTGTGGGGGTTATGGGCTCACTGTGGGGGCTGTAGACTCACTGTGGGGCTGTGGGCTCACTGTGAGGCCTGTGAACTCACTGTGGGGCTGTGGGCTCACTGTGGGGGACTGTGGGTTCACTGGGGGTACTATGGGCTCACTGTCGGGCTGTGGGCATGCTTGAGGGCAAGATTACCAACTTTCCTGAGGCTGACCCTTCCAGGCTGTGGTTTCTGTTCCCTCCCCAGCCCCCACCTCCATGAGCTGCATGGCTGAGACTAAGTCCTGACTTCTCCATGGTCCCACTTCTTTGATATTCACTTCCTCTATAGATTTCTGAAACTTTCTCATTCACTCTTTAAAGTAGTCTTTTTTTTCTTCTAGTTTTTTGAGAAGTTAAGGAGATAGGAACAGGGGAGAGAAGTGTCCCACTTTCCCTGGGAAGATGTTAATCAAATATCCACATCCCAGCTCTCGGTGTTTCCAGCCCCAGAGTTACTGCACTGTTCCAAAGGAAGCCTAGGCTCACATTACCTGCAGAGTCCAACATGGCACCCACACAGGCAATCTAAGTTACATTGATGTTGGCTAAAATTAACTACGGTGTTTCAAGCGCTGAGCTGGCCACGTGGGCTGAGCAAGCCTATACCTTAAAGACAGCATCCAGAAAGTCAGTTCGATGATCTCTGAGTTGTTTCTGTCCACGAAGGGGGCTGTGGTGGTTGGTGAGAGAAGAGGTGAGGAGGGAGAAGGACACCGAGTGATGACAAGCAGACAAGGGTGTGGTGGACGAGGACGGCAGCCAGCACCACACTGCCGCCTAGCCAGGACACTTTTCTTTTGCTTTCAGAAACGCGTTCTATTTCTGACCAATGATTATTTCTTCACGGACATCAGTGACACACCTTTCAGGTGAGAGGATGATGTCTCAAGCCAAGGATTCGAGATGGAGCACAAATGCCACCAGCTCAAGATAGGACTTTCAGATTTGAGAGTGGATTCTTTCTTGCCGAGGTAGCAGTTTTGTGCTATTAGCAAAAGATCCTGGTCAGCTACCATTCAGGAAATGAGAGCTGGTGTGCCTAAATGTCCGGTTCTGCAGCCAGTCTCCTAGTTCGAATCCCAGCTCCACCACTGACGGGCTTTGGGACCTGAGTCAAGGCATTCTCTATGCCTCAAATGTGTCACGTATAGTGTGAATGATGACAATAGCAGCTACTTCTTGGCTGTGTTGGTGACATGACACAGTCTGTGTAGATGTTGAGGCAGGATGGTAGGATAAGAAAGTCCGAGTCAAATCACTCTAAGCTGCCCTCCCTCGTTTCCCAGGAGAGCTCAGACTCCCTGTTCTGACAGCCTGCTAGACTACCCGAGAACTTCTCAAGACTGCTAACTCCCCAGCCCATGCAAACCAATTGCATCGGAGCTGTGAGGCTGAGCCCAGGCACCACGGCCGTTAATGCTCCCCGGACTCAAATCTAATGTTTACCAAGAGACGGGGTGCAGTAGGAAAGGAACTTAGGGGGATCATGAGACCTCTGAACATTTTAGGTGGTCCCTGGAAGTTCAAGACCTCCTTAAGTAACATGGGAGCTGTGGGACTCACAGTCTGTGGCATTTCCAGGGCTCTTCTTGGGAAGAATGACTGATAAATTAGTAGTGCCTTCCTGGTTCTCAAAGGGACAACCTGTGAGGCCAGGCTAAAGGACGGGATCTAGAGGGGCATGTCATTGCCCTGTGTCCAAACTCTCCTTGCTTGATGAACATCTGGAGTGCACACGGCCAGTGCGAACACAGCCGCCTTCTCTTCCCTCTAGCTTGGGAGTGGTGCTGACCAGGGGCCATGGAGAATACATCCTCCTGGGGAACACGTCTGTGGAGGAAGGTAGGTAAGCCATGTGCTGACTTGATACGATGTGTGGTAGGGATGTGCTCTCCCAGGTTCCTGTGCAGGATCAACCCAGGGTGGAACCAAGGTGAGCACTCCCACCAGGTGGGGTGGCAAAGGAGGACCTCAGCCCTCTCCCAGATGCTCATGATCCTAACGGCCCTACCTGGGCACCTTGAGAGAATCAGCCTTCTTGCAGGAGGCAGGATGTCTCTGGGAGCCCTGAAAGATGGGACACGTCAATGTCTGTCCACTCTTTTTTCCCATCCCTGGGGTACATCTATCATTCTACCATCACGATAACCATAACCCCCTTCATCCCTAGACAATCACAGTGGCCTCCAGCTGTTCACCTTGCCTCTGTCTCTGACTTCAACCACAGAATCTTTCTAGAAATGCCTTCTCTCCCAGGTTCACCCCCTTAAGCTTCCTATCCCATCAGAAGCTGTGCAGAAGTTCTGTCTCTCGGAAACTGTGGGTGTGACCTTCTCTGGGATTTAGGGTGTCAGTAGATGTGATCAAGCTAAGATGACATCATTCAGATGGCCCAAGATGACATCATTCAGATGGGCCAGACTCATGGGATTGGGATCTTTTGAAGGAACAGATGGCCAAGGACTAGAGAGGTCACTCAGCAGTTAAGAGCATTTGCTGCTCTTGCAAAGGACTTGGTACCCAGCACCCACAGGGTAGCTCACAGTAATCTGGAACTTCAATACCAGGGGATCTGGCCTCATGCATGTGGTACATAGACCATACATGCAGGCAAAATACATACCCAGACACATAAAATAATAATGATCATTTTTTCCCAATCTGCTTTTATACCATTTTAATTACATGCAAGTATTAAGGTCAATTTTAGGTTGAGGAACTAGCAATACAATAACAATCATTTTTTTAATTGACAGCTGAGGGGAGGGGCTCTGTGGTGGCAGGCAAAGGTGAGGTATATAGCATAGTGGCGGTGAGGGCAGGGGCTGGCTAACAGAAGCTGGGAGAGGCTTCCCTGAAATCTCTCTCCTTAGACCCTCGCTTCAGCTCACCCTGGCCCTAGATGCCACCACCCACTCCAGCTTCCCAGGGTGGCCCTGCCCTGCCACAGTGGTATACTGACCCCTGGAGCAGACTTACACAGCAAGAGGCACAGCTGCTGGAGCTCCCTCCCTCTGCCCTCAGTCACCAGGCTGTTAAGCTCTCTTGGCCTTCAGTGTACCTCTTCTTCCCTCAGCCTTTCCTCCACTGACCGATTTGTCTCAGTTGCATTACTGCAAGGTACAGAGGGCGCTTTCCATCCCTCGCCTGAAGCCCCTGAGCTGACTACCTCAGTCATTTGTCCGCTGCCTCTTCCTACAGTTTGTCAATACTTTATTGAGCTCCTACTTATGTTTGAGCACGGAGCTTCCAGGAGTTCATTCACTCTTTCCATCCACAATTGTACTGAGTACACAGCGGAGAGCCTGAGAGCCCCATGAGGCTCCCGAGCTCACTAGGCAAGCACAGCTCACCCCAGGCTCGTCACTGGCTGGTCACTGTAGTCACCGTGTATGATAGAACCAGAAAAGCCAAAACTCACTGTTTTCAAAGTGTTAGCTTCTTGGATGGAGGTGTTAAGAGGGTGGGGCTATATAAGACAGTGCTATCTAAAGAGGTTTAAGCCTGTATCCACTAAAGCCTGTTATAAGATGCTGAAGGTGTGCTCAAGCAAACCCTTTCTGCAGAGGGGATCGCAGACCTGGGTGTATGCCCACAGCCACAGGGTATACCAGCCTGAGTGTGGATTCTGCTTTCAGGTCTACATGACCTGCTTCATCCGGATCTGACCCTGGCCAGCGACTGGTAGGCAAGAAGGTATGGGTGGGAAGGAAACGGGGGAGATTTGAGGTAACTGGACTCTCTGGCTTCCAGGATCTACTGTATCACGGATATCGACCCAGACCACCGGAAACTCAGCCAACTGGAAGCTGTGATCCGTTTCCTGACAGGGGCGGATCCAGACCTGGAGTGTGAGTTCCCTCACCCAGACCTCTGAACTTGTCCTGTGGGCCCCAGGGTCCCAGGGCTTCCCAAGAGTGGAGGGTGCCATCAACCCATCCTGGGACCACAAGAGTAGATTGAGGAGAACAAGAAGGGCCCCCCAAGAAACAGGCAGAGCTGGCTAGGGCAGTGGGCTATGTGGGATGTGGGCATTCTAGGAACTAGAGACCTGTACGCAGCATCCTTGTGTCAGAAGGCAGGATCTTGCTTAGCCCATTCCAACCCTGCTGCTTGTCCAGTCTGTCCCCACCACTGCTTCACAATAGACAAGGAACAAACCCTGCCTTGAGGTCCTCAGTTCTACCAAGCATTGCACTCGGCCACACAGTCTCTTCAATCCTGTGGTCTGGGAGGGTCTTCCATGTCTGTGCACTCGGGCCTTTGGCCAGCTCACTTGACCGTGGCCCTCAGGAAGCCCCTTTCTCCTCTTCATTTGCCCTGCTATATATATGTTCTCCCCATGAAAAGACCATCTCCCAAACCAACCTACCAGGGCATCCATCCATCTATCCATCAGTCAACAAGGCTGAAACAAGCATGCACCGTGTACATGCACCAGACCTGGGCAAGGGCTGAGATACAGACAAGCCAGCCAAGGCCTGCATTTGTGGAGCTGTAGTTTGGAGAAGAAGCCAGGCAGTGAGCAAGTCTGCACACACACACACACACACACACACACACACACACACACACACACAC
>JANHMN010000008.1:59723980-59746820 GCA_030674055.1 Rhabdomys pumilio
TGTGTGTGTGTGTGTGTGTGTGTGTGTGTGTGTGTGTGTGTGTGTGTTTAAATTGAGGAGGGTTTGCAGGAAGCAGTAGCCTGTAGAAGTACACAACTGTATGTCTGCATGCCTGCACACGTAGGGAAACACACACCATGGAGGGCTGCCCTGGGCCTGTCAGCTTCAGGAGCTCAGGCTCTCCAGGGTTGCCCCTCTAGGCTGAAGACAACAGGGGGAATTCTGCTCTATAACCCCAAAGTGTCCTTACTATCCACTAAGCCTGTCCCTCCACCCACACACCAAATGTGCTGTGCAAACATTTCCCTGCTAAAACTCCGTGAGATAAGTGCTGTTGCTCCTATCTCTCATCTTACATGGGGAGAAACGAAGGCTCAGAGACGCTCCGTGACTTGCTCAGGTTGCACAGCACACACAGAACCACTTACATAGCAAGCTAGAGCCAGGTCCACCTCATTAAAGTCCAGGTTATTTTGATACCCTAGATATAGAGCAGGAGACAGAGAGAGGAAGGAGGTACTCTGACTATTCCCAAGACCCACAGAGAAGGTTCTCAAAGGCCAAGCTGAAGGTCTTCCTAGGTTGCACACCTAAGGCAGAGAGGCAGCTCCTCCCACATGAAGGGCTCCCAAAGGACAGACACCCACGGACGCCATAGATGTTCCCTGGGTGAGACCCTGAGCCCCGCCCAGCCAGGGTGGCAGGCTCCCTCCTGCCTGCACTGTCACCAGAATTGCCTGCTGGCTGCTAGGGGAAGCTTTATGTGTCCACAAGGTAGGAGGGCAGGTGGGTGGGGAACGGAGCTGCCAGGAGAAGAGAGGGAAGCTAGCAACCCAAAAGGGGACTGCTGGGGGGGGGGGGCAGGGAGGCAGGAGCTCGCTCCCTTCCTACGCCCCTGCACACTTGCTCAGCCCAACCACATGCGTAAAGCCACGTGGACATTTCTGGGCCTCCCATCCTCCCCAAGAGAAAGAAACTAATTTCATTTCAATGGGGTCAGGGAGCTGAGAAGGCAGAGGCAGAGAGGAGTAACCACCAGGCTAGCCTGAGGTCTACTAGATTGAGTGCTGCCTGCTTGGGTTGCCCCTGTAGCCAGAGCCTATGTCACCAGCGGGTACACCTTAGTCTGCCAGCACCAAGGACCTGGGCCTGGGCCTCCCCACACACCTTATCCTGGGCTGTTCACACTGGCCCTGTGTCATGTAACCATTGATACTAATGTTGAAATTTTCGAGGTCTCCAGAGATTAACTGAGTGTTTCCCAAGTCTATGCTAACTGGAAGGCAGGCTACAGTGCCAAGGACTCCTGCAGGGGTTCCCTACATTCATGTCCTACAGATGTTTCCAGAAACAAAGTGAAGGATCTGTTTCTACTCTGGTTCCTTTGGCTTTGCCATGGCAAGTTTCTGGAATCGAGAACATGGAATCGAGGTCATGAGTTCCCACAATCTGAGCACAGTTAGATTCTTGAGACATGTCGAAGATAGCAAGGTATCAGGGGAAACCATAAGAATGCTATCCGTATGAAACCATGCTTGGCCCCAGTACAGAGGCGCCACTGCTCAGCAGTCTCCATGAAGCTTTGAGAGCTGGTTATCACAGACAGTGTGACAGAACAGGACAGCACACAGTCTTGGTCTGACCTATAGACAAGAGGTCTTTGGGAAGCTGACTCAAGGACATGGATGGACAGAGGTCAGACAGCAGCCTACCGGAAAGCTGCTCTCATGCTGAGCTGAAACCGCCCTCTGATCTTGTTCTCCAGATGGCCTGGTTCTTCTAAAAGAAGTGAAAGGCAACCCAGGTCTACAGGAGCCTGGCAGAAAGTTCTAGAAGGGCAGCAATGAAAAAAGGTGTCATCATGGTGGTGAGTTGGGCACCACCAACTAGGATCCATGAAGCCTCATAGATGTGCCAGATACCATCATGGCTGCTGGGGTGGCTCCTGAGCAGGACTGTCACCTTCTGTGACTCATAAAGGCAAGGCAGGGTCACCCACCACCCAGGCCTGGGATGCCTATAGCCTGCCTTTTAATATAAAATGTATTTATTGTCAACTCGACAGCATAGAGTCACCTGGCAAGAGGGCAGAGAACCCCAACTTAAGAATTGCCTCGGCCAGATTAGCCTGTGGCACAAACTTGATTGTTAAGTATAGAAGGGCCTAGACTGCCCAGGATGGTGCCATCCCTGGACAGGTGGTCCTGAGCTGTGTAAAGAAGCAAGCTGAGCAGGAGCCGGGGGTGATCTAGAAAGCAAGCCCCGTAGCTAGCGTTGCTCCATAACTCCTGCTTTCTGCTCCTGCCTTGAGTTCCTGCCCCGACTTCCCTCAGTGATGGACTATGATCTGGAAGTATAAGATGAAGTAAATTCTTTCCTCACTAAGTTGCCTTTGGTTGTGGTGTGTATCATAGCAACAGAAATGCAAACTGGGACAGAGCCCCTGATAGGTAAGACACACGGGAGGACAGGCCATGGCAGGGTCCTGCGGCAACGGCTAAGTGCGGCAACTGCAAGGGAGAGCTGAGTAGGAGCAACAGGCAGGCAGGTTTGCTGCCTGGAGATAGAGCAAAGCCACAGTGTCACTGTGATTCTAGGGTCTCTTGGCTCAGGCCAGCAGAGGCTGGGGGTTGATGTGGCAGGTTCAGATTTGTTCAGATGCAGGGACTGTCAGGTGGTGGACAGCTGTAACCTGTGACAGCCACAGGACCCTTCCTCCCACCTCACCTATTCCAGGGATAGCTTTTCCTGGCGTTCCTGTTTGCCCCACATTCCAAGAGAAAGGCTCAACCTCCAACCCACCTCTGCAGGTGCCTAGAATAACAATAATTCTCATTTTCCCAGATAGCCCAGGCAAGCCGGTGGCAGTAAGGGCCAGCACCGCAATAACTGTGACCGTGGATGGGAAGACGGCCATTGCAGCAGGTAAGAGCTGCCCTGAACTGCTGTGGCGGGAGCTACAAGGCAAAATCTTAGTGAAGGCTGGCAGGGTGGGGCAGGCTCAGCTAGAGCACCTGTCTAGCTGGCCTGAGGCCATTCATCCCCAGCACCACTCACACAGGAAGAAAGAATAAAGGTGCCCTGGATATAGGGACTCTAAATTTTCCCAAGAGAAATGCTGGGGGAAGGAAGTGAATGCTTACGTCATTTTGTTTGTAAAACCATAAAACCAAAAAAAAAAAAAAAAAAAAAAATTCATGGAGTAAACTGGAGCCCAGAGAGGTTAAGAGATTTGCTCAAGGTCACACAGGACAGGAACAATCTAGACCTCCATCCTATCCCTGGGATACTGCTTCCCTAAGACGTTACCTTGAGCTCTGAAACTAGGCTCATGACTCTGCACTTCCTACCTGGAACTCAGGATAACCAGGGGAAACCATATGATAGACAAAGAAACTGAGGCATGGAGAAGTTACTCGTCCAAAGTCTCACATAATAAAGGTAGAACCTGAACTCAGACCAGATCTCTTTGGGACCTGGAGTCAATCCTGTTGCCTAGGTTCTAAGAAGGAGGGCATCCAGTGGCCCTCATAAGCTTGGCCGGACTTTGCAGTTTCTTGGTGGCTAGGTCAGTCCATGGCATCTGTCTTGCTGTTTGAGCCTCTGTGATCATGCCCTCCATGTTCCTTAAGAAGCTGTGCAGCCCAATGGTTATTCAACCTGGTGGAGCTGGGGTACCAGGCACTTGTCTCACACCCCAGGGGCCTGGCGAGACGGGAGGCCAGTGGCTGGCAGGACCCTGGCCTCTTCCCAAGGCTGTATCTAGCAGGAGATACAAGAGAGGAAGGCCTGAGTTTCCTCAAAGAGCATGTGCTAGCTACCCAGAGCTAGGGTTCCTGAGCATTCTCCTCTGAGCTGAGGTAGGGGCAGGAGGCTCAGTGGCATGTCCACCTCATCATCCCTAGCATGCTGCTAGATGCCTCCCTCCAACCCTGTCAAGGCAATGTATGACATCCCAGCAGCTCCTCGCGGCACAATTCTTCCAGAGCCAGACGTGATGCCCACTTATCTTCCTAAAATCCTCCTGTGGTTTAGTCCCAGCAGACCTGTGGCTGCCTTATTCTGCCTGGAGGTGGCCTTCTCGGCCCCTCTACCTTGAAGACCTAGGAAAGGAGAGGAGTGTGAGGCCAGCCTGCTGGCTATGCTTCCCCACACTCTCCAATTACCTGATATAATTTTTAACTCAGAGCTGAGTTAGAGCCAGGAGGGGTTGCCATAGAAACCATGTCCCAGTGCCTCGAGTTGAACTCTTTCAGACAGTCCCCGTGATGCTCAGGGCGCACGGTTGTGACAGGAAAAGCATGAGGCACTGGAGACCTGATGCCGTGAGTTCATCTGCATCTCATTCTGTATCCTCCTTTCCCTGGTCCCCTGCACAACCTCCCTGATCCTGGGACCAGCTGGAACCTTCAGCTCTAGGAGGGGTAGGTGGTGTGTCTGCTGTCCCTGGAAGCTGGGGCCTTGGGTACTCTCCAGAGCAGATGGCTGTGGTGCACAGCGTCTAGGCAGGGCCTGTGCCAGGCCTGTCCTGCTGTCTGGAGAGACTTGAGTCACATTACGGGTCTGGATAGACAGTATTGCGTCTCCTTCTGTGAACTGGGCCTTTGGCTTCAGTAGCAATGTGTGTTGCACTGTGCTGTTCTGTCCTGCTCCTGCAGGGGACTTAGGGGAGACCAGATGTGGCTCTGCTGTACAGAGACTAGAGGAGGGTGACCCCGACTCTGACCACACAGGAAGAGAGGCACTCTCTGGCTGCATGGCTTATGTGTACCCTGGGGTTCACATCTCCCTGTGGTCTGTTCCTGCCTTGGTGAGTTGCCATTCCAAGAAAGCTCCCAAGGTGAGGGCCCAGTGTGAATCTCTGAAGGCCAAGAGTTCAGAACCACTGGGCAAGAGGCCAGTCCTGCCCTGGAGATGATAAGGCCACAGGGAGCCAGGCTCTTCCTCCTGGACTGGACCAGCAGTCCAGAGGCCAGGCTTTCTTGCTCTCCCCTCTTTAGTGCTGTACCCTAGTTTCCCAGTCTCTAATTCTAGCTTCCCATTGACTGAAGGGGCATAGTCATAAACCTACATGTGGGGCGCTTACGTAGCCAGTCCTAAAAGACCAAGGAGACAGGTATTAGCTCACTGGGACTCCAGCAAACCTCCCTCCACTCCTGCAGAGACCCCAGGGGATGACTAGCAGAATCGGCTCACCTCTGCTGCACAAGCCTCACTCTGCCCTGAGGCTCACATTTGTTACTGCCAGGCAGGAGCATGGATAGGTTTAAAATCACAGGCTAGCCCTGCCCAGTGCTTATTACCCTTGTCCGGAGCCAATTCACACCCAGGATACTACTCTCATGTCCCTCCCAGCCCTGAGGTCCTGGCTACCGGGCAGGGGGCCCATCTGTCACATAGAGCTACATCAGGGTGACACAAATGGCTTGGCTGCCTGGCACAGCAGGGAGACAGGGCACCACTCTCCCAATGCCCACATCCCCTCCCACCCAATGAAGCAAGGAAATACATAGGAAAATAGTCTTTATTGGTCTTCTGAAACGACAAACCAGAAATATAATTTTGCCTTTAAAAATCTTCTGTCTCAGGCTAAAGATATCACCACTGACAACACCCTCCCTCCCCCAGGCCCTTAGAAAATCCCGGCTCAGGGATTGGCCCACCAGCCAAAAGAGGAAGGAAGACTGTGGCCCAGCCTAGAGGATCCTGTGATCCTGAACAGCAGCCTGTGTTCTCTGTCTACCAGCCAGAGAGCAACCTTGAAGGCTCTCCTGAGACTCCCCTTACTCACTCCTGCTAGCCAAGTAGGTGGCAGAGGACCAGAAGGAGGGCTGAGAGGCTGCCCTGAGGCCCTCATAGGTGTATTATCAGTGCCTAAGTATCTATCTGGCTACTACCAAGACCCTTTCCAGGGCAGGATATCAGTCTGGCATCTCCTACAGAGGTATCCAGTCTCTAAGGAGGGGGCAGTTTAGAACAGAGGGCAATGACCTTGAAAATGTGCATAGCCCAGGAGTAAGAATCTCATACCAAATAGGACTGCAGCCGTTTTTTAGCCTGGATAATCCAGGTGAGATTGCAGACTCCCAGGAAACCAGGCAGAGCCGATGAACCCCTGGGAAAGAAAACCCCATCACCAAGGACTCTGAACAGAATGTAGCCATCCTGTTTCAGTTCCTGCAGTCTGTTGGGGATGTGTTGAAGGCAGCCAGCCTTCTTGAGGACTTAATGCCTGACATCTGCTTTCCTTAAGGTGAGCCACCAATCTCAGAGCACAGCTCAAACCCAGCCTTTGAGGTCACAAACAAATGATGCAGATGACAGAGGAGACAGGAGAAGCCAGACTGCAGGAGTAGAAACTGCTGGGTGTACCTGCAACCTGTCAGGGAGGAGGCTCCCAGGCATGCCCAAGGGTCTGTAACTGAGCTCTCAGAAGCCTGGAACCTGTCATGCATACACACACCTCTAGTAAACCTAGCAGCAGAGGTGCTAGGGTTGCCATGGCAATGGGCAGTTCCTCCGGCTGCATACTTTGGCCCATTTTAGAGGGTCTCAAAGGATCCCTGTGTTATTGTCAAGGACCCAACCCCTGATGACATAGGAAGACTGTAATCAGGAAGTAAGAGGGACTGTGACCTTCAGGCTCAGGGGATAGTGGGCCTCTGCCCCAGATTCTCATATTCTCATGGCCTCTGTTTCTCTCTGTCTGTCTCTGTGTCTGTCTGCCTATCTGTCTGTCTGTCTCTCTCTCTCTGTCTCTGTCTGTCTCTGTCTCTCTCTCTCTGTCTGTGTGTGTGTGTGTGTGTGTGTGTGTGTGTGAGAGAGAGAGAGAGAGAGAGAGAGAGAGAGAGAGAGAGACTTTGATCTGTGGGACCATTAACAGTAATGCCCTATGTCTGACAGTGAATTCATGTATAGAGTAAGGCCCTGCCTCCAAACCTCACGCTAGAACAAAAAGTATGGATAGAATCCGTGAACCTGGAGCAATGTAGTCAGAGGGATCTATAGCAAATAAAGTACATAATGACATCCACCCAAAGGGGACATTATAGTCACTTTGGTTTTTCTAAGCGTTAGACCCAGATCACAGGGCTGGGGTGTTTACACATTGGCACCAGCTGCTAAGAGCTGGACAAGCTTTGTACTGTGAGGACTCAAGAATATCTTCCTGGCTTTGAAAGGAGTCACAGAATCTACCTCTAGGTCTCCTGTCCCTCCCTCCCAGGCTCTAATGCAGACTGAAGTGGGAGTGAGCTAGAGGCAGAGAGAGTCACCAGCTGTGGTAGCCCAGGACAGGAGGGAAGTGTCTGGTGCAGATGTAGGATCTTTCCTCCCTGTGGCCAGAAGCCCACAGGAAGACTCAGGTGTTCCAAAGACAAGAGGCCCAGAGAAGGCCTTCCATGGGAATCTTTGGCCCGAGGGAAGCTTCTGGGAGACTTGGAAAAAGATTGGGACCAGGGAACTGAGGGAGGCAGTACCAGTGTCAGGCTGAGACAGGGCCTATGATGGAGGGAAGGGCAGCCCTTTTGGTAGCAGTCCCATGGAGCCTCCTTGCTGTCCTACCTGGGCCAGACAGACAGCTCTCATGCCACGGAAGAGATCTGCTTCTGATCTTCCTGCTCACCCTCGGGGTCCCCCATCAGCGGCTGGCGTTTCTTGAGCTCCCGGTGGTACTTGGCCATGAGAGAAGCATAGATGCAGCCATAGGCAGCAGCCACCACCATCATGATGCAGACAATGCCACACACGACCCCGGCGATGATCACTGTGCCAATGGCTCGTCGCACACTCACAGGCCGGTACCTCTGCTTCTGAGGGCAGGCAGTGCTGGGCTCAGGCTCAGGCTCAGCCCCAGGCTTAGGTTTAGGAGGCTCTGGGCTGGCCTTGGTGCATGGTGGCCCTGGAGCATCCAGCCCAGCAGAGTTGTTCTCATCCTCTAGCTGGGAACAGTAGTTAAACATCTCCATGGGGACCGCACGCATGTCCTTCCCCCTTAGCTCCTTGGGTAGGGTACAGGCAAGCTGGTCCAGACGTCCCCCTGCACCCAAGAGGGAAAAAGAGGGGGTGAACAAGCATCTAGAACTGGGGTGCCCTCCCTTCCCCACCAGACCTCCAAATAAGAGGCACAGAAGGTACAGTCCTGCCAGTAATGTAGTCAGCCCTAATACAGAAGAGTAAGAGCTGGCAGGAACTAGTACCAATAGACTGAGGGTTATGGTCGCTGTGTCATAGAGGAGTCCACCACTGCTGCCAGAGGCATTGAAAATGGGCATTGCCGTTGCTTTTACTTCACAGAGAATCCCTCACCTATCTCATTCAAGCCTGCCCCTCCACGGTCATGCTGCCCTGCAGCAGCAACAGCTGGGTGCGTGCTCAGAGCATGGCTTTTGTACATCAAGCCATGTCCTTGCCCAAACTTTGCATCTACTTCTCTGCCTAAAACCTGACTGCTCACCCATGTCTCTGAACCCTTGCCATTATTTTCAACACAAGCCTTGGCCTGTATCCCTTCTCAGAAAGAGAACGAAAGCCCAAGCCACTGCCTTATCTGCTCCCCCCTCACACAGAGCTTTGGTGGCCTGTGAATACCTAGAAGTGGGCATGATATCTTCCTGGGTTTGTCAGGTGCACCAGCACAGAGAGCTAATATCTAGGGAGCAAATCCTGGAGACACAGGAGACTGGAGGTGATTAGAGTATTTAAGCAGGCCACCAAAATACTCATGACACTGGGCAGGCCAGACAGGGCAAAGGAAGCATATCAGTACCTAGTTGGGTCGGGTAAGAGAGCTCCCTCTCTCAGCCCAGACACCTCAAGTCCAATCTCACAAAGACATCATCCATCTTAGCCTAGAATGCTCCGAATGCTGATGGAAACATCTGGTTTGGGTTTGGTTTTGTTTTTTAAAGAGTCAAGGTTGAAGACCAGATCTGGGAAACTGGCTCCTGCCTGATGTGTTAAGGGCAAGGATGTGTCCTAAGGCCAATACCAGTGAGCGAGTAACCATGGCCACCTTGGGTTAGACTGTCAAGAGAGCTTAGGAGTGAGAAGGGAGTGACCTCATTTTCCAGGGCCAGAGACCCAGGGTTGAATCCTGGCTGTGTTATCACCTGAAAATTACTTAACTAAAGTATCGAATTATGTCTGAATCTCCAGATTCTTAGCTGCTAAGTGAGGATATCTATCTCGATTAGCTGCTTGAGAGATTAAAATAGATAAAGTGCACAAAAAGGTATCTGCAAACTGGAAGCGAAACAACAGCGTTAATCATTTCTCCGCTGACAAAATCAGCATCATCACAGTGACTAACATCTCAGAGCACTTTTTAGTTTGTAAAGTGTTTTTAATTAACGCATCCGAGTAGCACGGAGATATCGAGTTAGTGGCTGGGTAGGGAAGAGTGAGGAAAGGCATTGTGTTATTTTCAGAATTTTAGTGCTGATTTGTTAATTCCACACACACCGAGCAGCTGCCTTGGTGCTGGGCACTGACTGTGTCTTCCTGCGTGCTCTCGATTTTATGAATACAGATGAGAAGTGCATCAGCGTCCGCCCAACACTTCCTTTATGCTGGGCACTTTTCAAACCACCTCGCATGCATTGCCCTATTTAATTCTCACAATTGACCTTTCTCCCTTTGACAGATATACCACAGAGATGTTAATTAACTTCTCAAGATCACACAGCTAGTAGGTGGCAGGGCCAAAAATTCAAACAAGATCTAGCCCTTTTCAGCACTGTACTCATTTGTCCCCCTCCCGTTCAATTTCATCTCCTCTTTTCTTATTGATTCATTTATTTATTTTTAGACACAATCTCTTGTAGTCTAGGCAGGCCCTTGAGCTCCCGATCCCTGCTCTGCCTCCCAAGTGCTGGGATTACAGGTATAAGCCTGGCTGAGCATTCTTTAGAGCAACTCACTTGTTCATTATAGAACTTTCTCAGATTAAAGAAAGAGGGAGCTAGAAAGATGGCTCAGCAAGTAAGAGTGCTTGCTTTTGAGCAGCCAGTTCAAAATTCCCAGCACCCACATTGGGTTGCTGACAGCTACCTATAACTTTAGTTCCAGGGGACGCCCTCTTCTGGCCTCTGAGGGCACTGCATGCATATGATGTATGTAATATACTTGGGACACACACATACACATAAAGTAAATAGATAAGACTTTTTTTTAAAGTTGAGGGAGAAATCAGGGGTGTAGCCTCACAGAGTTTAGCTTCAACCTAGAATACAAAGTGAGTTCCAAACCTGGGCCAAGAGTCAGGCACTGACCTAACAAAAAAGGGCTGTCAAGATGCACAGTGGATAAAACCACTTGCTGACAGTCCTGATGGCCTGAGTTACATCTCTGGAGCCTTACTGGTGGAAGGAGGGAACCAACTCCTAAAGCTGTCCTCTGACTATCACACACATTCTGTGACATGTGCGCACGCATGTATGCTCAAGCAGGCATGTGTGCAAATAAATAAATAGTAAGTTTTTTAAAGGAAGGATAAGAAGGCAAAACTCAAACCATTCATCTGCTTGTTTCCTGTCAGAATTTCTTGGGACTGGAAACTAATATCTTCACAGGAAAATGGTTGTGTCTATGGGTTTCAGTTACATTCCGCACTCATATAAGAGGCAGATGACCTTATTATTCCCCAGGAAGGGTGGCTGTTCCTCTTCCTGTCCTGCCAGGGAAGCCCAGAGGCATATTTGTGGGATAGAGAGCATAGAAAAAGCATAGTGCGTCTTTAAGTTCTCATATGAAACCTAAGAAAGGGAGGCAAAGGTTCAGAATGCCCTTAATGAGTCTTAATGAGCATAGATGAGAGCCTCCTGGCCTCCACTGATTGCAGGAAGTAACGATGTTTGGGGCTCAGGGCTGTAGTTCTTTCCCCTGCCCTCATCCCAGCTCCCCTCTTGCCTGTTGGGTGGTAGGGCTCACCTCTGTAGGAGAACCACTCGAGCCAATGTTTGAACTCTCGAAGGTTGCAGTCACACTCCCACGGGTTGTCCCCAACCTGAAGCAGCTGCAGGCTTGCCAGGGGCTCAAACGTTAGCCGGTCCAGGCTCTGCAGACGGTTGGAGCGAAGGGACAAGGATCGCAGAGCCAGGAGCCCATCAAAAAGCCCCAGGGGCAGCTGGGCCAGGCCGTTGATAGACAAATCCAAATGCCGAAGTAGCGGGGAGTGCTGGAGCAGGTCCCTGTCCAGGGTCCTGATGCTGTTATTCCGAAGCTGGAGCTCTGTCAGATTGACCAGGTCCTCGAAAATGGACCGGGGGAGCTGGTCTAGAAAGTTGTTGGACAGGTCCAGCCGCTGCAGGTTGGACAGGTTGGCGAATGCCCAGCTTGGCAGGACACTCAGCTTATTGTTGAGGAGCAAAAGGCTTTGGGTGGCAGCGGGCACATCCGGGGGTACAGTGGTGAGGCCCAGGCCACTGCAGTCTACCTCCAGGCTGCGACTGTCACATGTGCAGGAGAAAGGGCAGGCAGGGAGCACCTCCACGGCACACAGGGCAATCCAGCAGGTGATCCCTAGGGAGGAGTCAGGAAAAGAGAGTAACAGGCTTGGACTCTCCTGTCTCAGTTTCCCTCTTCCCAGCTCACACCCAGGTGTCTTCCTGGCCTCATCTCCTTTGGCACAAGCTACAGTCACTTCACAGTTACTTACTGACCACACAGAAATCTGCTCAGGAACCTTTAACATGAAGCACCCATGTTAAAGGCATCACACTGCGACCAAACAGTCACTTTTGTCCCTGGAAAAGCCTATACAAGCCATGCAGGTCCTCAGTTCCTGCTCACAGCTCCACTGCTAAGCGACTCAGAACTTAGATGCCCTAATGCCCCAACTGCTTATAAAATATAAAACGTTAGAATACCAGGGAAACTTTTCCAAGTCTGTGGGTCCTTCCCATGGGAACCTCCCCCCCCCCCACCTGAAGCCATGTCACACTGAGATGTGCTTTGGGCATGAAAGGGGAGTCCAGAGTGTCCCCCGTGGCATCTTAGATGCTGTCCGTTTACCAGGTGGGACCCAGGCCCAGCTAGGACTTGCATCGGAGCACTATGATATAACACACGGTAAACCATACAGCTGACAGTGCTACAGGTCTGACCGGGAGTGGCTCCGTCTGCACTTGAACTCTGAGCTGCCAGGCTCATCCTGGACTTCTAGCCTTAGAGGGCAAGGTAGCATTTCCGGGTGGATCAGGTGACAGGATTCCTGCCACGTCCTGTTGTTTTTCCCACGACCCTTCTAAGGAGAATATGTGGGTCCAGCCTGAAGATAGCTGCTGAAGTGAGCCCCAGCAAGCAACCCTTTCTGACAGTGACCCTATAGTCAGCCCCACTGCCCCAGGCCAGAGAACCCAGAGTAATAAGCTCATACAGTTCCGTCTCCATTACATCAAGCCAGAGTCCTGAGGAAAGCCTCCAGCTGGAGAATTGAGGAGGTTCAAGGCCAGTCGCCTCCCAGCTGGCCCTCCTTGGATGGCCAGCAGCCAACCCAACCGGGGCACCAAGATGAGACAGTCTCCAGTCTGTCTGGTGGGTGTCTGGTCATCTAAAGTCCCAGAGGGCAGAGTTTGAGGGGAGGACAATATGACACTCTCCCTGCCCTTCCTTGTGGGATTAATTAATGACAGTGAAGAATCTGCTGTGAGGCTGACACCTGAGCTACTTTGTTCTTGGTAGAAAGCTGAGCACAGCTGAGTTCTACAGTCACCTGAAGACCTCTCCCTGCTACCTGAGGCCACCTGAAATGCCCTCCAACCCCTGAGCCTGTTTACAGGGTTAGCCTGCCCCATAACACGTGTGCACACACACGCATGCATATACAGACACTGTTTTATGCACATGCACACACACATACATACACCCACACACATATGCATGTATGAGCACACACACACACACACACACGTATTGTTTTATGTGCACACACGCTTCATGTTTTCCTTTCAAGGAGAAGCCAAGTGTGATGCACACATCAGGATTCGGCACTTAGGAAGCTGAGTCAAGATCACTCTGAGACTAGCCTGGGCTGTGTAACAACTATCTAAAGAGACTGAAAAAAGGAATGAATGGGGGGCGTGGAAGGAGAAAGAGAAAGAGAGAAAAGAGAGAGAAACCAAAGAGTAGAGGAGGGGAAGGGAAGGGGGAGAGAGGAGGAAAGGAGATAGATCCCTGAAGGACAGTCAGCAGCAAGAACCACACTCCACATGCTTTCTGGTGGATAAACTGGCAGCTGGGTAGGGAGAAAACAACCCCCTGGCCCCTCACCTCACCCCAACCCCCAAAACCAAATTCAACTTGCACCAAAGCTACAAGAAAAACTTAATCCTGCACTGAGAGGTGTCAGAGTGATCCCAGGATGAAAGGGATCCGAGCCCCTCCATCAGCCATTCACCTGGTGAATAATTCAGGCAGCTCCCTGCCAGGAAGGAAGGCCAGGGGAGGTCAAGCGGAGCAATATCCCTTTTGGCCATTTCTCACTTCTTACTGTGTAGCCGTGGGCAAACGAGCCATGGCTGACCTTGTCCCTTTGAAGAGAATGTTCACGGACAAGGCTGCATTTACTAGTTACCTCAGTGCGCTGCGTGTAGAGGGAGGGAGGGATCCAGTCCCTATGAACCCTTCTCCCACTGCTGCACCCTAAGAATTCCCTAGTGCCTCTACAGAGCTGGGAACTCGGCAGCATACACATCCTGCTGTGGCCTCTGGCTTCATCCAGCAGACAAGATGGCTGAGGCCAAGTGAGAAGGTAGCTTTCCTATAGCCGAGGCTGTCTGGCACTACAACCCTGCTAGGGCTGATTTCTGCCCCTGCTCCGCCCCCTGCTCCACACCTGCTACACATCTTGAAGTCCCAGTTAAAAAGAGTGAAGCTGGATGCCTTTCCTACAGAACTCTTGGCTTGTGACCACCAGGAAAGAAGGTGCATGGGGCAGAGCCAGCTATTCAGCCTCCTTCTCCCAGCCTCTAGAAAGCAGTCTGCGTGGACTGTCTTTACTTAACAAGGGCACGGGTGTAGGCCTCCAAAGCAAAGCCAGCCCTAGGCATTGAGGAAGGTCAGACATCTTGTTGTCACCCTGTCAGACACACACCCCTACCCCTCCTCCCCCACGCTGGGCCCATACTCACAGGAGACCTGCCTCCACTGCAGGACAAGTTTGCTCCTCTGCTCTGGACCACTGCCTGGTGCCAGCATGGTGAAGCCCACACTCTCTGCAGCTCTGGAGAGAGAGAGAGAGCCCCTCAGCACGCACCACTTGTCAGTCCTGAGAGAGAGAGGGAGAGAGAGAGAGAGAGGGAGAGAGAGGAAGATGGGTGGAGCAAAGCATTTGGAACTCGTTCCAGCCCAGGGGTCAGGGACAAGGCCTAGGTGTCTCTTTACCTTCTTCACCCCCTCTCCTGTTGCTCCTGGTGCTCTGCAAGGAGCCGGTCAAGAGGATCATGCAAGATATTTACCTCTTGAGGGTGGACTAGAAGGCACACAAGCTGCCAGCTGAACTGCCAGCTGAACCCCAGCTCTGCCCCCTATACCCCCTCCCGTCTTCCCCTCACGCCCCTGAGGCCTCTTTACACTCTGGTGGGCTTTAAAAATTATTTTCTGAGGCTTACCACAGAGGAGAAAATGAAGGCACGTCTCTCTTAGGTAAATGAGGGAGACCCCAGCTCCCACCTGTGCCCCTCTACCTAGATGCACCAGTGCCATCATCCCCCAGTCCCCAGCTTACCATAGCTGTGGGAAGGCAGAGGCCAGGCCCTTCCCCTCGTAGCTCCTGCTGACAGGTAGGGTATGGGTTGCTGCACCGCCCCCTGCTTTCGAGCCCACTATCACCTTGAGGTGAATTACAAGCTTGGTCTTCTGCCAACTAGCCGATCTATAACTTCCGCAGTTCAGGGGTTCCTGCTCTGCTGCTGCTGGCCCAGGGGGACACGAAGACCTAGAGGAACGGGTAAAATAGCTAGCAGAAGGCCAGGTATGGGCAGCAGGCTGCTCTTCGGGGGACAAGTGGGCTTCTTACTTTTTCTCTAGGGCCTTCCATAACCCAGTGTCCCCTAAAGGGGCCCAAGGCCTCAGCACCCTGCGAGATGTGGTTATGAACTATGAGGTGGCAAGCCAGAGCCTGCACCCTGCCAGCCTCCTCCCATGATAGGGTCAGATAGGGGAAGCTGTGGTATACCCCAGCTCCCTTTTAGGACCCAAAAGACATTGTTCTCTGGGACCACTCCTCCCAGGATAGCTGCAAGTTTGGCCTTCCTTGACTGCCAAGTTCATGGCCTCTGTATAGTTTCAGTTGCAGCCCGCAGAGTTCTGTTTAGTCCTGGAGCTCCCAGCCAATGGCAGAGTGGAGCTGGCACTGAGGTGAGCGGGGGCTGCCGGATGCTTGGGCATTTGGTCTAGAAGCCTGAGCAGCCTAGCCAGGTTTCCCTCAGGTTCAGAGAATGGTCCTGTTGCATCCCGGACCCCATCCCGACCCCATTTAGTTGATGTTTTGTTGTTTGAACCGAAGCTGGCTGGGAACCTGTTATGTAGACCAGGCTGACCTCAAATTCACAGAGATCCACCTGCCTCTGCCCCCCAAGAGCTGGGGCTAAAGGCATGTGCCACGACGCCTAGCTGCATTCTCTGTTCTCTACCTCCACCACATGCCACCCTAGTGATCTTCAGGAAGCCATGGTGGCCTGTGCTGCTGTGACCTATGAGGCCCTCAGATACTCCGCTCTGCTCCCGGCAAGGGCAGCTTGCTCAGGAATGCTGTATTCATCTACCAGCCCTAACTTCACCTCCCCACTTCCCAGTTAGGAGGCAACAGCTTGTGAAGGGTCCAGCAGAGTTTGCACACCATAACCGAGCATGGCTATAACTCAGCACAGCTGTAGGCTGAAGGCAGAAGCCATGTGTGTAGGCTCCGGCACTCAGTGCTTACAGTGGCTTGGCTTCCGTTCTCCTGGTACTCTCCTGGCTCAGATTCATGGGCAAAGAATCTCTGGGTTCAGATCCATGCCCCCTAACTCCTTCTAACACACTGCTTAAACTCTGCTCCAGCTTCCCAATCCTAAAGTGACAACCTGATGGTCGGAGTTGGCATGAGTGACTTCACATAAGGAATATAGGCAAAGGCTCACGCCTGGCCTTGAGCCTATGATGGGCCTCTTCACCATCAAGGGAGGTCAGTCTCACGGATGCCCGAACCCACTGCAGGCTGTGGCCAGTCACAGGTCCTCACTCCATGTCATGTTCACCATGTTCTTATTCTATATATTTCTGCCCCTCAAATGCAATGCCCACACAGACAGCGATCTCCTCTTACTGTGTGCCCCCACCCCTGACCTTCAAAACATCAGCCAAACCACAGTGACGGTACCTGTCAATAACAAGCAGGCTACAGCCATCCAAATGCACAGATATCATAACCAGCTTGCCAAGGTTACGTGGTAAGTCAGAATGGGTCACGGGCTTCTGAGTCAGGCTGCTTACCCACTTTCTGATGGCTGTCACCCTGCAGGGGCCCTAGTGGGGAAACACTTGAATGTGCACAGAGGTCCCAGACATGACCTTGAAGCAGAGTGAGGTAGGCCCATACAAAGACACACAACTAAGTGTGTCATAACACACGTGCTTGCACACATGCACTCCCACACACAAGTAGCTAGGCATGTACTGGGCTATGTAGGCACACACACACACACACACACACACACATACACACACACACATATGTGTGCTGGCAGCATTCCAGCACAACTTAGATGCCATCATTCAGTCAGTAAGAGGATGCCAAGCATACCCCCAGCAGGGAGGCACAGGGACACTTCCAGCCTGAAGGATGATCTGCTGAGAACCCCATGAGGCAGCCTTAAAGCCAGGTCAGATTTTTGTTCAGGCTCAGGAATCAATGAAGGCCCAGGCCAGCTTCTGCTCCCATGTCTGTGCCCTCCCACAGGGGGACAGGCCTCGGAGAAGCCTCCTTCAGGTTGACCTCCACCTGAGGTTCCAAGAAGGTTCTTCCTCCCATTTTGCCCCCTCAGAATCACTGTGCTTATGGTGCCAAGGGACCATGAGCAAACAAGGCAGACCAGGGTAGTGACCATTGTCTACTGAAGTAGCAGAGAGGACTCTGGTGACTGAGATCCTCTGGAGAAAAGGCCAGGAGTC
The DNA here is from genome assembly GCA_030674055.1 of Rhabdomys pumilio. Lineage (NCBI taxonomy): Eukaryota > Metazoa > Chordata > Mammalia > Rodentia > Muridae > Rhabdomys > Rhabdomys pumilio. Next base: position 59,741,132 of record JANHMN010000008.1, read on the forward strand.
TAGGAGAAGATACCCTCACCTTGCCTAGGTAGCTGACCTGTCTCCTCTGATTGATGTCAGTGCCATCCTGATCCTGGAGAGGTGTGGGGGAGGGGCACTTCCCAGCCTTTTCCACCCCAAGTCCATTCACACAACTCCCAGCAAAAGACCCTTCTGCCCCTGAAACACAGAGAGTCCTCAGGAAAGCAGTGACCTACATTGGAAGGCAGAGGACAGCTGCTGCAGGCACTGGCCAACTGCTGGAATAAATTAACTCTGTGGGAGTGGGAGACAGAATGGAGTTGGAGGTCCTAGTGAAGGAAAGAAACTGTCCTCACCTCATCCCCACTCCCCAGCCTCACCCCCATCTTCAGAACCTGCTCCCAAAACTAACTGGTGTTTTACCTTATCCCCAGAAACAGAGAACAAAGGGGCAAGGCTGGGCCCAACAGGATCCCTGGACTCCAGTTGCAGAATGGGGCTATACTAAGATTAACCTTTGAACGTCCCAAACCAGAAACATGCAGTTTTGACTCTGATGGGCTAGTAAGATCAGCTAGTCTGGAACCTCTCAGAAATGCTAAACCTGAGGTCTCACACCAACAGCAAAATCCCAGGCAATTGGGGGACATATTCAAGATAGAGAAGTATAGGCCAGCAGACTCAGCCAGGGCCTATCAGCTGCCCATGTGCTATGCTGATACAGCTCTAGGTCAGGCAACTGGGACAGCAGAGGCTGCATACAGTTAGCCTGGAGGAGCTGGGACAGAAAATGGCAGATTTAAAGGAAAAATAAGTCAAGGTCTCACCCAAAACCTTAACTAACCGTGCCTAAAGCAGGCTAAGAGAAGGGCACCAACCCAAGGGCCTCCTACAAGCCTTTACCGTGGGGAGATGCTAATGGCCACAGTCAAAGAGCTACACAGTGTTGTATTCTTGATGCTCATACCGTTCAGTGAGTTTAGAGTCATTATCAACATCATGGGGAAACTGAGGCATGGAAAAGGTTAGGCAAATGGAAGAATATCAATTGGACCTGTTTCTGACTGGGTTGCACTCACAAGTTCCTGCCTCCACCCTGTCCCTCAGGTAAAGGCTGATTCAGAAACAGAGACAGACAGCCCTCGTTCATACAGAACTTTACAGTTTGTAAGGCATCGCCTCATCATTATCTGAGCAAACAGCCATCCCTGTCCCCAGAAAACCCCTCCGGGCTGGGAGCTGGAGGATGTGGTGGGGCTGTTGAGGAATGGAGGATTGGAGCTGCAGACAGGTGAGGCAGGAGCAGGGGGCAGCCAGATGTCTCACGTGTTCCTGCTAACCCAATGGCTGCTGTACCCACTACTGATAGGATGTGGGAGCTGTTTCCCCTGGAGCCCCAGCTGCCCCCTCCCCCAGCTTGGAGCAGCCAGCCAGGCTTGCTTGCTTGCAGAACATTGAGGTTAGGATGATGGAGTGCACCTGCCCTCCAATTTCTCCCACAGATGTAGGCCTACTCTCCCCATGATGTGGGCTCACACTCAGCTAAAAGCCAAAAGAAAAAAAAGAAAAGAAACACCTCACCGCAGGCCTGGGGATCCACAAGATTCCTCTGAGCACCTTCTTAGTACCCCTCAAATCAGATATTCACAACATGCAGCAAGGAGTGCCCTCAGCTCCTGATTCCTGGGCCCATTGCTGTGCATATCTTCCCAGTATGTCTCTCCTGGATCAAGGCTCCCGCATCCCCTCCCCGGCTCTATACACCTACAGAGAGGAAGCAGAAAGGGCTTGCCTGGTCTACCCAGTTTGTTCTTCAGGGAAGCTCAAGGCTAGTGAGTGGCCTGCGAGTCATCCTGTCCCATCTTAAAGGACTAGTCTGGACATCTATCTGATCTAGGCAACTGGAATTCCTGGTAGCCCAGAATATGGGAAAATGAAATGTTCCCCGAGCTGTTGTCACCTGTCTGGCCATGAGGCCTTTAGAAAATACCCCCATATCTGCCTCACTTCAGTCACCCCTAAGCACATATTGTTCGGTGAAGCAGTTTCTAAACCCCTTCTGCTTGGAACGGCCACAGCCTTCCTCCAGGGTCCTCTCAGTACACTGTCTTCTCCGGGCCAGCTTCTTGAGCCACTTTCCTTGTCAAATTCTTCCTGTCTCTGACATAAGCCTTGGAAAGCAGAGTAGGAAGGAAACCCAACACACATGGGGTTCCTCTGTGAGGCTGAAGAAGCCATTGAGGACCCTGGAGGCTCCTACCACTCAACTGCCTCCCTGGGCAGGAGCCAAGAAAGATCACTCACCCCCCACACTCAAGCCTCACCCTGGCTCCCCACTCTTCCCAACCTTGTACCCATTTGAGCTCCCTCCTTTGCCGCCCACCTGACTAAAGCAAGACCCTGGCTCTGGGTCTTGGCACTTGGAAATTGAGAACAGGGTAAGCTTGACCTGAGCACAGACACATCCTCTAGCCTAGCCGAACCTCAAAGAACACAGCTAGGGGGCTTAAGAAGCCTGCCTCTTTGCCTACCCTGCTTGGTTTTCCCGGTCTCCCTCTTCTGGCAGAGCCAGAGCCCTCCTGCAGTGGGAAGGTGGGGGTGGGAGTGCTGGGCTCTTCTTGGCAGCTTGGAAGCTGATGTTGGATTTCCCTACCAGCTGGACTTCCCCCGCCCAGTGCCACATGCTGGCTCCTTCCCCTCCCCCCACCTGCTGTAGTTATCTAAGCAGTGGGCCTGTCAATCTGAGTCACACAAGGCAATGCCCAACAAACCCTGGCAGCCTGGTGCCAACATCCCCACCACCACCCTGGAATGCAGACAGCTGGGGGTGGGAGGCAGAGCAACCAATCAGAGCCCAGTCCCAGACCTGCTGGCCATACAGGAATTTGAACTGCAGATTCCTGGGCAGAATCCAGCGTTATGAAATGGGCCTGGGGCTCCTGAAAACCAGTGTCCTGCTTCGAGTCGGGCATCCATGCCCATGTGAGCTAGGCAGCCAGGGTGAATGTGACCTCGCTATACACTGCCCCCTACACTAAGTGCCCAGTGCTCTGAAGGCATCTGGCCCACCTGCTGCAAAGGCCATTATGCAGTGTGGACCACCTAAGCACCTCAGGTTCCTGACTTGTCTGGCCATCCAGTGTGCTAAAATCAAGACCTGGGTTTGTAAGGAAGAACCACCAGACACCCTTCCTTCACTCCCAGCCACACCCCCACCAGGGAGGCTCCATCAGGACTGCAAAGACTATTCCAACTAGGAAGGGCTTCTTTGCACCCTTGTCCAAGGACAGCTACCTGAAGGCCAGCAAGCACAGCAAGAGCAACTGGTATCAAAGTCCAGCCCTCACCTTCTCACTCAATGGGTCCTCCACCCCCACTCAAGCCTCTCAGAATGCCAGCTTGTTTCCAACACCCAAGCTGTCTCCCCCCTCCCATAGCTGCCGCTCCTCCCGCTGCAGGGACATTTCCATGCTACCCGGGGCCATCATGTGGCACCAGCACTCCTCTCCTCCCTGTCCCTCCTCCATACCCCATCCTTAGCAGAATACACAGCTATGTCCCCAGCACTTAGGAGTCAGACTTCCTAATGCTCTATATCTTTGGGTTGCCCAGGTATCTGGTCCTAAGTGGTTTCCCCACCCCACCTCAACGACTGCCTGGGAAGAAAACCCTGCTAATCGTGCAGGGACAGGTGGTCCCTAGTGCCCATATCCAAGCCTCTTAAGTCAACCCGTTCTCTCCCAGAAGCCACTCACAACTCACCTTTTTGCACTGGGACCTGATGCTCAGACCAGGTAGCTGGACACGGGCAGCTTGGCAGGCAGAACGCGGGGATGTCCGGTCTGGTTCGGGGCAGCGGGAGACTGGGCAGCGCCTGTGAAGGAGGCGGACCCGCAGGCTGAGCTGCCGCTGCCAGGAAAGGGGCTGCGGGGTCAGCGACAAACTGAAGCGAAAGAGGGAGGGCGGGAGGAAGACAGACCGAAGAGGGGGAGAGGCAGAAGGATCAGAGCGCGCGTGCTCAACAGCAAGCAAGTGGAGGGAGGAGAGCGCGCAGCGGAGTGACAGCTGGGGCGCATCTGCTATGGCGGGCGCGCGCGCCGGCCTCCGAAGCTCTGTGACAGCAGGAGAGCGTTTGTGGGTGAATCTCTGCTGCCCCAGACTAGAGGTACTCTTGTATCCTGTCACCTCCCAGCACTGCTGCAAGCGGTCATCTCTATCCGTTTGGAGGGCAGGACCTTCCAAGGGTACAGTACCCAGACCACAGCCCTGCTGACCGTCTTAGATCTTAGACCTGCTGGAACACTAGGTCTGTCTCCTGTATCAGACCCCAGTTGTGATAAAGAAAAGCCAGCTCCTTAAAGGCTGAGTTCTCTTGCAAGAGGAATGCTGAGGGTCCTCAGAGATGCCAAGGCAAGAGAGGGCCCTTTAGACAAGGGGCTGAATCTCTAGATGTGACCACCCTTGGCCAGGACTATTTGGAAGAGTGGAGTGTCCGAGAAGGCAGCTGCAACCTGGAGGACCAGGTGCCCAGCAAACACAGAGACCATGTGCCTCAGTGCCCACAGGGAACAGAAGGAACTGGCCTTGCTGGTCTAAAGGATGGGTCAGAAAGCTGCATCCCGGAATGGAGAGGCCTCTCTCCCAATCAAGCCAAAGCAAGTCTAACAAATTGCCATTCACTGGCATGGACAGTGTTCCTTCTAAAGCTGGACTGAGCCAGAGGCTAAGCCAAAAGAGGAGCTGGCCTTCCCAGCCTGCAGCAGAAATGGGCCTCTTTCTTTTACATCCTGCTGATCCAGCAGATGGTCTAGCTTGTAGGTAACACAGCATGAATATGTATCCCAGGGTCCTTCCTCTGTGTTATATTCAGGACTGGGGATGAAGGCTGGGGGTACCTTGATTCAGGACTGCAACCCAATAGATCTGCAAGAGTCCCCATCCTCTCTGAAGTCCCCTGTGCCTGCCCTTCCAACAGGCAACCAGCCACTAACCTAACACACTCCCACCTCCTGTCTCAGGAAAATAGGCCCTTCAGGAGCACCGTGACCTCTACTCATAGTGATCTACCCCTACCTTAAAAACTCAGCTCCGGAAGGTGGGAGTGGGGGCAAGATGACTCTCCTTGCTGTCAAGCCTAAGAGCCTGGGGTGGACTCCCAGAACCCACATGGAGATAAGAGACTCCCACAGGCTGTCCTTGGGATGAATACACACACACACACACACATACCTCATATAAGTAAAATTAACAGCAACACCCCAACATCCCTCTGCAGGGATTTTTTTTTTTCTCTGTGCCACTTTATGGTTCTGATCACAGAGAAGTCCGTGTGGTAGCTTTGTGTCCTGTATTGTGAGCTGTTTGGGGATAACTCTCCTTGCCTTTGCTTATCACCCACAGCTCTCTGCTCTCCTGTTGGTTAAGTCTACGCCTTTTGCTTCTCAAGTAGCTAGCAGCTAAGCAGTTACCCCTTGCTGAGTTCTCCCCTTACAGAACAAGCTGGTGGGTTGAGCTCTGCAGTTACCTTGGCCCAGGAACCCTAGGATGCTGGTACTGCTGAGTACCAGGGCCACAGCTGACAGCTGCAGAAATCAGGCCCCTCCCTCACAGTTCCTGCTTAAGCCAGAGGCCAAGAAGGATCAACACAGGTGCAGAGGCCAGCAGGGAAAAGTTGGTGCTCCGTGTGTGTGTGTGTGTGTGTGTGTGTGTGTGTGTGTGTGTGTGTGTG
>JANHMN010000008.1:59746830-59767654 GCA_030674055.1 Rhabdomys pumilio
GTGTGTGTGTGTGTGTGTGTGTGTGTGTGTGTGTGTGTGTGTGTGTGCGTGCATGTGCATGCTTGTGCTGGTTTGTGTGTGCTTTGCTTTGCCATCCCTGGTGACAAAGGAGCACCACCGATCAAAGATGAATGCCCCGTTAAGGCTCCAGCTGCCTGTGGTCTTTCTGTGGTGCTATGAGCCCAGCTGAAAAGATACCAAAGCACTGGGGTGTGGGAGAGAAACATGAGGTCCCTGTGGAGGGACCGCAGGATGGGAAGGCAGGCTGAGGCAGGAAGGACAGGGGCAGGGGAAGGACCCAGGTAAGCTGTGGCAGGTGGAAAGACATCTGAATTTATCCTTCATCTGTGGCAGGTTTCTCACAAACTAAGGTTAAGGTCTAAGACCAACCAGACCCAACTATAAGGAAAGCTCTCTGAACTAACTACCCCAGGAAAGCCACACAGCAAGGCTTCCTACCCTTGACTCTCATCAAAAATTCTGGACAGATGCAGCCACACAACAGGTAGCAGGAGGTGACTCAGGAAAATTGTCCTCTCAGGCACTTCGGTGAATCTTCCAAGAACCTCTGGTCCCTAGAGTCTACCACAGCAACAGAACAGGGATACTGGCCTGAAGGCTGAGCTGTCTGTGAATGAGCTGGGACTGAACTAAAGCTTGAGAGTGCGAGCCTCGGGCAGGGCAGATCCCTGGTGGGAGATTCCTGTGCCCTTGCTGTCTTCCTACTTCTGTATCAACGTCTTGCCCTCCTTACCAGAAGGAATGGCCACGTTGTTTCTCACTTAAATCTCTCGTTTCCCAGCAGATTGCTAAAGGGCTTGGGGCACAGAGATAAATCTCTTAGGTGGCAGGTCACTGGAAGTGATGAAATGATGCTCCATAGAGGGAGGAGGAGTCTGGGAAGGTCTGAACTTGAGCAGACAGGGAAGTGAGGTCACCCATGAACGTGCCTCCCAGTCGAGTGCTGGCACACATTTATTTACTTAGGCCAAGAAACATTTACTGAGCCCTGTCATGTGACAGTGTGACTCTAGGTCTAGAGTCAGAGCGCAGTCTGCTTGCCCTCTGTCAACCCCACTCTGTGGGGTGAGATGTCAACTACATAAACAAATCTCATCACTTAGAAAATAAACCAGCAGTGAGAGAGAGGGGAGAGGGGAGAGGGAAAGATGGGAAGAGGATGAGGAGAAGGGAGAGGGGGAGGGGAAGAGAGAAGGAGAGACAGCTAGAGCAGCTAGGGAGAAAGGGGGAGAGCAAATAATGAGTTTGGGGGAGATGATGAGGTGAAGAGGGGGGAAGAGGGGAAGAGGGGGAGGAGAGAGAGGGAGAGAGAAAGAGAGCAAATGATGATGGCAAAGGCTGGTTTACCTGGGGAGGTCAAGGAAATCTCTGCCAGGTGATGAGGTTTGAGTCAGTTTTATAAAGAGTTGAAATCTGATTATCCCAGCTGGCCACGCTGAACTCTAGGGTAAGAGCATTCCAAAAAGAGACAACTGACGTGATGCCCTGAAGTAGAATGAACTGACTGACCTGTGATCCAGGCTGATGCCAAAGACACCAGCCAGGCTGCCGCGTGGGTTTGCAAGATCTAAATTTTGCTCTAAATGGGAAGGTTGGGTGAGGGTCAAGTAAAGGAGAACGGGTCAAAGAAAGGCCAGCATAGGAAACTGGAACCCTAAAAGCACACTGCAAGAGAAGGTTGTCTTGGCGGTCACAGCAGAAATGAGCAGTGTGTGTGTATTCAGTGTGTACTCATTTGATATGGCGTCCTGGAACCAAGGTCTTCAGGACAGAGGTGAAGGAAAATGACTGCTATGGACAGAATGAGCAGACAGTACAAGGTCAGCCTTCAGCCAGAGGGTGGACTCAGCTTCTGCACGTGTGGTTGCTCACAGTAACATAGTGCCTCAGGAGGTTACTAGAATATACCGAACTCGGCAGTGGGTAGACAGCTGGCCTTATAGGAGCTGAGGCTAGAACTGGCACTAGCCTGCCCTTCACCCAGCCCTCATTTCTACCCAAGGAGCCCTGAAGCCTGTCACTGAGGTAGAATCAAGCCCTACCTTCTCCAGACCTCCTGTATTAGAGTCATTGACACCTCTTCCATCTTGGAATTTGCATGGTCCCATGGGACCCACCCTGAGTCACTGAAGAAAGAGCAGAGTTCCATTCTAGAAACACTCTGGGACCCTTTGACTACTGAAGCCAAAGATGAAGTCCTAAGCTTCCTTCCATCCCAAGGGGTCTACTGTCCTCAATATCAGCACCGCTGCCCTCTGCTTCTGCAGGTGAAGGAAATCTGTGTGGACTGAGCACCTAGGGCGGTCCTTGGTGAAAAAGGAAGAAGGGCAAAATGAGAGCCCCTGCCCCCTCAGGAAAAAGTGAGAGCAGAGTGCCAGCACACTTGCTGGGACAGAGCACGTGCCCACTTGGGATGGCTTTGCTATATCTGTGTTTCTTCCCATGGATCTGCATGCCCACCTGCCCCTTTCAGCCACAGGGACCTTTAAGCCTGACTGTACCCTATCACAGAGGCTCCCCAAATCCACCTCAGAAATCCTGAGGCTGAGGGGGAGAGGAGGGGCCTCCTAGGATCTCAGTTGGTTTTTGTTTTTGTTTTTTTAGCTGCAAACTCAGCTGTATGGCTATACTATCCAACATGGAAGTTGCCAGCTATACGAGGATACCCATATTTACGTTAAAATGAAATAATATTAAAATTTCGGGCCCCCAATCTCACAAGCCACATGTGGAGTTTCCAGCAGCCATAGGTAATTAGTGGTTACAGTTTGGGACAGGACAGGGCAGGACATCACCATCCTCTTGTAAAACCTATCTACATGAGGACGCTTTGGGTCAATGGCTCCCGGGACCTGCCACAGCATCACCCGTTGCCATGAGAAATCCAGGTTCCCAATCTTAGCCTGCCACCTGGATGAGAAACTCCAGAGTGACTTTCAGCTGTGCTCCAGGAAACTCTGGTCTAGAGAACCCAGCCCTTGCAGCTTCTGTCCCCTGAGCCTCAACAGTGGTACAGGCTTGTGATCGCAGCTACTCAAGAGGTAGAGGCAGACACATCACAAGTTCAAGGCTAGTCTGGGCAACGTGGCAAAACCCTGCTTCAAAATGAAAAAGAACAAAACGTCTGAGGAGGCAGCTTATCAACAGTGACAGTTTTGACTCGTAGCCCAAGTAAGCCAGAGCAGGGCCGTGGCCCTGGAAAGTCCAGTGCTACAGCTGTGCCAGCTGGAACTCTGCTGGCATGACTACTTCATCATCTCCTTCCCTGTCAAACCTCCCAGGCTCATGCCAGGCTGGATTCCCACCGTCTCTGAGAAAAGACGCAGATCTACACCCTGTGGCATAGTGGGACACAAGCGCATCCGTGGGAGAACCACCAGGCACTGGAGTCAGAATGGGCAACGAGTGACTTTAGAATTCCTTAGGCAGGTGGCATAATGAAGAAGCCAATCCTGTACTCATTGTGTATGAGAGGCCTGCCCACATGCTGCAGGCCTCCCACCCAGACATCGAGGGGAGAAATCAGAGCTATGCCTTATAGGCTCAGGGCACCAGACCGAAGCTAGGTTTGTTACTTCCTGGCTGGCAACTTCTGAGCCCTGGAACCTCTACTCAGCTTCTGTTCCCTCAGCCCATGAAGTCTAAATGAGGCTAGCGCCAGTCTGTGAAGAATTCAACATCCTCCTGCCTGTAAAGATGCCTGACTCACCCAGAGCACCCACCCAGAATGTCTTTAATATTATTCTAGACACTAAGAAGTTGGCCTACTTTGTAGACCTTCTATTCAGCATAGCCCTGCCTTTTCTTTCTATTCTTTGGCCCCAAGTTCTCCTGTCGTTCTTTGTCCCAGATTTCTCTTAGTATGTGAGTGCCCCCTTGGGTTCTCCAGACCTATTTGGGAATCAAAGAGACAGATGGCTCCTGTGATGGGAGACATCACAAGGGAAGCATCTGTGCACTGATGGCCTCCCTGGTCTCCAGGAAATGGCCTTGCAAACTCGGGTGGTCTGGCTATGACTGCTGCCTTTAGCAGCTCAGCTTTCTTCCTCCATGTGAACAGGGACTGCACTTATAGAGGACGGTACACCAGGGCTGAGATCCACGAGGCCCTGAGTTGACAGACTCACAAAGGCCTTCATTCTGGACTCAGTTTGCCACCTTTGGTCCCGTGCTGTTGCACAGACAATGCTCTCCCCAGCTTCTTTTTTAACTGGGTCAAAGGGAAAAGAGCGCACGGCGAGTGTGTGCCTTGAGCTCCCGGGACTCGAGGGCTGGATCCCTGGCCTTAGAGCCTCACCTTTCTCAGACTTCTCTTGGGACTGCTTTTCGCACTGGGAGAATCCACTGGCCTGGATTCCCACCAGGCTCCTGCTCCCAGAGGCCCTAGACGCCCCTCCCCAGAGACTCAGCCTTCCTCGGTCCCACCTGCCCATGCTTCTCCTCCTCAGCTGCTGTTGATAAGCTTCCTCTCTTCAAGTGGATGCTATTATTTTCTTCTCTCACTGCCTTCTCCCTTCCCAAACATTCATCTGGCCCTGCCCTCCTCCTTTCTGTTCCCTGCAGCCGTGGGCATCCAGATGCAAGCAGACTACTTCCAGCGCCAGTTCTGGGCAGCCATGCAGCAGGTAGGTGACTGGGGGGCCCAGAATCGGGAAGAGGACTCAACAAGCTATCCATAGGAAAGAACTGTCCCCACAGCCTGGCCCATCAGTGTCACAGGAGACACCCCATTCTCTTTCTACCTTCTCTGACCTTCCCTGAACCCTGCTGATTGGGCCTCTTCCTCCTCCCACCCCAGTGCCCTGTCCCTGATCAGACCCAAGGCAAAGGGTAAGACAGGGCCATTGCTGTCACCCCCATACCATCCTAGCCTCGTCTGCTACAGAGAAAGGCAGCGCTTCACTTGGCCTCTTCCTCCAAGGCCCAGGCCTCATTTGCTGTCCAGGCTCCTGGGAACTTTCCCTTGCTCTATCATCTGTACACACACACACACACACACACACACACACACACACACACACACCTGGAGCCTTCACTATCCTTCTAGCCAGAGGCCTCCTCTCAGTGAGAAGCTTCCTCTGCTCCTTCACTCCCGGCTGCCAGGTCCCTTGCCTTGGACACAGGCAGTTGCATAGTAAAGGTACAGAGGCGTGGAGGTGAAGGGGGACAATAAGGACTCACTCTATGAAAGCTCTAGTGTCATGCCAGTGGCCCATGTTTGTCCTCAGAAAAGCACAGCCTGCTGCTCAGTACCCTGTTGCTAAGACACCCCCATACGTGTACACATGCCTGGTACACAAGGCATGCCCTCATATACTGCATCTACCACAGGCAGATTCAATAGGCACTCCCCAAATATGCCACATAGGATATATAAACAGACACACCACCGACAGAACCTCCACATACAAGACAGTCCGTGTGCATCTGTATACAAGACGCCTTCATATCCATAGCGCACTGCACATATACAGATAGACACCTGCACATAGAATGTACGTACCGAATACCACACATAAAACGTGTTCAAACACTCCACATACACACCACACATAAGCCTACCTGTAACACATACACATTGTGTACATATGGACACATGCCTCACACCTGAAGCTACATACAGGCACACACATCCAAGCATGCACTTACACCCACGAAGGTGCACATCGCTCACAGATGTCCCCTCTTCCTTCCAGTGCAACACTGTAGAGGGGCCGTGCCCGAAGACCTGCGAGGACCCCGTAAGTTCTTCCTGAGAGCGCAAGTTCAGTGTTCTGTCTCTCCGTGGACTACTTCTCTCTCAAATGCCCCCTTCCTGACCCTGACTGCAGGGTTCCGCCCTCCTCAGATGCTAGAGTGAACAGGAGGGCTGGAGCCAGCAATAGCCCTGGCTGTGACCTCCTGTCCCGGCCTCTTCCCCCAGGATCTGGACTGCTTCGTCATAGACAACAATGGCTTTATTCTGATCTCAGAGAGACCCCAAGAGGTGAGTGACTAAGCATCTAGGACTGAAAGAAGGAGGTCTAGACCTTAGCTACATCAGCCAGAGGCAAAAGGCTGAGGCCTTCCTTCCACTTTGATGCAAATCTGGGTAGAAGTTGTTTCCCCAATCCATTCCAAACGTGGAGCACCATTCAAATGCAAAAATGCTCCCTGTTAACTGTAACTAAGCTGACCTTTCTGAGAAATGCTGAAGGAGCCACTCAGTAAAAGCCTGCTCTGAGAGAGCCCCCTGCACTGCCACCATGTCCCCTGCCCCCTCCCCCACACAACCGTCAGGGACTTTTGAGCCCTAAGTCCTCCTGCTGCCTGCATCTTGCCTCCTTTCTCCATCCTCTCACCCCATGGTGGACATCATGGTATCCAGGGGAACGCTCTCCACCTCTGTGCTCCTCTCTGATGATCTGATTCTAGCCACCAAGCCAGGGCACCCATAGGGACCATCCTCACGTCACACAGCAGCCTGCCTTCCCGCCAGCCACCTACTCAGGCAAAAGAGGAAGCCACGATGGTAATTTTATATCTGCTCAGCCACAGATCAGACCCTAAAATTAGCCAGGAATTATACTTTAAAAGAAGCTGTTCAGCCTGGAACTAAACCTGAACACATCCACCTGAACCAGCTCCACGACACAAGCCCGCAGCCCTGCATACTCCCCAGCAGGAAGGTATGTGTTCAGTTCAGCGAGCAGCTTCCAAGATCTGTGCCTCAGTTTCTTCCTCCTGAAAACCAGAGGCTGGGCCACCTGATGTCAGGGCTCAACCCCAAGCTGGAGGCTCCAGGTGCCTGGATATTGGCAGAGTTGCAGGATCAGAGCTGACCCTCACCAGGGTCATGGCCAGGGTGGTCTCTGTCCCCCAAAGCCGTACTGTAGCCTCACGCATGTGGGGCTGAGGGTCCATGGAAACTGTCAATATATGACAGGGAGTAGAGCATCAGGAGACTGGGCACAGATAGAAAGTAGAGAGAAGGGGTCCAAAAGACTGGAACTGGTACCCCAGGAACAGTTCTCTCCCTCTCCTTTTCCCCTCTCCCCTCTTCCCTCTTCTCCCTTTCCTCTCTCTCCCCTCTCCCTCCTTGTTTGTTTTGGTTTTGGGGTGTGGGGGAAGATGGGGAGACAGAGTTTCTCTGTATAATCCTGGCTGCCCTAGAACTCACTCTATAGACCAGGCCACCTGCCTCTGGCTCTCGAGAACAGGAATTAAAGGCACGTGCTGGCCAGGCGTGACAGTTCTTAAGTGTGCAGCAAGAGCTGAGAGCAGAAAGCTGCTTTCATTGTCTCCTCCAACTGGAAAAGCCTGAACTGTCAATCAGAACTCTGGCCAATCATTAGTCCTGGCACCTGAGTGCTGATTCAGCCTCCTTCCTTTTCCCACTTTTCCCAGTCACCACCCTTCTCCACACAGAGATAGCCAGTCCATTCTGTCAGAAAACAGATGAAAACAAAAGTTGACTCTGGCTGAGGAGACCCCAGGACAACAGGATGTCTTGGTCCCTTGAACCCTAGTCCCACTGCCATATGACCATGACTGGCTGTGGTCTCCTGTTGAGTTGCTCAAGGGTCTAAAGACAGCCATGAACCTAAGGAGTAGCAGAGGGAGTCAGGTGATTTGATGAGGCGAGGTAAGATTACACTCAAGCCCAAGAGTGTGCCAGAGCATGGGCAGAGCATTTGGAGGAGCCTCAGCCTTGAGAGTTGACAGCCTCTTAGGGCGACTGAGCAAGAGCTGAGGCACGGGACGCAGGCACTGTTTCCACAGGATCTGCTATGGATACTGAACCATCTCATGTAATGTTCATGAGCTTGAAATATTAATGGCCTTTTGATTTTCTTTTCCCCAACCATTTGAAAGCAAAAAGGCCATTCTTTGATGAAGAACCCACATAATGGAGCTCTCCATCCTAACTTGCCAATCCTTGCTCCCCAGCCCAGTACACCTAAGACAAGCAGCATAGGTAAGGTAACCTCAGGGAGGGAGACCCCAGGGTCCTCGGATAACATATTGGGTTACTTTGTCTCAGTTCTACCTAGAGCATCCCTGCTGGTACGCTCATGAATTGTAATCCCAGGACATTGAAGAATCCATCAGTTTGTTCTGAGATTTATATTTGCTGTAACATACATTTTCATTCTCTATTTTAAGTAGTTAGCTTATGTGCCTTCGTTTTCTCGAATATTGTGTTATCTTATGTTTTTCATAGACTTATAAGCTAATCCAAATCCTTTATGAAGAATATAAGTGAAACTAGCTTCTAGAGGCTTCTACCAGCTCCAAGACGTGCCCTCTCAAAGCACACCACACACACACACACACACACACACACACACACACACACAAAACCTCGAATGAACAACCATATCCAAGGCTTCCAGGGCTTGTGTGGTGCTATGGGGTAGAGACGGGTCTCAGCAGGGATCTTGTTATCTGTGGATGATTGGTGAACTCAAACTAGTTTTGTCTAGGGGACAGAGGGAGGGTACAAGTCCCTATCATCTGGTAGCCACCCTGAGTCCTTCAATACCGTGTCCAAGTTGCTCTGTCACGACTCAAAAGAGTCTACTGGCTCTGATGCACTTGGTTGGGTCTCGTAGAATTACAGCCAACCCTGCAAGTCTCTGAAAGCCAAGGATAAGGAGCACCGACCCCTGGGTTAGCTCTAGGGTTTGTGTCAAGACCGGAGCTGCAGCTTCTTGGCAGGGCTGGGTATCTCTCTCCTCATCTGTGCTTGTCTGGGATAAGCTGTAAGCTGAGCCATGCTAGATCCACAGGCCTGGGACTCAGCCCAGTTTGTACACACGGCACATGGATGGGTATTTGACAGGTAGCCACACAGCAGGCAAGGGAGCCCTGCACTGGGACAACTATCCCACAGCAGGAATCCATGGACTCACATCTAAATTCTTTCCAGCCTAAGCCAGCCACTGGACTCTAGGCTCCAGGGCAGATCTCACAGGACCTTGACTCCATCCCAAGCTCATATCATACTAAACGCAGGCAACCCTACTAGGGCCTTTGGATCTTCCAGACTTCTACCAGCATGTGGGCTGTGCTATATGTATGGATAATCTCTCATTGGGGATTCCAGCACTGTTCCTGGTGTAGCACCTGTTAAATCCAGGTCCTGATGTGAGAAGGGACCCAAAATCCACATTGGAACCTTCCCTCTGCAGGTCTAGCATTTCTGTCTGAGGCTCTACTTCAGGTGGACAAAGGCCAACAGTAAATATATCTGTTTGGAAAGGCGTTCTCAAGGTGGCATCACAGCCAGGGGAGCTCCATTTCCCAGACAGGAGGGCAACAGCCCCTAATAGGAGCCTTTCCCTTTAAGTAGATTCCCAGAAGTCCTCAGCTGGACTTTGCATCATTTCATTGGCCAGCCCTTGGTACAAGGATTTCTGGGAAGTGAAGTCTTTTTGTGGACCACATTGCTCACATTGTTGCAGTCAAAGTCCCTTAGTAAAGGAAGGACAGTGGGTATGTCCTGCTGAAATGTTCCCTGTTCTAGGACATGGAGTTTTGTTTGCAGAGGCAGAAGTATTTTTCAGGGTCCAAGATGTGCTTTCTTACTGTCAGACCTTCCTCAGAAATGCAGGGGTAGTAACGACTCCAGGTGCTGGGCAATAATTGTACTTATCCCCAGATACTGGTTGATTAGATCACTGTCTTAGGGTTTTACTGCCGCAAACAGACTCCATGACCAAGGCGACTCTTATAAAGACAACATTTCATTGGAGCTGGCTTACAGGTTCTGAGGTTCATGCGGGAACATGGCAGCATCTAGGCAGGCGTGGTGCAGGAGGATCTGAGAGTTTTGCATCTTTATCTCAAGGCCTCTAGGAGAAGACTGACTTCTAGGCAGCTAGGATGAGGGTCTTAAAGCCCACGCCCACAGTGACACACTTCCTCCAAGAAAACCACACCTCCTCATAGTGCCACTCCCTGGGCCAAGCATATTCAAGCTACCTCAAACACAAAGGGAGGAGTGGGGTTTGTTGTTGTTGTTGTTGTGTGTGTGTGTATGTGTGTGTGTGTGTGTGTGTGTGTGTGTGTGTGTGTGTGTGTTATTTTCAGGGGACAGTGTAGATAACACTTTCTCAAACCCAAGCTGTCTGAGATTATTTTGGCATCAGACCTAGGGGCAGAGAAAGGGATAAGTGAAGAAGGTAGAGATGCCCAAAGAGAGTCAGAGCCCAAGAGGTGAAAGACAAGCGTACTCAGATACAGATGCAGAAAGACAATAGTTGCAGAGGAGAAACAGACCATGGGGGCAGGGCGTGGCCAATGCCAGGCCTCCTACCTTCCTTGGCAGAAGAGGCCAGTATGAGTGAAGCCCATGGCAGAACTTGTCGAAAACTGCCTTTGGTATCACACACTACCACCACCGTCACCATCACTACTACCCCACAAAAATTACTACCACACACACACACACACACACACACACACACACACACACACGCTACCACCACTAACATTACCATACCACACCCCCACAACTATTACCATCACCATCACCATCATCATCATCATCACTGCCACCACCATCATCATCACCACCACCACCACAACTAACAAAAAGCACATCCAACAAACAAGGTCCACAAACTCGGCTTCTTGAAAGCCCTGACTCACATGGACCGTTTGAAGGAACTCTGTACTGTTTTGGATTTGGATTTTTTTTTTTTTTTTGAGGGGTGGGTACTTATTGTTTAGGGAGTTTTGTTGTTTTGTTTTGTTTTGTTTTGTTTTGTTTTGTTTTGTTTTGTTTGAGAACCCTCTGGGCTGACATCATAGGCAGCTGCAGGTGACAGCATGATTTAGGAAGCATTAGATCGCAGCAGGCAGTTGCAGGTGGGGAGGGCTCCAGGGACGTAGAGAGGATTGCATGGAAGAGTGTTGAGTCCATGGAAGCGCGTCTACAGAGACAGCTGGTGGCAGCTCTAGTTCCCCCCTCACAGATGGGCAGACTTCTGGGGGAAGCGGATGGTGCTCTCATGATGCAGCTCCTCAGCATGGGGGTGTTCAGCCGGTAAGTGGACCGCAGCTCCCCCTGCTCCTCAGATAGCCCTCAGTCTGACCTCAGAAGCCCCCAGACTGGAGACAGAGACTGAAGCCAATCTAGGACTGGGTGTAAGGCTGTGTGAGCATCCCTCAGGTAGACTCCCCAGCCTTGGCTCGGCACTCTAAGGAGAGCCACAGGCTAAGACAACAAGCATGCTGCTCAAGTCCTTGAAACCATCCAAACACGGTGGGGCATGCCATCTTGGCAGGGCATGCCATCTTGGCAGGGCATGCCATCTTGGCGGGGGCTGGGTTCTGGTTCACTGTTCTAGCTTGGGTGCTCTCATGGTTCCCAGTCAGCATAAGTTCTGCTGCCAAGGCCTCCGGGCTAGGGCATAGAGTGGTTCTGTCCTCGACCCAGCTTGCTTCTGCTTTTCAGTGTGACCATGTATGACTACCAGGCTATGTGCAAGCTCCCAGATCATCACCCCAGTGCAGCCGGATCCTTGATGAGTGTGAGTGTCACCCAGGCCTTCCCTCTGCCAGAGCACGTCCTTGAGAACGTCATCTGGTCCCATTCTCACCCAGCCTCAGACCTTCTGCCTCAGGCTACCCTGGACTCTGTCCTGATGCTGTCCCCTTCCCCTGGGGCTGTGGGGCTGTCTTGTCCTAGGAGACAGTACTGGTAAGATAGAGGTGTCCAGACACTAAGTGCACATCTCACCCCCAGCCTGATGTTAAGATCTTCATGGATCCTCATCGCTGGCCCACCAGAGATGGGAAATGACCAGACACCATGACAAATGAAAATGAAAATGAAGGGTTTGTCAAAGCCCACTGTGGGGTGTCTGACCTACGGAAGGCCCTTGTGCAGGGTGGCTGACATGCAGAAGGAGCAGTCTGCTTTGGTGCTCCCTCTGTGGAGACAGGCAGGTGGGACCTGGAGGGTGGCTGTTACAGGACATCACTGGCGTTTCCCTGAAATAGTTGTGTTCTCCTCCAGCCTCTCTCTGCCTTCTTGATGGTGGCCAGGTGGCTACTGCATGAATGCCTGCTGTGAGTAGGGGTTAGATGAAGAACCGCCCATGCTGGGGAATGGAGCAGGGGGCAGGGGTTAGGGGAAGGGAGGGGAGGAGTCCCTGCACCTGGGAGCTGGATTTTGAGGCTGGGATCAAAGACTCCCTGTAGATGGGATATGAATCTTGGGGTCCCAGGTGAAGAGAATTCCCTGGGTGGGAGGACTGGGTCATGATTAAGGGTGACAGGTAGGAGACGACTCCTTTGCATATGGAGACTGGTACGTGAGGTTATCCTTAAAACGGTAGCCAATGACCCAGAAAATAGCCTGGCTCCCTGGCCAAGGGAAGAAGGAGGCATGCAACCCCACCCTATCCCTCCTCCTCTCATGCCCTCCTGCAGACAGACAGGTTCCTGCAGGTGGCAGCTAGATGCAGTGGCATCCCGAGTGCTGTACACACCAGACCCCAAGAGTGTGTCCTGTATCCTACAGGTTCCTGTTAGAGTGGAGTGCCTGGGGATGCTGGCAGGACAAAGGCTCAGAGGGTAAGTGTGAGGAGGCAGCTGTGGGCAGCACTCTGGTAAGCTCACTGGAAAGCTTTTGTCTGGGGTCAGTAACAGCGGGTGGGTGTCAAAGTGTTCATGTTCCTAACGTCATCTCATCCATCACCTCCCCCTCACTTCGGGCTCCCTCACCTCTGTGTATGACATCTCATCACCTCTGAACACCTTCGCTCCATGTGACATCATCACTGCCCTATGACATCATCACCATCCTATGACATCATCTTGCCCTCGTGTGATCCTGTGCCTTTCCTGTGCCATGTCCAACCCTGTGATGGGCTCCTGCCCTGAGCAGCCAAAACTGTCTTCCATCACTGTAAGTAATTCTGACGGAAAGATCCTACCTTATCTCCATGTACCAGGGAGCTGCATGGACTTGCCTTTAAGCCTGTACCCAGGGAGTGAGCACAAGCTGAGTTTCTTTATCTGAGTCCTTTATTCTAGGACACTCCTTGGTTAGGGGGAGGGGTGTCCCCAAACCCTTAATCCACTTTAAAGCACCGTTTCTGGGAAGCAAGGAAATCCAGACTTCAGGCCGCTTAAGTATAGCCCTGCCTTAGGAAACAGCCATCTCCCTTTGAGAGGCTCCAGTAATTAAAGGGAGGTATAGCCCATTATGTAGTTGAGATGCCACCAGGCCACCCCAGAGACAAAAGCAATGGCACCAGTGCCCAGGTATCTGCCACCCTCAGCAAAGCTCCAGGTTTGAAGGAGGGTCCTCTAGGATGACACTTGAACGAAATCGTGCCTAAGGCCAGAGCGCCTCAAAGACAGTGACAGGTTGAGATGGCCCTGACACAAAGCAAAGGAAAACTTTGTCCCAGCTGCTGCTGCTGCTTGCTGCCAGCCTGGGAAAGGACATCTGTTCTTTACAAACCAAGAGACACAAATGGAGATGTGGGGCTCCTAAGACACAATGGTGCCAGACTTCAGCCCACCCTGCTCAACAGTCTCTGGGTTCTGGACATCTGGTAGTGAGAAGGTCCCCGTTGCCTCCTTTGGCTTTCTTATATAAACGATGCCCACTCCTTCCCCTCCACCCCTCTGGCTACTACTGACCAAGGCAGGTCCTTGGGCCCGAAGTTCCTAGATTTGCTCCTCTTCACGATTCCTGTGGGAAATCACCTCCAGTCGTTCTCACTGTTCCTGACTGGAACAGTAACAGAAGCCTCGTGTCACAGTCTGCTCACTCAAGGTAGCCTCAGGATGCAGTCAGACACATACACTCTGTGCATCCCTTCTGCAGGGTAGCCAGGAGACCTCAAGGAAGCCACCTTGTCCTGCCACTGGTGACTCTGATAGGTATCAGCACTGGAATGTCCTCTCCAGTGACAGGAAAATAGCCCAACTCTAAGCCTGGTAGGAGAAGTGCCATGTTATGAGGCTTCTGGCCTCTGACCCTGAAGACCAGGCACAGGGGTGCCCAGCAACATGAACAGGAAGTGAAGCCAGCTAAGCCATGGCTGCTCTCCCAGCCCACAGAAACTGTTTAGCCTGAAGCCTGCTTCTCCTCTTAGCCTCATTGTCTGTGAGGGAAGCGTCTGAGTCCAGGCATGGAGACCTGTGACTCTCCTCCTCACTCCTTGTGTGACTTTGCAGAAGCGATATCATGTTTGCATCCCTATCTCTGGGTGTTTAAAATGATTACCGCTGCCTTCCTTCCCTATTTCCTTCGCTGATGGGCTGTAAGGGGTGAAGCGTGTTGATGCTTTCGGACCTAGTGCTGCGCAATACCTACGGGTGCTCCGGAAATAAATCCCAGGGGCCCTGGGAAGGGCAACCCAGCAGCGCAGCAGGGCCTCCACTCTCCACAGCAGCGCAGCAGGGCCTCCACTCTCCACCTTTTGCCGAGTGCCGCTTCACTGTATCCCGACCCTTGTAGTAAACTGAAGGGTGTCACCCTTGAAGATGGGCTTCGTAAGGCCTTTGTGATGTGTGGTAACCCTCCTCACACACATTCCCCTGTCACCCGCAGCCCACAAGCACAAGAAGCAGGACCTGCTGCACCCCTGTGACACAGAGTACCCAGTGTTCGTGCACCAGACGGCCATCCGGGAGGCTAACGGGATCATTGAGTGTGGGGTCTGTCAGAAGTAAGTCTCCAGGCAGCCACTGAGCCTGGCCAGCAGCTTCTTGTCCCTGGTACCCACAGGAAGGTCTCCACAGGAGGAAAGGAGTGACATCTCAAGAAGAGTTGCCCTCCTCATTATCCCGGCCCTCAATGCAGCAAAAACCCAGAGTGAGGCAGAGGGAGGGAATGGGGCATGGACAGTTTGGTTGTCTGCTTTAGGAGACACAGGGACAAGGGACCAGAGGCCAATTCCCATGTCAGTGAGTCTAAGTCCAAGGTCACGGGGTCTCTCTTGGAAAAACCCCTACAGGCTTGCTTCCTTCTCAGGCCAGACCAACCAGAGCAAGCTAGTGTCAGGGCCTTGAATACTTACACGACGGGCAGGGAAACAGGCAGGAAGTTCTGCCCTGTACAAAGCAGGAGCTGTATGCAGGTCTAGGGTGTTGTCAGCAGAAGCACAGTGCAGGACTGGGGGCCTTGGTTGGACCAGCTCTCAGCCTGGGACATTGCCAGCCCAAGCCTAGAATTTCTAAGCAGGATCCAGTCAGGCTAGCTCCTGGGTGTAAGTCCCTAGCTTCATCCAGACTGGCTTGGAAGGCCATGCCTAATGACTTCCCCCGCCCCCTAACTTTGGAGAAACCAACCCAGAGACATCTGTCCCAACCCAGGAGGACAGTACCTCCAGGGAGCTCCCTTGGCCAGTCTTACAGCTTACTGGGGCCACCAGGATGTGTGGGGAACCACAGACCTATGCCAACCGTTTTGTAACCTCAGATTGTAGCATTAGACAGATCTAGGTTTCTGCTTCTCCATTATATGTGCGCATTTTAAGTGCACATACAACAGCCTTCCTGGGACTACACTATGGGCGTGCTTATCTCAGGCCTGAAGAACCCATCAAGGGGATGATAGAGAATAAGGGCTTCCCCGCAGACAGACTTGACTCTGCCTCTGATCCTTTCCACCATAGGCAAGCTTACCTCTTCTAGCCTGTTTTGTCCTGTGCACAATGGGAACAATACCAAATTCACACAATAGTGTAATGGCCACATGTAGCTTTGTATATTTTCTCTATACCTGTGTGTGTCTAACATTACCCACCCTATACAAAATGCTTGCTGATAACCTTCTCAGCTGTGCTTGTAACACTTAGCTACCCGGCACGTTTCCCTACCCCCCAACCCCAAGCTATATATAGGCGCATTGTGCCACCTTGTGGCCGAGCCCAGAACTGCAAATTCTCTGGCTCTCAGATAATAGGCCTGTTTGCTGGAAAGGATCCCTGTGCATATTAATGGCAGCTCCTTCTTCACCATCTCCAGGCTATTGGGAATAGAGGGGTGCCATTATGAAGACTCATGTAAAAGTACTAGGCTATTGGTCTCAATATTCTTGTGTCTGCACGTCCTTCCCAGTGCCCCAGAAGGTCTCTCCCCAGAGAACTTCTGAGGCTGCACTCCTACTACTCAGAGCCCATTGCCCTCTCTGCTGCAGGACATTCGTGATGCAACAGATTCCCAGCAGCAACCTGCTCCTGCTAGTAACAGACCGTAGCTGTGACTGCAGCGCCTACTCTCCCGTCCTCCAGGAGGCCACAGAAGTCAAATATATCCTTCCTACCCTCTAAGGGGAAGGGGTGGCTGAGAGATCATGGAGCAGCTCAGATTTGGGGTGCAGAGTCCAGCTTCTCATTGTCTTCTCTTGCTTACAACACCATGATGGGGGGGAGGGGAGGGAGTGGCCCATCCTGCATGTGCTTGCAAGGCTGCTGACCTCACAGATCTTGACTTTCGAGATCTCTAGAACTGTGGACAGTTGTACCTTGACAGTGAGCTCTGCACATAATGCCTCTGTCAAGTGTGACAGGATGCGCTCCCAGAAGCCCCGGAGACGACCAGACTCCTGCCATGCCTTCCATCCAGAGGTGCGTGCAGGCTGTGAACTAAGAGGCTCAGCCTTTGACCCCTAGTTTTTGCCCTGTGTGTGACTTCTTGGGATATGAATGTTTCTAGACTGATGACACAGTTCTATGTGTCCATCACGCTGGGAGACCCCTGCATTCACAGTTAGGTTGTGTGACACAGAATAAGGGACAGTGGCGAGCAAGGGAGTTCCAGGTCAGTTGGGGGGTGGGGTGAGGGGCAAAGGAAAGCAGACAGGGAGAAAGGAGAAAGAACCTAAGGGTATCTGTACTTCCTAGGGCCTGGGCCCCAGTAAGCTTCCCCCTACATTCTTCCTTACTCCCACTACCTCAGCACTACTTAGCTAGTGACAGGAGCTGTTGGTATGTATTAACCCCTAAGCTAGGGACCTTACTACACAGTCTCAGCTGGGTGTGGCTGCCACAGACGACCTCCCTAGAGGTGCTCCGGGAGATGACAGCAGCTCTACACCGTTATGAGAGGAAGGCCCTAAAGATTTAAGTAAGCAGTTTCTACTGTCCCTAGAAGCTTGAAGAAAGGCAGGTTTCTTCTTCTCTTTGAAACCTTGCCATCTCCCAGGCTCTTGGTTTGTCTGTGTGCACTCATGCTGTACATGCTGGCCCTTGGACTGGGAGGGCCACCTGTCTCCTAATGCCCCTTACCTCTCTGGCTTTCTAGGAGAATGCCCAGGACTGTGGTGGTGCTTCAGACACGCTGCCTTCAACCCCTCTGCTCCTGCTATCACTGTGGGCCTGGCTGCTTCAGCACCAGCTTCTGTGGTGACTCCATCCCATTTGACTTTCATAGAAGTCCTTACAGGACATTCTACCCAGTTACCAGCTGATGAGGGCCCAGCTCACAGCTGCAGGGTGTCTCTTTGGTTTCAGTCCTAGGCTACAAGTGTCTGCCTCCTAGAAATTGCTAGAGGGATCCCCAAGGCTCTTCAAGATGCTGGGTACCAGCCACCTCAAGTTTTCTACTCTTGTCTCAAGTGAAGGGAGGACAGAAGTCAGTTACTCCTGTTTACCAAGGGTCACCCATTTCCCCGGCTGGTCTTCTGCAGATCTGAGGGGTTCTAGGGGCTGAATTGAGCAGTGAGGTCCATGCAGAGGCTGTGGCGAGAGCACACTTGCCACCAAAAGGTACTTTCATCCATTACAGATAGTGGAAGGGGTCACAGGCAGAGGGAGAGACAGGACAACTAGGAAAGGGACCAGAAGAGGGAAGAAATGGAAAGGAAGCTGGCGTGGTGGTGCACACCTTTAATCCCAGCATGGAAACAAAAGGAACACAATAGACATTAAGTCTTGGAAACTATCGTGGCCTGCTACCACTGAAGAATCCCAACCTTTTCATATTAATAATCTGAAGGAGAGTAGGGAGGGGTGTATGGGAGGATTTGGAGGGAAAGGGAAGGGAGAAATGATATAACTATAGTCTCAGAAAGGAAAAGAAAAGCTATTAGGATGAGCTCCGCAGCTGCTGCACTGGGCACCAGCGTGGCACTGGACAAGCGTGATTCAGAGGAGGTGGTGAGAAACAGCAGAAGCAGGAAAAGCTCCTCACAGACCTCACTAAAGTAGGGAGCTAGGGGAGGTCTCCAAGACCCATGGTGGGCTTTCTGTGGCTCACGATTTACAAAAGAAACTAGACTGTTTCTGGGGAAAGTCCTGGGGTTTGCAGACAACACATAATCCCTGCCACAATGCTCAAGTAAGTTCTACAACATACCTGCCCTGTTTGGCATTTTCTGATATATGTCTCTGTGCGTTTGTATACCTGTTTGTATAAAGATGTGGAGGCCAGAGGTGATGTTGGCTGCCTTCCTCAATTAACTCCTTTAATGTTTTTAGATAAGATCTTCACAACATCTGTGTCCTCCAATACAGGCAGACTAGCTGGCCAGCAAGCCCCAGAAACCTTTCTGTCACTATCTCCCCAAGGCTGAGACTGCAAGCCTGTCCTGCTATAGCCCTACTGTTCCAATAGTTCAGGAACCTAACTTGGGTCCACCTACTCCACTGGCTGAACTTCTCAAGCCCCACGATTTACCTGTCTTAAATCAGGAAACTAAACTGGCGGCAGTGGTACACGCCTTTAATCCCAGGACTGGGAGGCAGAGGCAGAAAGATCTCTCAAGGATGAGGCCAGCCTGGTCTATAAAATGAGTTCCAGACACCCAGGGCAGAAACCTTATCTTGAAAACAAAAAATAAATAAGTAAGTAGAAAAAAGGAAAAAAAACAAAAAAAAAAAAACAAAAAAAAAAAACCCTAAAGCTTGGAGATGGGAAACTGGTTCTAAATCTTAGCTTTGTGGAGTAGTGAGCAATGTACCTGGAGCTATCCTAGCACACAGTAAGCACTAACAACATACTAACCTCTCTCACCCTAGCACCCTGCCTCATGGCTTGGAAAGTAGGCCCAGGTAAAGTACCGAACTGTCATAGCGGAGTTTCCTCCTTCATGCCACCAAGACAGTATTGTCAGGCATGGCAGAATAGGTCTTCCCTGATGGCCACCACAGCATCTGCCTTCCTTGTCATTCATGTTGACCTCTACTCAGCACCATTACGGGTCAATGACAAGCACAGCAAGTCTCTTGAGGGACTCGTCTTTTTTTTACCCAACCAGGCAGAACATTTGGGGACATTTATCAACTATTTTGGCCACAGGAGAAATGCTAAGTGCAGGATGCCAGGTGGCTCCTGGCCATGAGCCATGGGGCTCTTGTGCCTGGCACTGATGTGGGATTAAGTTTTAGACCATCCCCAGAGCAGATGAAGAAAAGGCACTTCTGATGAACTGTTGTTCCTACCATGGACAAGGTGTGCCTGCCTCTCCATTCCGAGGCTAGTGCGGCCAAAGGACATGTAGGAAGATGGCCAAGACATGAAGCTGCAAACTAAGCCCTCCTGAGGTTTCTGAATGGTCATAACGCCATCAAGACGCTGGAAGGCTGCAGTCTGGATTAGGTGAAGTATCTGGCACCTTGACTTTAGAGGAATGAAGTTGGCACCCCCAAGATTAAATGAGTGGAATACGGCATTTTGGCATCTTTCCTTATTTGTGTTGCCTTCAACCACAGGAGCCGGAGCGCTGTCAGAAGCACCAGGAATGTGCTAGAGTTTGTGTGCTAGAACAGAACCACCTCAAATAAAAGGCTTCAACAGCACTTTGTGATGCTATGCCAAGTTTGGTTCAGGGGAACATAGGACTGACCATATCCTAAGGTCAGAAAACCAAGTAGAGAGGTTAAGGGGCTCAGATACAAAAAAGGACAGTCAGCAAGGGCTCAGAGGAATCAAAGCCAGGCCCAATGGCAGCTTCAGAAATACTCTTTATGGTGAACCATCAGGAAGGGTGCAAGGAGAACTTGACAGGTGAGAGCGTACGGGACGAGGGAAGGAAACAGATCACATCCCATGGCAACCAGGATGAAGCAGGATATGCACCAACCTCATAATTTAAGTCTAGTGTGGCCAGAGGACAGGAGGCTGCAGCCCAAGTCTTCCTCGGTGGTTTCTGAGAGGCTGAGCCTTGGAGTACTTAGATGGGGCATGGGGAATGTGCCCAGTGAGGAAAGGAAATGCTTTTAGACGGTGCTGTTCCTGGGCTGCAGTGACACCACCCAGAGGCTTTCAAGAGGCTTGTAGATGGCTCTGACAAAATACAGGGGCCAAGTGCATGTGGTCAGGTTCCATACACCCTTAGACATTGATGGTCACTTTAACCAGATGTAGAGAAAGCTCACCTTTTTCTTTTTAGACAAGGTCTGTGTAGCCCAGGCTAGCCTTAAACTCATGATCCTCCTGCATCAACCTGAAGGCAGCAAGTTTCTAAATATTCCCTAAACTTCCTGACTAGATTAGGATATTAAGGATATCCCAAAAGTCAGGTAAGGTTTTAAAAGAAAAAAGGGAAGTGAAACAATAAAAACAAAACTCATTTTCCATTTGGCTCTTTTTATTAGAGAAATCGAGAAGACAGCAAGTAGGGAAGTCCCCATAGTGAATGGAACCATCACATAGATGCCGTTCTGGAACCCCAACCTTCTATGATCCCCAAAAGTGTGCTTTGTGATTTCAGCAACTTATAGAGGAGAGAGGAAATACTGAAAAAGGCCACTATTTAATGATGAAAGAGTGAAGGTGAACACGTTCCTAACCAGCCTAGGGCCGAGAGAGAGAGAGAGAGAGAGAGAGAGAGAGAGAGAGAGAGAGAGAG
>JANHMN010000008.1:59767664-59810222 GCA_030674055.1 Rhabdomys pumilio
AGAGAGAGAGAGAGAGAGAGAGAGAGAGAGAGAGAGAGAGAGAGAGAATGAATATAAAACATGTGCGCAGAGCAAGCAAGCCTCAGACTGCTGAGAGTAAGGCATTCAGGTGCCAGCCTGGCGAGTTCCCGGAGGCACCACAGGTCAAGTGCACATGGAGGCTGTTGGTAGTGGGCTGCGCAGACAGACAGGGCACACGTGCCCACACATACATACCGAAGGGAAGTTATTGGACTACACATTGGTGGTGGTGATTCTGTTCCCTAAGAGTTTGTGCTATGTTGAACCAGAGTCTCCCTGCTTTGGGAAGAGGGATGACTAGACCCAAAGACCTCTACTTCTGTAGGTGTCATGAGGAAGCATCTCGTACTCAGGTCCCAAAGTACATGACCAGAGAGTAAGTCTGGCTTCTGATATGTGCTGTTACTATCACAAACCTAGGTGAGCTTCCTTCCGGATGCACATTGTCTTGTCAAACTGCTCCTTGAGGAATTAACACTGTTCTTAGTTCTGTCTGGCACAATGCTGTCCACCCAGAGCTTTCTGTTTGTTCTACCTAAGGCAGTGACCTTATCCACAACCAAAGTACTCTCAAGTTCTTGCCAGGTTTTACAATGGACTCCTTCCTGGATCCCCAGCGGCAGCTGGATGGAGATCTGAGGGTAGAGGAAGGACAATGACCAGGAAACACTACTGAATAAACAGGACCTTCTCAGATTGCCAAGCACCCCTTTGAGATGCCTGAGGCCCCATGTTATACTGGAATACCCACTAGCCCCAGGGAGTGATACCTAGAGTCTAAGAGACTCAGGTGCTTGGTTTCTCACTTAGAAGCCAAGACCCAACTTGTTGCCACTCTCTAAAACCCATAACAAGATGGCCCTAGGACAGAGAAAGTATCTGTAACTTCTAGCGGCAATTCAAAATTGTGGGTTTAATTCTATCAGACTACCTGGCAATAACATACCACTTCCTTTTCAACTCTGAGGCACACTTCTTGCAAATGGCATTCAGTGAGTGCTAACAACTCCACAGTAGGTATTACTAACTTTCTTATTCAAGGGGAGAAGAATCTGTTCGGTCACACCAAGTTTACCAAGACAGTGTGCCAGAGAAAAACGCAACCATTCCTAATCCGAGGGGGTGGTTCTCCACACCTGCCTGTATGACTTCAGGTGGGACCCATGCTTATCGAGTCTCACTAGTGGCTAGCTCCATTCCAGGAGCTATGAGGCCGAGAAGGGGGAATGGGGCAGTTTTTGATTTCTAGGCGGAAGGAGGACAGTTAGGGCAGTGATTCTCAATAGAGCAAAGTTGTAGAATGGCTCAAGGCTCCACAGAGAGGGTCTAGAAAATGGCCATACCTCTATCAGATAAGAACTACCACCCAGTTAAACGAGACACCAGGAGGCCACAGACAAGCCCTACACTGATGCCCTCAGGTCCTCCTCCCCTTCTTCAACTCTACTCATCTGTGGTAGAACCAGCACTCTTCAGCAGGGGCATTACTAGCCTACAGAACAGTCTCTCAAATGACACTTTCTCTAGAGCCATTATGACAACCTGTGCTGCTTCCACTGAGAAAGCACGCACCACTTCCTTCCACATCCCTTCCCCTGAATGCTCAAAGGCTCTCAGTCTTGAGAGTGGCCAGGAAATTCCTGGGCTGGGGCTGTACACTCTGTCCCAGCAGGGTCCAAGTGTTATCGGCCTAGGGAAGGCACCTTGGTGCACCAAGACATCGTGCATTCTGGGGCTACTACCATTCCATCCTCCTCCTGTCACTTGTGCAAAATTGAAACAGTGTGTGGTACTTGCATGTTTCATTCTTTTTAAAAAAAAAAAAAGTCTCCCTCCCTCCCTGCCCCTATGTCTTAAATGTTTATATAAATTCTTATTTAAACAGTAAATTAGAAATCTTATTTACATTAATTCCTTTGTTCTCCCAAAGGAGTGCTTAAAACTGCACTCCCACCCCTTTACTGGATATAAATGTTCACCTAAATTGGTTTTGATTATTGTTTAAGGAGCTCCAATGGCACAATCAGTTGGCGCATGGTACTCATACATATTACTGCTTTAAGGAGCAAGA
This sequence comes from Rhabdomys pumilio, assembly GCA_030674055.1. Taxonomy (NCBI): domain Eukaryota; kingdom Metazoa; phylum Chordata; class Mammalia; order Rodentia; family Muridae; genus Rhabdomys; species Rhabdomys pumilio. The sequence continues at coordinate 59,769,757 of JANHMN010000008.1, forward strand.
AAGGGAGAAGAAAGAACCACCAACTAAACTGTTTCCCCATCTTCTACAAATAAATACGGTCACGCCAGAAGCCAGTCTGTCAGGCCAGGGTCTTGCAGAGTTGCTCTCAACCGGTAGATCCCAAAAGGAAGCCAGGGGATGAGCCATTTCTCCTTTTCTCCAAATTGATGCATTCCATCCTTTGAGGTATGATTTATTTTTGTTTTTCTCTTCTTAGTCTTGTACCCCATGGAGCCCTTGGGCCAACACAAGGCCCGTGAGGCTGTCCAAGTTTGGGGGCTTCTCTGGCACTGGCACCGACAGCCAGTAAGAAGGCCTGCGGGAGCGGCAGGCCTGGCTCAGGGTCAAAGTCCCTGGTTCCTGGAGAGTATCACAGTGCATCCTCTTCAGTGCAGCCCCCACCAATCATGAAACGAAATTCCTGCAGGTTTGAGACTCCGTGGAAGTGAACAAAGGCACCAGCAACCACAAAGATGTGGAAGAGCTGATGAGAGTGAAACTGGAGGGAGAAAAGAGAGCCACTGTCACTAAGCCTGCTAACAGTCCCCAGTAGGACACGCTGCTTCCCAGCTTGCACAGACAATGGGAATGCATGTGACACAATTCAAATTCAAGTTGGGTACAAGAATAACCCTTGGGGAGCTTGAGTCAGAATTCTCCCAAGAGAAATACAGGGACTGGCACTAATCTAGAGAACTTGGGGGCAAATTCCACAGACCATGCAGTCAGGCCACCAAATTCCCAAGGATTCCTTGACAACTAGCAGTAGGATATGGCTTACTGATAGACACAATAAATTACAACATTCTCTCCTAGTCTCAAAATGAAAAGGCACAGTGGTATTTATCAAGACACTGATTCTAGAAGTATAAATGGGAAAAAATAAAAGGCTTAATTAGCTAACCTGAAACTCAAAAGACTGAGTTCGAGACCATCTCCATTTACAGACAGCTAACCTAACTTTAAGAACACGGGTGGCCAGCTCACCAATCAACTCTGAGCAAACCCGAGAGGCAGGCCCCTACAAGGAAGAGTTATTTAAGAGCACTCCAAATGCATTCCACTGCTGAAGATGTCTCAGGTTCCCTTAGGTTAGAAAGGTCCATCTTTACAGTTCCTCATCTTCTTCCCTCCCTTCTCTTCCCTCATCTCTCATTGTTGGCCACAGTCTAGTTACCCCTCTCTCCTCCATTCCTCTACCAGACACACACCACCATAAGCAGAAGAGAGTCGATTCCTGAAAGATGCCCTCTGACTTCTACATAGGCACCATAGCATGCCCGTTCTAACAAAAATCAAACACACAAATTAATAACTAAAATAAATTAATAACTCACCCCCCTTGGTATTTTTTGTTGTTTGTTTGAAGCCCTAGCTGTCCTGAAACTCACTCTATAGATCAGGGTGGCTTCAAACTCAGGAATTTGCTTACCCCTGCTTCCCAAAATTACCATGTTCACTGTCCAGAGAATCCACACAAGGGACAGAGCTAAGACTGGGATGCAAGCCTCTTACTTTTAAAACTTGTGATTATATCACTCCCCATATGCCACTGGCCCACTAACAGCAACATATACATCTTACCACTGTTGACCACACTTACCCAGATGTCACATTTGCCAGGAAAGAAGCGCTCAGGGATACGGGCCGCGTAGAGGGCAGCTCCTGTGATATAGAGGCTAGCCATGAGCATCAGCCAGCCTATCTGCCCTATGGTGGCAGCCTTCAGGAACCCTTCTGAGATGACATAATGCAAGGTAGGGATGATTCCACTCAGGCCTAAGCCCACGAACACTCCTAAGTTATCAGAGAACAGAAGAAAGAGAATACACAAGAAAAATAAGAAGTCAATGTTATGACTTAATTCCATTTACTTTGATCAACTTTCAATTTCAAAGTAAGGTCATTCTTGTTTTAAAGAAAAAAGTCCTTCAAACTCTGAGACACCATTCATCACACAAGACAATGTAGCTATGTTCTACTTACAAATACAAGAAGCCTCGTGGTAAGCCAGGCTGTGTAAGCAGCCGTAAGGATTAGTTTAAAAAAAAAAAAAAAAAAACACAGAAAAAAACAAAAACCCACTGCCAGGAGCTGACTTGTTTAGACTTCCTTGAATGCCACCATTTACAGGCAGAATACAACAATAGGCTGTCATTTGCTAAGCTTTCCTCACAGACTCCAGGACCTCCAGAATCGTTAGTAAGCTGATAGCATGCCACAAAATATATACACGGATGCATACAGACTCATACTCAGAAAACATGTGCACCTAAATGAGAGGAAGAAATGGCTCGCTAACTACATCAAAATCAGGGACCAAGCAGACCCAAATAAAAACTATTCCACCCGTCTTCTGTCCTCCAAAGTACTGCTTCACAGTTCTTTTCCTTTGCATATGAACAAAGGCTAATAGTCCTTTTCACTCTCCAGTCAAAGGTGCAGGACTTAACCTAGTGTTTATAAATAGTAGAATGCTCAGCTCGACTCAGCAAAGATGTTCTTAGCCCATGTACTCAAATAGGGCTAGCACTACTGACCTAGTGAAGAACTGAAAACCCAGTGTTGCCTATTGCCTGTTTGCACCTGTGGACATCTTCAAATGCAGGAGAGCAGAAGACTGGCATGTCACTAACATGAGGTCAGTTCTGTTTCTAGCATTCCAACTACATGCAGATGAACCAGGCTTGAATTTTGTAACAAGAAGAAATGTGTGTTGTAATACCACTTGGGAGGCACTGGGTATTACATCAGGACAGAAAGCAGAAGACACAACTTCAGACACAGAGTTCATAAAGATTGTGTCAGAATCACTCAGCAGAGCCTACAAAAATTTAAGGCAGTATCTTGCAAACTTCTGGTTCTGCAAATGCCACAATTGAACAAGAAGGCTGTCGATGTCACAGGGCACTCAGTAGGCACTACCTAAATATCAAAGGTTACTGGAGCATACTCAGCATGAACTCTGGCCTTATTTATCAAAGCAATTTAAATTCAAATATAATACTAAATATAACACAAGAAGAATCAGCTGAAAGAATACAGAAGTCATTATATGTGGTATTTCCTCAAACAACACTGCCTAAAGTATGTGTGTGCACCCATCTATCACTGCCCTTCAGCCCTGTGCTACCTCCTAACTGAGCACCAGGCCAGACGCCTAACAACAAGCAGGACAGTTACTCTATCTTTGCACTGAAAAGCACAGCTTCTGATTCTAATGGTGCGCCTTAAATGTCCGGTGATAACTGCACGTTCACATGCACTCACCTGCTCTGACCCCCCGATACTGAGGGGTGGCAAACATGTCCCACTGAGAGACGATAATGGCTGCAATGCCCAGCACACAGATGACAATCAGGTAGATGAAGCAAGGTTGTGGGTTACAGTAGAAAGAATAATAAAGCCAAGGAACAAAACTTCCCATGATCAGAAGGGCAATACCAGAGTAATCCAATCTAGGATTAAAATTTAAAAAAACTCCATTTAATGCTAAAAATTATCATCCATTATAGGCTCCAATTAATCCCCCATGACTTATGACATCAGCAACAACTAAGAAACAAACTGGGCTGTTGGCATCATTTAAAGGACGATGTTCGTGTATGGTAGCATCAAGAATCCTGCCAGCTCTGTTGGAGGCTGTTCCTGCCCTACTACTGCCTCTAAAGCACGGCTGATAACAAGGACATCATGAATACTTACTTAGAGAAGAGTCGGGAGACCCCTTCTGAGTGGCAGTACACCGTGTGGAAGAGCCATGAAAAGGAAAGGCAGAGAATGGCTCCCAAGAAGAACAATCCAAAGACCACTTTCTCTTGCAGAGGGGCCACAAAAGATATATTTGGGCGAAACATATAAAAGATCCCCAGGCACAGGAAGAATACACAACCTAGGAAAATAATACAAGAAATGGATAAAATGCTGACAGGACAGTGTTGTACACTGCGTTTTCAAATTTTCCCAGCAGCAATAATACTAGAGCAATAAATTCTGTGAGGGAAAAAAAATCCAAACATCATGTTTATCCAAGATTTAGTTTCCTTCCAATGCTGCTGGTGTCATGCACACTTTAAATGTCATAAACTTTGAGCACAAAGAATAATAACCAGTTGAGGGTGTAATGAGTGCTTCCCAGCATGCACAAAGCCCTGGGTTCCATCCTCAGCACCATATAAACCTGGTATAGTGGCACACACCTTAACCCCAGCACTTGGGAGGAAGCAAGAGAATTATAGATTCAAGGTCACCCTCAGCAACAGAGGAATCTGAGGTAGTCTGGGGTAAATAAGACCATCTGAGAAAGAAAAAAAGAAGAGGAGGAGGAAGAGGAAGATAATTTCTCATTCATCTAAGGACCACAATCCAAAAAGAAGCCAGAGAGGACAATTCCCTTAACTCAACTGTTAAGTATGCAATTGTGACACACAGGCTTCTAAGTGCTTTCAAAGCTCCACTTTACATTTGTTTATAGATGCTGAAGAATCCTGTGCTGTTTTCTGCTCCTCACTAGCTGACCCAGTACATCACGGTCACAAACTCCATACCTAACCATGTGCTTTGTTTGAGAATGGGTCTCAGTACTATGTAGTCCTGGTTGGCCTGGAGTTCACACTGCATAGACCAGGCTGGCCTCAAATTTAGATATCTGCCTGCCTCTGTCTCCTGAGTGCTGGGATTAAAGGCATGTGGTCACCACTATAGGTTCATACCAAGTTTTTTGTTTTCTGGTTGTTTTTTGGGTTCGTGGGGTTTGTTTTTGTGCTAGAGATTTAACTCAAGACCTCATAACATGCTAGGCAAGCACTCACCACTAAGCTGCCCTCGGATTTTTTTTTTAAAAAATTTCTCTACTGTTATGTGTATGAGTATTTTGCCTACATGGATCTCCTTCCTGTAGTCCCAGATGGTTTGTCAGCTGCCATCTCAGTGCTAGGAATCGAACTTTGACCCTCTATTAAGGGCAGTAATTGCTTTTAAAAAAATAAGAGAGAGTGTGTGTGCCATCTTACCAGGCCAATTTTTGTACTTTTTGAGTCACTTTCACTAAATTGCCCAGGCACACTCTTAACACAAGCAGGCCTTAAACTTATGATCCTCCTGCCTCAGTCTCCCTTATAGCTGTGCCACTAGGCCTATCTTATACCTAACTACTTAACCAGTAGTTAAACTGGTCTCCACAATAAGATACCATACTCTTATTACTTAGCAAAGGGCTAACGGAGGCCCAGACAGAAGCTGATAAGTGATTCTGTGGTTAACACTTTAATTCATTCTAACCAGGTAATTTGAATTAAAAAATTATCTGACTTAGATGCTATCAACAAACTTACTTATTCTCTATTCTGCTCTCACTATACTAGCAGGAACTTGGAGATAGAATAGAAACTAAACCTGAGGTAACAAACACAAATCAAGCCAAGCAGTGGTGGCACACACCTTTAGTCCTAGCACTTGGGAGGCAGAGACAGATGGATTTCAGAGTTCAAGGCCAGTCTGGCCTACACAAGTTCCAGGATGGCCAGAGTTACAGGTTGCATAATACAGAGAAATGTTGTCTCAAAAAAAAAAAAAAAAAAAAAAAAAAGAAGTTCAAGGCAAATGTAATATAGCCAGAAACTAGTATATTCCCAAGTCTGTACAACCATCAATCAGGACTAGCTGCAAACCATCTTCATCATGCCGAATGCAGGCCTGTACCCGCTGTCACTGGATATTCTCGGCTCCCTCCAGGACTAGACAGACACTAATCTACTTTCTGTTCCAATAAATTTGCCTTTTCTGGATGTTTCATATACATGGAATCATTCAATTTTGTAGCCTGTTGTGTCTCTCCAGTTAATTAACTTAAGGACACACTCAACATGTAATAATCACCAGTGATTCACCCTTGTTATAGCCAAAATCTTAATCTTACTTTTACTTACTTTTGTGCATGTATGCAAGCCAGAGAACAGCTTGTAGGAGTCCATTCTCTGAAATGTCTACAAAGGAGACTTACTGCCCCTCACAAAAGGATGGGCTGTTTATACTGTTAACTTACAAGAGTCCTGTGGTAAACTAGGTATAACACAATTTGCAAATATTCTCTCACTCTGGGGGTTATCTACCATCGCAGGCCTGGGATTTAACTCAAGACATAAAACCTAGAAGCAACAGCCTTTACTTACTGGCCATCTTCACTTTCACCCAAACAATGTCTGATGGCATGACTAAACCATGTGTGGTTTATCTATTCGGCAGCAAGTTGTCTCTATTAATAATGCTGCTAAAACATTCATATACAGCTTTTGTTGAATATTCAGCAGAAGTAAAACTGCCCGTGACTCTGTTAGCTCTCTGACAAACTACCTGTTTTCCACAGGTGCTGACCCATTTTTCATTCCTAATAGCACTATTTCTGGATATCCCTAATGGCCGAGACTTACTTCCCATTTTCTTGATTATAGCAATCCTGGAGGGAGTGAAATGATATCTCATTGTACTTCTGTCTGTGTCTTGTATTTCCCTAAATGACTGATAAAAATATACCTTTTCCAAGTACATGTTTCTAGAAATGTCTACAAAGGAGATTTACTGTCCCTCACAAAAGGATGGGCTGGGTTTTTGTTTTGTTTTGTTTTTTTGTTTTTGTTTTTTTGAGACAGGGTTTTTCTGTATATCCCTGGCTGTCCTGGAACTCTCTCCGTAGACCAGGCTGGCCTCGAACTCAGAAATCCTCCTGCCTCTGCCTACCAAGTGCTGGGATTAAAGGCGTGTGCCACCACTGCCTGGTAAGGATGGGCTGTTTATACTGTTAATTTACAAGAGTCCTGTGGTAGATTAGGTATAACATGATTTGCAAATTTGCAAATTCTCTCACTCTGGGGGTTATCCTTTTAACTTTCTTGACAATATTCTGTAACAAACATATTTTTTTAACTTTGACAAAATCCAGTTTCTTCTTTCTTTGGTTACATGTACTCTAGGTATCAATTCCAAGAAACTTTTACCTAACCCAGGTCACCAGGACTTACATCTGGATTTTCCTTGAGGCTGATACTGAACTTTATCTGTTCAAGACAGAGTCTCACAACACATCACAGGCTACCTGATACAATCCTGACTCTCCTGCCAGGTGTTGGGACTGACATGTACAGCCATGTTTCACCCTACTTCATTCTTCTCTATAATGGCTACCTCAGCTGGACTGTTCCTTTTACTGAAAGATTATCATTTGTCCCTATTGTATTCTTTAATTTTACAAAAATCATAATGGAAAAATATCAAGTTTCATATTCTATTCATGTCAAGTGAAATTTAACTATAAATAATCTAAGTAATGAATAAAAAGAATCTGCTTACGCTTCCTAACACATTCTCCTCTCGTTACTTATCAAATACTGTATATCTTATACAGCAATTCTTGCCTTGCCTTTGAGACCACTGTCTAAAAATCTAGGGAGAAGGCAGGCAAGAGGTACACACAGCTACCTACAAGAGGCTGGATCATGAAGTCCAAACTAGCCTGGGATACAGAGTTAGACCCTATCTCAAAACAAAACTCTAGGAGAGAAAAGGATGAGTTGAATTTAATAAAGTCACAGCACAAGTTAGGATATCAAAGTGTAAACCAATGAGAAATTCTTACTGAAAATCGGAGGGAGATAAATTCTATCATATTTTTCGAGTGCTATACTTACTCTCAAAATACATAAAAATCAAAGAAACTAAGTCAATCACTAATTTCACTGTACCACTGAGCACCAACTCCATACCTAGGAGATGTGTCCAAATGTTGCCCGTCTCTGTGTGTATTCTAAAAATGCTCTTGAAACAGGCCCGGAAGGAAGGCATAGGAGGCCGGTGTCCGTGAAGAAGGAAGTCATTATCCTTAAGCCAATCCGGTAGCACATCATGAGGGATCACTCGCCATCGGCCTTCCCATACCTAGTATTCATGGAAGAATGTTATCAGGTGTCATTTAGCAACACTGTTCCTAATCAACTTTTACCATAATATCTTATACTGTCAAAGTAAAACAGACTGACAAAAAATGTATTTCTAAATGGTAGGCTTTATTAAGAACAGGAAAGCATAAACAAATATACCAAATTATGCCCTAAAAGACCTTTGGTTTTAGTCCAGCTAAAGAAATGAGGAATTCAAAGTCCCAGCTACACAGACCTTCATCATGAGCAAGAGATGTTACCTCAGGGAGAAAAAAAAAAAATCAGTCCTTAAATATGACTATTTTATACTTAATGTTCTTACTGATGATACAAAAGAAATTACAGAATCACAGTTTCATGTCTTATCCTAAACTGTCTCCCTCTTCTTTCTGCTACAAGAGAACTGAAGTGTCAAATGGGAAACGCACAGTTTAGGAAACCTGAGATCGCTGTTACTGACTAGTTGAGTTTAGTCAGTCACAACAATCCCAAGGCTTAGTTTCCTTGCCTATAAAATAAGGATAACAGCATTTACCTAATGAGTCTTGAGGATCAAACAAATGTCATACAGACCTCAAATGAGTTAATATTGATAGCATCCCCTGGGTTGATTCCCCCTGGGTTGGATGCACCTATTTTTAATCTCCTGTTAAAAGGGGCCTCCGCACAATCAGAACTGCATCCACCCCAGGGACCTCCTGGGAAGGGAAAGGACCTTTACACTGCTTACACTACCTCCTAACAAAGTCTGTTCACTGCACCTTATTTATTTTAACCCTAACATCTCAGGCCAAACCTCACATCATGAAGATCAACTTCACCCAGAATCTAGCAGCAAAGGAGAAGAGTTCCCATTGCTGTGCCCTCCCCTGCAGTGTGTCCACCTGATACACTATAAAGCTAAATCCAAACACAAATTATTAGGACTCAAGACCTCGCCCCACTGTGTCCTGGAGGTCTTGGAACAAAGCAAACAGCTAAGCCTCATAAACTGGACTCTCCCTCTACTATTCAGAAAGACTGTCACTTGCCCACTACTGTGCCCCTTCCACAACCTGTTTCCTATTCTCTGCCCTTTATTTCCTAACTAACAACTATAAAAAGCTTTCCTTTATGTGAAACGTCTATTCTCCCAAGCCAAGTGCCAACTTGAGAACAGATGCAGCCCTACCTATTAACCAGTCTCATGTCTTATCCCTTATCCCTTCTTCCCCTCCTTTTGTCTCTCTCACTTTCCAGTTCAAAACTCAGGGCCTACACTCACTGAGGCTAACCTGACCAATCCATGTATATTCCTAAAGGAGAGTAAAATAAGCCAAGATGACTCTCATCTTGAATGTTTCCTGCTACTACTTCAGTTGTCCCATGTAGCTACAGAGTTCTGCTTCCACCTCCTGTGGACCAAACAGTCTGCAGATGCGTAAGTCCTTGAATAAAATGGCACAATGCAAAAACAAAACAAACAAACACCCATGTATATTTGTGCATCCTGTTTTTCTAAATATTTTCATTCTTTTAAAATTTTATCTTCCTCAGACAGAGTCTGACTATACTGCCTAAGATGGCTGTGAATTCATGGGCTAAAGTGATTCTCCTGTCTCAAGACTATCAAGAAGCTAAAAGGAGACAATACACTGAGTAAGGGAAAAGGAGACAATACTTTAACACCAGCCACTTCTCTCTCAAGATATAAAAAAGAACTTGTATATGTACGTACACACACACACACACACACACACACACACACACACACACACACACACGTGAACACGGGTGAGGGAGGGAGAAAGACTTACACTGACTTGAGATCACACCTAGTTTTGAAGGCTAGTTTTGGGCGTTAATAGAATCTAGAATCACCAATAAAAGACTCTCACTGAGAGATTATCAAGATCAACTTGACCTATGGGCATGTTTGTAGGAGACTGTCTTGATTTCATTAACTATGCTGATTTCATAACTTGATTATATTAACTGAGATCGCCTGTCCATTGTGGGAGGCACCATTCCCTTGGTTTGGTCTCGAACTATAGTCTAAGAATAGAAAATGCAAGCTGAGCCCAGGCATGCACGCATTCATTCTCTGTTTGTGACCATAGGTGTTGACTGTTTGAAGTGCCAGATGCCATAGCTCCCCAATTAATAATGGATTCTAATCTGGAATTGTGAACTAAAGTAAACCTGTTTCTCTTCTAAGTTGTTTTTTATAAGCATATTTCATCACACCAACAGAAATGGAAGAACAAAAACCGGTACCAGAAGTGGGATAACTGCTGTGATGAACCTGACATGAGTCTTAATTCCATTTGAATTAATTTTTGTATGTTTTTACTGGAATGTAGAAGCATTTAGAATCGCAAGTTAAAAAAGCCATCAATTGCTGAGCACAAAACTTACTAAGTTGTCCTTATAGGAACTTGGAAGAATGCTGAGAGAAATACAAACAGTGGAGGCTTAGTTCATGAGCTCTCAGAGGGTATCAAGAATTCTACCAAGAACTTGCATAGGGGCCATTAATAGGATATTTGGCCAAGAATCTGGCTTCATTCTGCCCAGGTCCTGAGAATTTAAGTGAAGCTGGTTTCCCTGTCAATAATAAACTATAACTTAAAATTAGGGGCTAAAATAAAATCTTTCTCCCTTAGGTCGATTTTTATCAGGATATTTCATAACAGCAAAATGAAACCAACCAGGATACTACCCAAATCACTTGCTTATCTAACTAAAAATCCTACCAGTCTTTCTTTTTATTCCCAACAAGTAACTTCAATTCTATCTATCATTAAAAAACAAACCAAACAAACAAACAAAAACCTACAATGGGTCCTAAAGACTCAATGAATCATAAAACCATTTAAGAGACAAAAACATACTAGCTGCATTGAAAATAGTAAATGACATGAAACTTTTGAAATTCCTACCTCAGCAGCTTGATTATCCAGACTCTCTAGAAATAGCACTACACTGTACACCTTAAACAGCAGAACAGATTTGGAAGGCTTCTTAATAACTCTAGCACAACCAATTCCAACTGTTCATCCCGTCTTATCTAATCTACACTTACTCTTCTAACCTTTACCAGGAGAGTTTATATCCTAATGGGACATTCGAGTTATATTAACTTTATCAGTGTATTTTACAAATGTGTCTTGAACAAAGTTACAGTCAGGAGACTTCTTTGTCCTCATCTTGCCATGGATTTTTCCCTAAACAGAACAATAAGCAAAGGACTGCCACCTTTTTTCAATGTCAGCTTGGGAAAGGCTAAATAGATAGCAAAAAAAAAAAAAAAAAAAAAAAAAAAATCATAAGAAACTGTAAGCTTACCTTACAAACAAACTCTTCCATTCGTTCCATAGCATGATGGGCTTGTAAGAGAGGGGACATGCCCATAAATCCTTCATCTTCCTGGGAATTGTCATCATTACACTCAAATTCCTCGGGGCTCTGTAAAGACATCACAGCAACAGTCAAGGGCAGGACCAATCAACATGCTTTCCTCGAAAATACAAAGTTTTAAAGTCAAGCATCAACAATACAGTAGGCAATTGGTGCATTGTAAACCTATCAATGTTAAAATGAAGTTGGCCATGATGGTGTACACCTTTAATCCCAGTGGAGACAGGCAGAGGTCGGTGAGCTTCAGGCCAGCCAGGACTACCCAGTGAGACTCTTTCTCAAAGAAACAAAACCAAAATCAAAATATCACAAAACAAATACAAGCAAGTCAAAAACCATGTTTCTTGATTCTGACAGATAAACTGCCTACCATGGCAGCAACGCCATACTCACTTCACGATCTGGTCTTCAAACAGCTTTATTAGTTTCCTTTTGGTTTTACTTCCAGGGGCCAGTAAGAGCTGAAGGATCTGAATTTGATCCCTGAACCACATAATGGTAGACGGAGAATCAAAATCCCACCAGCTTATCTGCTGACCTCCACATGTGTGCCCTGGAACGTTTGCCCCACCCCTTGCTGCATCATGCACACAAATAATTTTAAATCACCTTTGACAAAGTTCAACATTCCTTCATGATAAAGGCCAAGAAGAAACTAGAAAGTGAGGCAGGCCAACTGGGCTATATATTAGACTCTGACTTGAAAAAAAAAAAAAAAGAGGAAGAAGAAGAAAAAGGAAGGGAGAGAGGGAGAGAGGGAGAGAAAGAGGGAGAGAGGGAGGGAGGTCTACACAGTGAGATTCTATCTTTAAAATAAAACATAAATATGATTTAAAAAAAACATTCAGTATTCATTTGTATCTCTAGTGCCAGGCTGCAGTCATCTGATTCTGAGAGGACAACAACCATACCCTTACAATGACCATCAGGCCAAGATGCAGGCACCTCGTTCCTCAACAGTCACTGTCGGAGGCTTCAGCTCCTTCTTCTGAAGCACTGGGATAAGAAGCTAATGAAGGCTACTGCAGCCAGCAAAGGCTACCTGTAGCCACTTTAAGAGTATTTGCTGTTCTGCCCAGTTCCTAGCAGTCTGACGGCCCAGTGCCAGAGGGTCTTCTACCTTCCTCTGGCCTCCAAAGCTTCCAGGAACATTTACATACATGCAGGTAAAACACTCATAAGCACAAAAATAAATAACATTTAAAAACATTTCTCTCTTAAGATAAGACAGTGACTATGGTTTTAAGAGCCAGCAGAAAGGTGCAACTATGAAATCAAATAGTATCTAAGCTTAATAAGAAACAAGTCTGTCAGGCATTGCACATGCCTCTAATCCCAGCACTGGAAAGCAGAGGCAGACAGATATCTGAGTTTGAGACCAGCCTGATCTACAGCAAGTTCCAGGACAGTCAGGGCTACACAGAGAAACACTATTTCAAGTGGGGAAAAAAATACAAAAAAGGAACCAAGTTTTTGGACTGGAAAAATGACTCAATGTTTACAAGAACCTGCTACACCATCAAGAGGTCCAGAGTCCTCACACACAAATCTTTTTTAAAAAGAACCTCGCCAGGCGGTGGTGGCGCATGCCTTTAATCCCAGCACTTGGGAGGCAGAGGCAGGCGGATTTCTGAGTTCGAGGCCAGCCTGGTCAACAGAGTGAGTTCCAGGACAGCCAGGGCTATACAGAGAAACCCTGCCTCGAAAAAACAAACAAAAAATAATAAAATAAAAAAATAAATAAAAAGAACCTCAAGTTTTTCTGGGGAGCACAATACCTAGCACTCATAAGGTCCTGAGTCTGTTCTTTAAAAAAAAAAAAAAGTAAGTCAGGGCTGGTAAGATAGCTCAGTGGGTAAAGCTGCTTGCTGCCAAGACACACACACACACACCCCAAATATAACTTTAAAAAAAAAGATGGCTCAGTAGTAGTTAAGAGCACTTGCTGTTTTTATAGAGAACCTGGGTTCAAGTTCCAGCACCTACATGGTGATTCACAATTGTATGCAACTCCACTTCTAGGAATCTAGCACCCTCTTCAAGCCTCTGAAAGCATAAGACACACATGTGGTACACACATATGCAGACAAAACACTCATACATAAAATTTGAATAAAATATTTTTACGAAGTCAACATCTCTGCCTTTCCTCTAAAAACCACACACATTATGCATTACACATATGTATTCTTTTTAAGTCATCTCTCATCTTCATAAATGTTTGCTTTACTTGCACCCTCTGAACTTTTAACTTACATTTTCATAATAGGAAGAACAATCAGGTGTCTCTAAACTGGGCTCCAAATCTCCTTGGTGGTTGTCATTATTACCTCCCCTTGTATCATCAAGTTGGTGCCCTTTTCTGAGCCTTATATCTGGCTCTGGAGTCCTGGTGCACCCCAATCGGTGTTCTGCTGGCTCGTTCATGGGATACCAAAGCCTTTCTTACAAAGTGGTCTTTCTTTCTGTCCCTTCCTCTTGGGAGAATGTATTTTTAAGGGATGTTGAGTTGACCCTGTGGAGAGAAGTTATCCATGTGAGTGCTGAAAAGACACATGAGTTGCATTATTATATACAAAAACCACAGAAAATTCAATGACTAAAAAGAGCAGTATTCTTAAAAACTTATACCCACTGCTAATAAAGATTGCCAAAATCTGCCGGGCAGTGGTGGCGCACGCCTTTAATCCCAGCACTTGGGAGGCAGAGGCAGGTGGATTTCTGAGTTCGAGGCCAGCCTGGTCTACAGAGTGAGTTCCAGGTCAGCCAGGGCTACACAGAGAATCCCTGTCTCGAAAAAACCAAAAAAAAAAAAAAAAAAAAAAAAGATGTGATATTTCCATTTATGTTAATTATAAAATATGTGGTTGTATGAATTTATGCACATAAAATTATTACTAGACAGTATTCAAAATCATTCTCCCAGCATAGAAGCACACATAAAGAAGTCAGGAGTTAGCAAGAAGACTACTTACATTCCACTACACTCTGCCTGTCTTTTTTTTAACCCTGTCATTTTGTTTTCAGTTAAAAGCATACCTAACTGAAGTCAGGCATGTTAGTGCACACCTGTAATCACAACACTCAGAAAACAGGATCTCTGTGAGTTTGAGACCAAGTCTATATAGCAAGTTCCAGGCCAGCCAGGGAAAGACTGTCTCAAAAACAAACCCTAAATGTAAAAACAGTACATCAAGTTTACATATTATGCTGTATTTTATACAACTAATTTCATTTAAACAATACAATGACCAGGGTTACTTTTACTTTACAAATGAGAAAACCAAAACTACCACATATTTTTGTATATAACAGGAGAAAAGTCTCTAAATATATGCAATGCATATAACAGCAACATTTTACACTCAACATGCTTAATATCTGACATTTTTTAGATGCTCTGGTCTCTGACTAGACTATCATGGAAAGCAAGAAATTCAGGACCAGAGCACAGCCCTTTTATACCTACAATCCCAGAAGATGCTGTGCACATAAATATCTAATAAATGACAGATATTTCTTTCAATGGTCTCGAGTGGTGAAAACGTTCTTAAATCATCTTTCTACTAACTAGTCTGTGATAATTTTATCCCTTAGAAGTTCTAGCCTTCCAAGCCCTTCTCATAAACCTCTTAAATCATAGCACACAAACATACTAGACAATCAGTTGAATAAAACGGATTACCATAGTTAATCCACCTAGAAGGAAAGATCCAGGAACATACTATGCACTGAAATGCTGAGACATGTTCTCACAGGCGAAAGGGTAGAGAAGAACAAAGTAAAAAGGCCTAGACTCCATGAAGAAAAGCAAGACTTCTGTGCATGTGTAACCTGTACGTAAGTTATTAATAAATAAGTTATACTGATGGAGACACATAAACTAAGAACTTGCCAAAGAATCTCTGCAATGATTTGTGTTTACTACTGCAGGATTTCTCTAGTTACTTTCAAAGTTCATGAAGCAAGAAGCACAAGGAACCAGAAAAATGGCTCAGCAGTTAAGATCTCTTATTTCTTTTAGGGCAACCAGGTCCAGTTCCCAGCACCCACATGTTGGCTCACAACAATCCGTAATGCCAATTCTAGGGGATGTGATGCCCTCTTCTGGCTTCAAAGGTACCACACATGAACACAGTGCACACACATGCAAGCAAAATACCATACACATAAGTTGTTTTAAAAAAAAAAAAAAAAAAAAAAAAGACTATACAGACAACTCAGTGGTAAATCACTTGCCTAGCTTGCCCACACCCTGAGTGTAAATTGCCCCCCAAAACACACACACACACACACACACACACACACACACACACACTTTAAGCTATCACCAAATCTGAGACTTTATCAATCGCATAAAGAAAATAGCAAGCTATTAATGACTTTTTTTTGGTTTTTCGAGACAGGGTTTCTCTGTGTAGCCCTGGCTGTCCTGGAACTCACTCTGTAGACCAGGCTGGCCTCGAACTCAGAAATCCGCCTGCCTCTGCCTCCCAAATGCTGGGATTAAAGTCATGCGCCACCACCGCCCAGCCATAAATGACTATTTTTAAGAGAAACAATGCTAATGGTTTATATTTATTTATAGTTAAGCTATAATTCCAGCTACTAAGAAGAAGGTGAAGCAAAAAAGGTGGAAGGTTGGAGGTCTATTGAACAACCTAGCAAGACTGCATCAAAATAAAAAGTAAGAAGAAAGAGAACTGGGGAAGCTGAGAGGTAAAGCTTGGCTATCATGAGCAAGGCCCTAAATTCAAGTATCAAAGCAGGGAGGGGAAGTTGACAGCTTACAAAACCGCCTCATACTAACCATTTTCGCAGCTAACATTTACTAAGAACAAATGCTTAAATTCTCTGCTGAAGAACTTATATGTATTTATTGGCCTCTGTTTAAGAGATGTGGAAACTGAACATTGAAGACAACTTATTTAAGGACACTGGGTACAATGAAGAACAAAAAAGCTGGCTTTATACCCAGCTCTCTCTCAGACTTCATGGACATGGAGGTGCACTTGGAGAACAACTTGAGCCTTATGAGTCAGCTGGTTTGTATCACAAATAACTTACACTCATCTTCCACTGACTTATTCCTGTAATCCCAGCATGTGGAAGGCTAAGGACGGAGGATCACAGGTTAGAAGCTAACTCGGCTGTATAGTAAGTTCCAGGCCAGCCTGTGCTACAAATTTTCAACCTCAAACTAAACCAAGTAGAATAAAGTATCCCTGAATTGGGATATGGTGGTTCATACCCCAGTAGTCAGGAGGCCCAGGCAAGAGAGAGCTCTCTAGCTGGGCATGGTGGCACATGCCTTTAATCCTACCACTTAGGAAGCAGAGGCAGGAGAATCTCTGTATGAGGCCAACATGGTCTACAAAAGAGTTCTAGGACATTTAGGACTACAACCCTGTTAGGAGAGGGAGGTAGAGACGTAGAGACAGACAGACAGACAGACAGACAGACAGACAGACAGACAGACAGAATGCTAGCTGTCTGTAGGTAGTAAGGGGAAATGGTCATGATGAAAAATGCAAGCTGTTCACATATGCTGTGCTGGAGGCTGGAGGACTTGTGGGTGGGTATGAGATAACCAAGCTAGACAGACAGGAAGAGGAACAGGGCTCTGAGCTAGTGACCACAAGCTGGGTGGCCTGTGCAAAGCCCTTGAGAAACTTGTCTAAGACTTTATTGTCCTTTCATACATTTTTTTCTTCTAATACAGCTAACTGGAACAGACTAAGTAATGATGGCTAGCTTCCACCTGGGATATAACCCTGGACTACTCCATGGGCAAGAAGCTTGAGGTAGCCAAGAAAGGATATAGCTACATCGTGGTGACGGGGATACCATCAACTCTCTGCCACAGCACAGCTGCAAACTGTGTAAATGTGAGAACACAGAGAGCTAGGGGAGTGGGGATTAGGGAAGTAACACTGGTCACATGACTAACAGTCAAAGTCAAGCTGGAGTGAGCCAGAGATAGACAGGGGTTTCAATGATCTCTAACTAGATGGACAGTACATGAACAATGGCATAGTTATTTCCTTGGTTGAGCCAGGGAGAATGACAAGCATAGTGTGTGTGGGCCCTCCATTGGCTCAGCCCAAGATAGCTTGGAGAATTCACCAACTTCAATAGAGATTTGCCTTTGTCCAGTTTCTCTATAAAATGAAAGGCTTTTCCCCATCTCTTAGAAAATCCTCCCACTCTCAATTTAATTTTTATGCAATAATTTTTAATAAAACTTGAATTCTCTTTTGAATACTCCATAAGAATCTGTTTTTATCATTCATTGGCACAAGACAAGAACACTAAAGTCACTTTCCCTAGGTCCATCTTTGATGGCTAGAGTACCCTACATCATAGGGTCTCTGGTAAAGGAAAGGAGAGTGTCACATAGAAGCCTTATAAAATATGCAAACTGAGTCAGCCAGAAGTCTCAGCAGCAAAAGGCTTTTTCTGGCAAACCTAAGACCTGAGTTTAATCTCTGGGAGCCACATGGTAAGAGAACTGACTCTGAAAGAATTGACTCTATGACTTCTACATGTGTGCCACAGCACAGCACACATGGCCCTGGCCCCATCTCCCTGCACATAAACTATAGATCTAATTTTTAAAATGTGCACATATTTAGAGTAATAGAAGCCAAGTCTCTCACTGCAGAAAAAGGTTATTATTAATATGGAAGAAAAAAGTAAAACCTAGAATGAATCCTGTACTGAACTGGAGCTGACTATATCAGAGTAATTGCGCTTTTTCAACAGATGAAGACACATGTTTAGTTTTTACCACATTTACTTCCTACGGGGGAGAGAGAGTCATGAAGCATGCAAGAATTGGTTCTTTCCTCCCATATGGGTTCTTGGGATCGATCTTTGGCAGTGTTCTAGTGCTACGATAAACACCACTGATCAAAAGCAACTTGGTAAAGGAAACGACTTATCTAACCTTACACTGCCAGGTCATAGTTCATCTTTGATGGAAGTCCAGCAGGAACTCAAAGTAGGAACCTGGAGGTAAGGACCATGGACCAAGGATGCTGCTGCTGGCTAAACCTAAGAAGTGTAGGTAGAGTAAAACATATAAGAAGGAAGAGAAAGGGTAACATTAGGTAAAAGAAGACAAACACAGGAAAGGCAATGAGTAGTCAAAGAGGATACAAGGCTAAATATTTTCTAGTTTTTACTTGGTCATGGATTTGCGAAGTAGAGAGTTGTAGTAAAAACGTACACTGAAATGGTAACATTCAAAGCAAAGCTCCGTGACTTCAGAATGGCGATTCTGACTATACAGAAGGTAAATTAAATGTAGACTTTGGATCTAGACAAGTGCTTATTTGAGTATTTTTTTATTTCTAAGTTCTTTACAATAAAGTGATTTAAAACAAACTAGAAAGAAAGGCAAGAAGGAAAAGAAAAAGGGAAGGAGGGAGGGAGGGAAGGAGAGAAGGAGGGAGGAGAAAAAGAAAGGGAGCAAGCGATCACCAGGCATGGTGGCTCATGCCTTTAATCCCAGCACTCAGGAGGCACAGGCAGGTAAATCTGAGTTCAAGACCAGCCTGGTCTACAGAGCAAGTTCCAGGATAGCCAGGGCTACACAGAGAAACCCTGTCTTGAGAAACAAAAGGGCTGGAGATGCAGTTCAGCGTTGTAAGAGCAGTCACTGCTCTCACAGAGGACCTAGGTTTGCTTCCCAAGACCCACATGGTAACTCCAGTTGCAAGGAAATCCAAAGCCCTTTTCCAGACTCCTAAAGCAGTGCACACACATGGTGCAGACATACACAAAGGCAAAACATCTATACACACAAAATACAATCTCAAAAAGAAAAAAAGAAAGAAAAATGAAAGAAACAGTAGCAGTTGGACATAGTGGTACACTCCTTTTTGTTTGTTGAGTTTGGGATTTGTTGTTGTTTTTCAAAACAGAGTTTTCTCTGTGTAGCCCTGGCTGGCCTGGAACTCTTTAGGTAGTCAAGGCTGGCCTCCAATTCAGAGATCTACCTGCCTGTGGCTACAAGGTATTAGGACTAAAGGCCATGTGCCACTACCACAGGCTGATTTCTGTGAGTTCCGGGCCAGTTAGGCCTAGGGAGCAAGTTCCAAGCCAACCAAAAATATATAGTGAGACTTTATATCAAACAAAAGGGGGGGAGACCTAAAAGAGAAAGTGAGAAAAATAATTTAGGTAAACCTTCAGATTATCAAAAACTTAACAAAATAAAATACCATTAAATACCCTAATCTAAAGGTTCTAAAGAATTATTTACTACAGTTTGCCTATTTGCATTCTACCTATTTGAAGAAAATGAATTCCTACTAGACCACAAGACCAAGCAAACAAATCAAGTAACAGATATGAAGAATCACTTTTATCAATACTACAACTCAATTCTGTCCTAGAGATTGAATACTTAAATGATGGGGAAATGAGGGTTATAAAAAATTGTAAGCAGAAAGACACATTTTCAGATTATTATATTTACTAATAAAACCTACAATAGTCAGGACTAGAGAGATGGCTTAATGGTTAAGAGCACTAGCTGTTCTAGCAGGGGACCCAGGTTTGGTTCCTAGAATCCACAGATCCAGGACTTCTGGTGCCTTCTTCTGGCCTCCGCAGACAGCAAGTACATATGTGGTGCACAGACATACTTGTAAGCAAAATACACATAATATATGAAACAAAACTAAATAAATATGTTTAAAAAATAAGCCTATGATAATGAAATAAACTATTATAAATTAGAAATTTCATAATGTGATTGAAGCACACATAACATGTATATACTGATATCACAGAAGAGAAGAGGAAGAGGGAGAAAAACCATATTAGGAAGAAAGGAAGCTGGAGACAGTTCAGTGGTTAACAGCACTGATCTTGCAAACGTCCCAAATTTGGTTCTCAGTTCCATGTCCAGCAGCTCACAATCAACCCTTTGTGATGCCAGCTTTGGGGAACAAGGGGTACAGTACTTCACACCTGCGCTCACATTCACAGACCCCACACAGAAAACCCTGCTTACAAAATTTAAGTAACATGAATATTTTTAAAAGGTGAGTACTATGTCAATTTTGAAATTTACTTCCATATATATATGTATGTATGTGTATATCCTCCAACACCCTACCCCATATATGTATGTGTGTATGTATATGTATATATGTACTGTAAATAAAGGAATGTATTGTGGCATCAGAGCAAGCTTTTCTGTACACATCTGTATGTCTGTCCTTGCTTCATTCCCTAGCTGTGCCAATCAGGTTTCCAGGACCAAGTAGTGCATGACATAGCAGACATAAATAGACTTCACTAAAACAAGCCTGTCCATCACTAAGCAAATAAACAAGTACATAAGAACCCTGGAAGGAAGGTGTGACAAGTAATCAAACCAGCCACAACATATTATCTAATATCCTAATTTAAACAAAACAAAACCCTGCAAGGAATATTGTGGTAATTTGAATAAAAGTTCCCCATAGACCCATAGGGAGTGGCACTATTAGGAGATATGGACTTGTTGGAGCAAGTGTGTCACTGGCAGTGGGCTTTGGGGTTTCAGAAATTCAAGCCAGGCCTAGTTGCTCACTGTTTCTTCCTGCTGCCTGCTGATCCAGATATAGCACTCTCAGCTACCTCTCCAGTACCATGCCTGCCTGTGTGCCACCATGCCTTCAGCCATGATGACAACAGACTAAGCCTGTGAACTGTAAGCCAGCCCCAATTAAATGTTTTCTAAGAGTTGTCATGGTCATAGTGTCTCTTCACAGCAATAGAAACTCTAAGACAAATACACAACATTAATAAAGTTTAGCCCATATCAGGTGTAAGAATACACTTTTTGGGGACTGGAGAGACGGCTCAGCAGTTAAGAGCACTGACTGCTCTTTCAGAGGTCCTGAGTTCAATTCTCAGCAACCACATGGTGCCTCATAACCATCTGTAATGGAATCCAATGCCCTCTCCTGGTGTGTCTGAAGATAGTGACAGTGTACTCATATGAATATAATAAACAAATATTTAAAAAAAAAATACACTTCTCCAAAGAACACAGCAAACAAAAAACAAAACAAAAACCCTCTTGGAACCAGAAGCAGCCCTCACGACAAAACAAAGCTGCCTGTACCTTAATCTTGGACTTCTTTGCTATGAGAACTGTAAGAAAATAAAAGTCTATTCTTTACCCAATCTAAAGTACTTTGTCATAGCAACACAAAACCAATTAAGACATGAATTTAACTTCAACTGCATTATAAACACACTGTTGCAAGGCTCCCCACCTCACCCACTACTTTACATCTCTGAAGTCACAAACTCTTATCTCTGAGGATAGGAACATAACTAGAAACATAACTCAGTTGGTAGAGCACTTGCCTAAAATATACTAAGTCCTGGGCTCCATCTTTTATCACCATGTAAATTGGGTGCAGTGACACTGCCTATAATCCCAGTACTTGGAAGGCAGAAGCAGAATCAGAAATTCAGACACATCCTCAGCTACACAGCTTGAGCTACCAAACCTGTCTAAATAAACAAACAAATAGCTGGATGAACAGATGTAAATGTATGCTATGACACTGTGTAGCACTAATGTACATATAATTATTTTACTCCTTCACTTTGTAATCCTATAAAGCAGATGAATTATATATAAAGAAAGCAACTGTTACATGCTAATAAGCTCTAGTGGTTTCCTCAATTTTATTGTATTATTCAAATTTTCCTTGGTTCCTTTTTACAAAGTTATTTGTTAAAACATTCATACACACTGTTACCATAATGCTTCTGCATTTAACACAAACCATTTTCTTTACTTGGCTTCAAGTTACCAGCCAGTAGCTCACTTCCACATAAAGGACTCTCCTTTGGCATTTTTGTTTGTTTGGTTGGTTGGTTGGTTTGGTTTGTGGGAAAACTACAAATTAAGGTTGAAGTCTACCATGAGAGGATAGCCTCTAGACTCAGGGCAATATGGAAGACTCCCTTCATTAGTGGGGCTTCTCTTTCTCTGACCTTGTCTGAGGAATTCTAAGCCCCCACTTAAGCCTCTACTTACAGAATGTTATGTAGTCTCAATTAGATTACAGGATCAATTTCCTTTCTCCTGATTAGAACCTGTTCAGCCAGTAACTGAGATTCCCAAAATGCTTCTCCATGCTAATGAGGCATTCGAGGTGCCCTAAGCCCTCAACCAATGACCTTTGCCCAGCCTGGATGTTCCTACCCTCAGTCCACCAAAACTTTATACGCCTTGAATCACCCTAGGTAAAGTTGATCTGCCCCCTGATAGCTGGTCCCAGTGTGGCTATTCACCCTACTTCCTAACAAGGTTTCAAAACAACCCCACCCCATATCTTTGTCTCTGTTCCCAATGCCCTTGCCGACAATATATGGCTGGCTGACCATCCACGAGGGTGGGAAGACCCACATATGGTTTTTCAAGCCAGGGTTTCTCTGTGTAGCCCTGGCTATGCTAGAACTTACTCTGTTACAGCAGGCGGGCCTCAGAGATCCACCTGCCTCTGCCTCCCAAGTGCTGTGATTAAAGGCATGTGCCACCACTGCCTAGCAGCCCCTTTGGCATTTCTTTTAGGGTAGATCTCATGGTAATGAACTTTCTCAGCTTTAGTTTCTCTGAAAATGCCTTAAATTTTTCTTTTTTAACTTTTGATGGATATAGTGGACCCAGGTTCAATTTCCAGAACCCATGCGGCAGCTTACAACTGTGTTAACTCCAGTTCCAGTGGCTTCAACACCCTCAAAACGCAGACAAAACACCAATGCACATAAAAAAGAAATCATTTTTAAGAAGAAATCTGCATTTGGCAGAATCCTTGGCAAGCACTCTTCTCTTGCTACTTCCAAGCTGTCCTGGTTTTCAAGGTTTGGGTAAGTGTCTCAGGTGTGTCTCCTTGAGTTTATGTTACTTCCAACTAATTAAACCTGGAAATTTTACAGACTCAATGCTTAGGTCAAATTAGAGAATTATTTTATCATTGTTTCTTTAAAATAATCTCTCTGCCCTTTCCTTTTCTCCCTCTGGAACTGACATAATGCCCTGATCAGACTGCTTGATGGTATCCCACAAGCTCTTCAGACACTATTGGTTTACTTTTCATTTGTCTTTTTCAGACTTCTAAATGAGGATAAATGTCATTTCTTCAAAGTTCACCAAATCTGCCTGTTCAAATCTAAATTGTTTCATTTTTGAAGCCCCCCCCCCCCCCCCCGCGGGCTTGGTTTTTTGTTTTTTAAAGCAGCAGGTGGCACTATTTCAGAAAGTTACCGAAGCTTCAAGAAAATCACTTAGTAACATGAATAGTCATTCTAACGAACCTGACACTCACTCATTATCTATAGTACTTGCTAGGGCTTGTACATTCCAAAGACTATTTGTCTCAAAGGTACACTTCCTGGCAAACTATGGCCTCTGTACAGTTTCTTCAGTGGTTGAGCCTGTCCAAACTTTACTTGCCCCACCTTTCCTGTATGCACGTGTTCCTCTTAGTTCTTTCCCCAGTACTGTGACAACACACATGAGAACAACTTAAGGAAGGAAGGGTTTGCTCTGGCTCAGTGTAAGGAGACAGTCCACCGCGGTGAGGCTGCTGGTCACACCGCACACGACGTGAGGACGCAGACACATGATCAACAGCCACACTTAGTTCACTTTCTCCTTTTTACTGAGTCCAAGAACCCATCCCATGAAGTGGTGCCACCACATTCAGAGTAAGCCTTCCCACTCAATTAACCCAATCCAGAACTCTTTCACAGACATCACACTGACTTAAGAGCTTTACCTTTCTAAATATATTCTGTAATGTGTTGCTGCAGCAACCACCTAATCTTAACACTACAGGTTTCCTTCATCATAGTGTACAGTATTACATTTCTTCTCCTCTTCCCTGACACAGTCAAAGTATCCATGACCAGGAACACAATGAAGCCTCTAACCAGTCTCCTTCTACTTCCAAAGCCCCATTTTGTTTTATCCTTTTCAGACAAGGTCTCACCCTGTAGCCCAGGTTGACCTCAAACTCCTGGTCTGTCTCCTGTACCTACATTACATCTGCATCCTGAGTGCCACAATCACCGACATGAACACCACATCTGGCCAGCCTCTTTTCTTTATTCAACAAAGTGCCTATTGCAACAAAAATCCTCAGACAGGTATCATCTGTAATTCCTTCACTCTAGGAAACTGAGGCAGGAGGACTGTCACAAGACTGAGATAAGTCTGGGCTATATACTGAGTCTAAGGCCAGTTTGGGTTTCATTACATGACCTTGTCTGGGGGGAAAAAAAAAATCATGTCATTCCTCTGCCAAAACCTCTCCAGATTTTATTCCTTGTACCCCCCCTCCCAAAAAAAATCTTTACCATAATTTCCACAAGGCTAGTTTTTTTGTTTTTTTAAACTTCATCCCTACAAACCTCTCCAAATTTTATCTGTTGGGGCTGAAGAGATGAATCAGAGATTAAGAGCGCTGGCTGCACTTCTACAGGACCCAGGTTCAATCATCAGCATCCATATAGCAACTCATGGCCATCCATTAATTCAAGTTCCAGGGGGCAAGTACATATGTGACAGACAGAAAGACAGACAGACAAGCAAAATGCACATACGAATAAAATATATTTTTTTAAATCTCATCTTTGCCAAGCAATGATGGTGCACCCCTTTACTCCCAGCACTCAGGAAGCAGAAGCAGGTGGATTTCTGAGTTCAAGGCCATCCTGGTCCACAGAGTGAGTTCCAGGACAGTCAGGGCTACACAGAGAAACCCTGTCTCAAAAAACCGGATGGATGGATGGATGGATGGATGGATGGATGGATGGATGGATGGATGGATGATCTGTTCACTATTCTTTTGATCCATACCAACCTTCTTCATTTCATTCATTCTTTCACTCATTCATACATCTGAAGCAGTATTTCATGTAACCCAGTCTGACCCTGAATCTACTATGTACCTGTAGCTTTTGATCCTTCTGTCTCTATGTTCTCAGTGCTAGGGTTATGGGCATTTGCCTACAAGATCAGCTCCCACACCAATCTTATCAGCATCATGATCTAGAAGTAGGCCTGGGCTTGTAATTAATTAGACCTTTCTTATCATTTACCTCTCAGGTAAAACGTCTCCTTTTGGGCAAAAGAACTTTTACCTAAATACAGCATACCTCACTTCTTTCCACAACTGTGCTTATACTTCATGCTGTGTAATGTCTTCCTAGCCCTTACCACTCTTCTGGGATGATTTATTTAGGTTTTCTGTTTAGGTTTTTGAGCTAAGGTCTCCTGCAACCCAGGTTGGCTCACAAGTTACTACATATCTAAGAATGACTCTTTTTTTTTTTTTTTTTTAAGATTTATTTATTATTTTATATGAGTACATTGTAGCTGTCTTCAGACACACCAGAAGAGGGCATCGGATCTCATTACAGATGGTTGTGAAACACCATGTGGTTGCTGGGAATTGAACTCAGGACCTCTGGAAGAGGAGTCAGTGCTCTTAACCGCTGAGCCATCTCTCCAGCCCAGAATGACTCTTTTTGTTGTTGGCTTGGTGTTACATTTATTTATTTATTTATTTATTTATTTATTTATTTATTTAGTGGGTTAGGCACATACATGCCACGCTGTGAAGGTCAGAAGACAACTTGAGGGAATTGGTTCTCAACTTTACCATGTCAGTCCCAGGAAATTACACTCAAGCACTGAGACTTGGCAACAGGCACCTTTACTTACTAAGCCATCTCACTGACCCTCCTGGAATGACTCTGAGCTCCTAATCCTCCTACCCCACCTCCCAAGAGTTAATATTAAAGACTTGGGATACCATGTCTGATTTTTCCGAGGTTATTTTCCTATCTATTATCCCAAACTATCATCTCCTTATGTGTCAAACTATCTTGTTCATCATCCATTAACTAAACAGCACGAAGTTCCCAGTAGAGTCCTTGGTGGTACAAATCATATTCCCTCAAGATTTCTATGTTAAAATCCTAACCCTCAGACCATAACCATATTTACTTTTTAACTTTTTAATTTTTGAGCTCTTATTTTGATCAGTATGAGTGTTTTGCCTGCATGTTTGTGTGTGCACCACATGTATACAGTATCCAAGGAGACCAGATGAGGGCATTGGATCCCAAGAGTTACAGGTGGTTGTGAATTATGTCCATGTTAATCTGTCAGTTAGTCCACACCCCCTGTTCTCCCTCCCATGGGTACTGAGAATCAAACCCAGACCTCTAGAATAGCAGCAGCAAGTACTCTTAACTCCCAAGCCATCTCTCTAGCCTCTATGACTGTATTTAGACAAAAAAAAAAAAAAAAAAAAGCCTTTAAAGTGGTAACTAAAGCTAAATGAAGTAATAAGAGAAGGACCCTAGGCTGGATTTGGTAGATAGGTCTGTAATTCCAATATTCAGAAGGCAGTTCAAAGCCAGCCTGGGCTAAACAGCTAAAATCTGTCTCCAGGGGAAATGGGGTAGGCATGGGGATGGGGTGCCTGGCTCTAATTCAGTCTGTCTTTGTAAGAGAAAGACACCAGGGATGCATGCCCAGGATAAAGACCCTAGACAAGAGAAGCATAGCCTGTCTGCTGACGTTTTAAACTTGAAATTCTGGACTCAAGAACTCAGTAAACAAATTTGTTGTTTGAATCATCCAGTCTGTGGTTAATTCATTAGCAGCCCTAACAACTTACATACCTGGCTTTTAAGCCAAATAGCACATTGCTAAGGTTTTTTTGTTTGTTTGTTTTTCGAACCACGGTTTCTCTGTGTAGCCCTGGCTGTCCTAGAACTTGCTCTACAGAGCAGGTCAGACTAACTCAGATTTCCTCCTGCCTCTGCCTGGATTAAATATGCTGGGATTAAGTACATGCACTGACAAACCTGGCTCAAGTATTTTCTATATTCTGTCTAGTAAGTAACCTAAATACCCAACCCCAAGGACCTAATTTCAGTAAGTACACATATACAAAAATGTTGGTTTCATACATTTTGTCTAACTGCCTACAATCCAACTGAGTACTTATGTTTTCTATTTTAAACCTTAAATTGACATCATAACCCCTAACAATTCCCAATACGAAATCTATTAACACTTGCAGGGCTAAAGATATGTCTATAATCTCAGCACTCTTGTGACAGAACTGGGGTTTAAAATCAACTTGGATTACATACCGAGTTAAAAGCCAACCAGAAATACACAGCAAGTGCCTGCCTCAGGGGGGAAAACATTTGCAGAGTGCTTGTCTAGCATGCATGAAGCCTGTACTCATCCAGCAACACACACATAACAATAACAACAACCTGCCAAAGATCTTAAATACAGGATCAGGAAGTCTTGATGAGAATGTTCAATTCAGTTTGGGGGTTTTAACTTTTTATTAATTTATTTATTTGTGAGAATATATGTGGATGCCGGGGGGTGGTGGCGCACGCCTTTAAGCCCAGCACTTGGGAGGCAGAGGCAGGCGGATTTCTGAGTTCAAGGCCAGCCTGGTCTACCGAGTGAGTTCCAGGACAGCCAGAGATACACAGAGAAACCCTGTCTCAAAAAACAAAACAAACAAACAAACAAAAAAAAGAATATATGTGGACAACTTGTAGGTGTAGGCTCTCTCCTTCCAACCATGTTAGTCTTGGGGCTCAATTCAGGTCATCAGGCTTGGCAACAAATGCCTTCATCTGAGGAGCCATCTAGATGGCCCTAATACTGATATATTACAGGAAAACATAGAATCATTCTAATTGTTTTTGATAGTGCTGGTAATTGAACCTAGGGCCATATACACACTAGGCCAAGCTCTCCACTGTCAGGAGCCATCATAGGACAAGTTAATAACCAGCAGGTGATCTTCCCAAGATGACTTTACCTCGGATTAAAAATCTGATGGCGAAGCTCCCACAGGCAAGGCCCAGGAGAAAATCACTTTAGGAAAAATTCCTGCTGTTAGTATGCTTTTCCTGTTATTATTAGACAGATACAACAATCACTAGGTATTAGCCCACCCTTTTGAGCAGATCTCTGCAGAACAATCAAGATGTACTGTCTTGTAAGGATACTATATAGACAAACAGATGACTCCCCAATTCTTAATGATCCTATAAGAATTCCTAAGATTATATCAGTATTTATTAAGCTCTTTTATAGTGGGACTGCTACTAGGTCCTTTCTGACAGTCAAAACTGCAATGAGAACTCTGCCAGTCTTTAGTGTGTGAGTTAATTGCCTCTTAGATAGTAAGCAGACATTCTACTCTCAGAGCACACTCCATGAAGTTGTAAAACCATTAACCGAAGGTCATAAAAGGGAACTAATGATTTATTATAGGTGCTAGGTCAGAAGATAAAATATTGACTGGGTTTATCTATACAAAACTTCACTAATGACTTAGTCATGTTTTCTAACTCTCCATGAACCTGTGGAGCTGTGACAGGTGATGAATGTTTTAACCAGATAATTACTCCTAATGGAAGTGGGAGAATCACAAATTGATGCCAGGCTTAGGCTACAGAATAAGACTGTCAGTGTCAAAATAATAATAAAACACAATAAGAACAGCAACAGCTAGAGATGTAGCCCAGTGGCAGAGTTCTGGGTTCAATCCCCACTACCACCAAAACAAGCAAATTAACAAAACAGCGTATATGACAATTTACTTATATAGAGAAAAAATCCATAATTATTTTTAACGTGCTGCAGTAAGTCAACATAGTATCACTCGCTGAGCACCCAAGTGCTATTTCACATCCAGAAGTACAATTCTACACCACAGCCAAGATAAGAAAATTCAATGTTACAACCAAATAAACCCAGCACAGAATGGAGCCCTAATATTGAGAGCTGGTTGGACACTGCTGCCTCAGATCTAGGTAACTCTCCTCAAAAGCTGACCATCTGCCCTCCCACAATTATGCTTTGAATATAGACCTTGTAGTAATGTTTTAAAAGCTATGATCTCACTGAAGAATCCCACCAATGATAAAATTTGCTAAATGCCTTAATGAGTTTCTAAAATTGTATGTACTCTTATCATGACTGATTTGAAGAATTCAAGTGTAAAACATAAGAACAAGGTGGATAAAAATGCAATTTCATGTATGTCATGTTAGGCGTTAATGTGACTGCAGCTAAGATCTCCGGATACGACATCAAAACTGTTAGAGTTACCATAAGTGCATGTTTCTCTAAAATCACTAAGACATTTGTTGCTGCCCTGACCTTTCCTTTTTCTTTAAATGAGACAGTCTTGCAACTTGGGCCAAGTTGGCTTAGAACTCTCAGTTCATGGTCCTTACCCAGGCAGAAAACAATACACAGAATTCACTGCTTTGACTTCTTCCTAGGGTAAGAAAAAATAGAAACAGGACCAAACTTCCACAGCTAAGGCTAAAGGAGTAACAGACATTAGCACAATATGCCATGGGAAGAGAGGTACAAAGTACAAAGCTAAAAAGATTAACACATTCAAAAAACAAACAAAAAAAAAAAACTGTTTTAACTTTTCAGTTATTCACATGATTTATGATCCCCAAAGCTTTGTCCAAAGCCACTAAAGCAACTAAAAGTCTATGAAAAGATGCTTTTTGGTTTTGGTTTTAAAGAACATGAAGGTTTAGGAGTTTAGAACAGTTTTGTGGGGGTCAGGGTGTTGTTTTATACTTTGAGAGTGTATATGTGTATGTGTGCCAATCATAGATCAACTTGTATACATGGGTTTTCTCCTTCTACCATCTCCCTGAACCAAGAACGTGAATATTCATTTATTTGCACGTGTGTAGGTTATGCGTGTAGGTGAGTGCGTGCGTGCGTGCGTGCGTGCGTGCGTGCGTGTGTGGTGGGGTGGGGATGGTGTGTGGTATGCCAGAGGTCAACCCCAGGTGTCACTCACTCTTTAGCAGCTTTCCATCTTGGTTTTGGAAACGAGATTTCTCCCTGTATGTGACAACTATGCTAGGATGGCTGACCTACCGGGCTCCAGGGATCCACCTGTCTTAATCTCTGTACCCAGCTACTTCACATGGGTTCTGAAGATTAGACTGAGGTCCTTAGGCTTGCATCGAAAGCACTTTACTGAGCTGAATCGATAGCAACACGCCCCTGCCCCATTTTTGGTTTTTGAGACAGGGTCTCATGAATCCCAGTCTGGCCCTGATCATCACATGGGGGATGACTTTAAATTCCTGACCCCTTGGCTTCCACCTCCCAAGAACTGGGACTGCAGCACCACACGCAGCCTCTAAGGAGTTTAGGAGGAAGATAAAGATCTAGGGAACTCATCACCAGAGAGGCAGAAATTCATAAACTTTCTAACTTATGTTTTAGGACAAGAAGGCCTCTGCAAACACAAAGTAACAAACACCCCTGTTTGCTTCATAAACATTTCATCACCTAGTAATAATCAGTCTCTGTTTATGAATTCTGTCACCTGGACACAGCCCCACACACCTATGATCAAAGCACTTAGAAGGGCCAGGGAAAATGATTAATAGTCCAAAGGCCAGCTTGGGCTATATGGCCAGACTCTTGTCTTAGGGGAAAAAAAAAAGTGGTTGGGGGCAGTCCTAACAGTAGTAATCAATGTTACATTTAAAAAAAGAAGAAGAAAAAGAAAACAGGACCAGCCAAGTCAGCTCAGAGCCAGCTCAGCAGGTAAAGGCACTTACTTACTTGATAAGCAAGCTTGATGACTTCAGTCTGATCCCTAGAACCCACATAAAAATAGAAGAAAATCAACCTCAAAATTGTCTTCTAATTTGCAAATGTCTAACATAGCATGCATGCTCCCTAAACAATTATGTATACAAAAAGCTTTTTAAAGGTAAAAACCCAATGTTTTTCCAGCCAAGTCTAAAAGACTTGCTCAAGACAAGCATAAAAATAAAGTTTAAAAGGTGACGGTGACTGAGTGCACCTATATCTCCATCTCTTCCTCCTTCCCTGACCCACCTCCCAAAGTGATGATGTATGCTACTATTCTGATACACTTCTAAATCTTCGAATGTTTACCTTAGACATTTCAGGCAAGCCCACAGAAGACTACATAAAATCAAAAGATGCAAAAGTATGGATGGCTAAGTGCTAAGACTGAATTCCAAGCTAAAGGCTGAGAATGCTGGTGATAGGGAAGCCACTGGAGTGATAGCATCAAGGGTGAGGGGGTTTCAGGTGGGTTTCCTAGGACAACTGTTTCAGGAAGGTGCAGCACGAAATCTCCATGAAGCCAAACATGTCCCAAGACAAAGAAAGCCTAAAGGGAAATAGACTGAATTAGAAACAAATAATAACCCTGTGTGTGCACACATGCCCCATTTGTAAGGGGGAGGAAGAATACATGCACAGACACACCATGGAGTATGTTGAGTATTCTGATCCATGACTCTTCACCTTATTCCTCTGAGACACAGTCTCTCACAAACCTTGAGCCAGGCTAGCCGCCAGAAGCCCCAGCAATATTACTCTACAACATCAGAGTTATAGGCCCACTTGTAGCCAGGCTTTTACATGGGTTCTGGGAATCCACTCAGGTCCTCATGCTTATACTAAGTAATTCAGCTCAACAAGTTACTTCTAGCAATATCTATGGCCTTCATTTAAAAAGGAAAAGGGAAAAAACCTGGGCTAGAGAGATGGCTCAGAGAGTAAAGGCTCTGACCACATGAGTGAGTTCAATCCCTGGGACCCAAGAGAGTTGAAAGACAGGAGAACAGGGCTAGAAAGATAGCTCAAAGACCCTAGTTCAGCTCCCAGAGCCCATATCTAACTTCAGCTCTAGGGGATCTAATGCCCTCTTCTTGACTCCATAGACACCTGCACTCACACATGCACAAACACTCAAAGATACACAGATGGACGGACAGACGGACGGACAGACAGACAGACAGACAGACACACACACACACACACACACAATCTTTTAAGTAGCATACAAATCAACATTTAATATGAGCCACTTACATAAAAATTATCACGAAGAGTCTACAAGGATAATCACCAAAATAACCTCTGAAGTGATATAATTCCAAATAATTTTTACTTTCTTTTATATTTCCTGACTCATTTTAATTTTGTACACTGAATATCCTTCCCATTCACAACACTTCTGAGACAGAGTCTCAAACCCATGCTGACCTTAAAACTCACAGGCCTGCCTTAGCCTCCCAAGTACTGGATTACAGGAATGTACAACCACAGCAAGCACCAGACACCCACTACACACTCATTTTTTTTTCTTTCTCTACTGAGGGCTAGATAATAAAATTTTTTAGGCTTTACAGTCCACGAGTCTCTACAACAACTATAAAACAACCCAACATTGTACCCAACAGCAAATCACAGATAATAAGCTAACCAACTGCATGTGGCTATATCCCAGTTAAACTTTATTTACAACAGACAGCAGGCAGGACTTGACCTGTAGACTGTAAAATTTGTCAATCTCTGAATAAAGGAAATAAAAGTTTTTGTTTTTTAAACAAAACATGACTTATACTGAGTCCACTACATAATACTACTCATTGGGGAAAAGTTTCATTTGTTTTTAACTTCAGACAATGAACACAAGGATGGAAAAACACATTCTTTAAGCTCTGGAAATCTTACTCCCATCCACAGAAGATAAAATCTGCTAAGTAGACCAAAGCCTGAAACATAAACTGGTGGGTAGCCAGTTACAGACAGACTGGGAAGGTATCTTTCATATTTAATTTGAATTTCTCAAAAAATTTCATAATTTACCACCAATCCGCTGAAGCCTACAGGTGGAAGTCCCTGCTGCTAAAATAATTTTAGTTTACAGTTCATTCAAAATCAACACTGTGACAAGTTGCGAAGAATGAAGAATTCTATTCTACAACAGTGTACAAAGGAGCAGGATGTGTGACAAGATCTTAAGAGTGACCTGTGGTAAGAAGACACTTGAAACTTTAGAACTGACAAACATAATTCCCCCTTTAAAAAATTAAGGCTATGAGCTTTTTTTTTTTTTTTTTTTTTTTTTTTGAGGTGCACACCCTTAATCCCAGCACTTGAGAGGCAGAAGCTGGTGAATTTCTGAGTTCAAGGCCAGCTCAGTCTACACAGTGAGTTCCAGTACAGCCATGGCTACATAGTAAGACCATGTTTAGGGGAGGGCAAGCTTTGAGTAGTGTAATCTGTCCATAATTCCAGGATTCTGGACTCATGGGTAAGATTTAAAAATTAAAGCTTGCCTGAACTATACATAGATACAGCCTATCTCCACAACATGGTAGATGATTCATTCCAGCGCACTGAAGGCTGAAGCAGGATTCTTGTTAAGTTTAAGGCAAAGAAATGTTTGGGCTACAGAGTGAGACCCTGCGCAATCACACCCACAAACAAACAAACAAAACAAATACATTAGTTGGGAACTGTTTTCATGAACAAATAATTTTAAATATCATAAAAGACTATGGTATTTTTAACGTGTTCCTTGGGGAGTAGGGGTAGGTACTCTGCTTTAGGAAAATACAGTGAGCACAGTAACAGAATTAAAGGCGGTCAAGTGAGATGGCTAAGAGAGTATGTCTGGCCATCTGAGTTCCATTCCCGGAACCACATAAACGTAGCCGATGATCAACTCTTATCAAGTTGTTCTCTCACTTCCAGTCCTGTGCCACCAACACATGAGTCACACATACACACACCATAATAAACTGGAGAATTTTAATTTTTGTAAAGTTTTTTTTTTTTTAAATGAGACATCCAGAGTAGAATAAAAATAAATAAATAAATGCAACTAAAAGATCATCCCACTAAAATCCTAAAACCACCAATGAAGCACTGTACCTTCCAAATCCCAGTTGGTCATGTAACCTATCAAAAATCCATTGCTCAACGCTCTCGTGAAGTTTTTCAAATTCCAGAAGCAAATGTTTAAATCAAGGTCAAAAATAAATAAAAAGCCAAAAGAAGAGACGTACCAGCTATCTGGTCCAACGCTCCCTTGGACCCCTCAAAACTTATTTTATAGCCGTTATCAGCAATCCCCTAACAAGCTAACCACTAGCAGATAAAAACCCAAAGGGACTCAGAACTGGGCCCAAGAACTATCCCGCAGTGACTGCCTGAAGCGCCACCTAAGGAAAGGTGAGGGCAACCTTCCCGTCCCAGTGGTTGGAAAAGTCGCGCTGAACACAACCCATCCGAAGCAAGCCTGCCAGAGAAATCCCTAGAAGTGACAGAAGACACCAACTAAGAGTCAGGGCGGGAGGATTCCAGTCTCGGGCCATCGCGGGGGTACCGGCCCCGAAATCGGAGAGAGTCGGAGCAAGGGGCTTCCGACTCTCCGCCCCGCGGCGGAGACAGGGCAGCGGGTGCCCGCGACCGCAGCTGCACGGAGCACGGCCCCAGCCCCCCTCCCCCCGGCCGCTGCTCCGGCCCCGCACCAGGCGCGCGGCCGCAGGTCAGAGTTCCGGCCAAGCTCCGAGCCGGCCAGGCGCGCGCTCCCGGCCCGCGCCGGGGACACCTGTCCCTCAGCCCTCACCTCCTTCCGACCCGGGCAATCTGCTGAGCCCGGGAAGCCGCGCTCGAGCCACAGCCCCTCACCCGAGTTGGCCGCCGCCTCACCGCGCGGCTCGGGCGCCTCGGGAAGCAGCGCCTCGGGGAGGGGAGAGGGGGGCGCGGAGGGAGGGGGCCGCTCGCTGGAGCCGCCACCGCCGCCACCGCGGTACCGCGTCGGGACTGTGCTCGCGCCACCGCGACCGCCGCCGCCGCGTCTCCCCGCCTCCGCGCCCGCGCGTAGCCGTGACGCGGATCGCACGAGGCGGGTCGAGCCAGTAAGACCACACCCCGTGCGCAGCCGCGCGGGCCTAAACCGGAAGCCTCCCCTCTGGAGGCTTTAGGACCACGATGCATCTTGGGAGTTGTAGTTCGGCCGGGTCCACAATGTAAACAGTGCGGGCAAAGTGCCTTAGCCGCGCTCACCCAGCTTCCTCGACGTTTTCTGAAGAGATCAGAGGAGGGAGTGGGCCGCCACGGCTTAAAGACTCCCGATGGATGGAGCGTATGTTTGTGTCAGCGGCCAACATAATGCTAAGCGTCGCCTTGTGAAGGTTTCCGAATTCCGAAAGCGTTAGTCAACTCTTCCTCAAACAGTAGGGCTTGTTTTTATTACTGTATTAACGTATGATGATTTATGCCCTACTACTTCTAGAATATATTCAAAATGATTCTCAATGCTCTTAATGTAATAGTCGATTACAAACGACTTAAGCATTGTGTCTGTTT
The DNA here is from genome assembly GCA_030674055.1 of Rhabdomys pumilio. Classification (NCBI taxonomy): domain Eukaryota; kingdom Metazoa; phylum Chordata; class Mammalia; order Rodentia; family Muridae; genus Rhabdomys; species Rhabdomys pumilio. Next base: position 59,805,352 of record JANHMN010000008.1, read on the forward strand.
ACCCAGAGGGAGTGATTTGCTAAGAGTGAGCTTTCCTATGGAAGCCAGCCTTAATACCAACCAGAACAAGGACCTGGTGTGCAGAGGAAAAAAAAAATGGTTTCTTCGTGTTCAGTTGTAAGAGGAATCCATCTTTCACACTCTTTAGTTCAAAACTTAATACACATCAAAGCAAACTCAGAAGCTTTAGTTTAGACCTTAGAGGAAGCCTGTAGCCACAGCTTATTGTCCTTGCCTTTGAACCACAATAGGTCTCAAAGCCAGGAAGTTAAAATCTGATGGAGAGGGGTTGAAGGGAAGCAGACATGGAAAAGTCTTCAACGGGGGAGGGAAGGGGGGAGCACTAGAGAGGTTAAAGCGAGATCTTGCATGTAACTGGTCAGCCTGATCACATAGCGAGTTCCAGGCCAGCCTTGGCTATACAGAGTGTAAAACCATGTCTCAGAAAAAAAAAGAAAGAAAGAAAAGAGAGAGAGACAAAGGCTTGGATACTAAGACTGAGGAAGACAATTGTACTTTTCACATCAGAAAACAAATGTAGGCATTTGGGGATTATAAATTTGACCAAAAGCTGGAGCTATAGCTCAGTGGTAAAGCTATATCCACTTTACATAGCACTCCAAAGGTCTCGATTCCATCACCAGCTTAAGAGGGGACAAAAAAAAAGGTCCATAATAAATAGGGCAAAAATGAGAATTTTTTTTTCAGACTGAATATACAGTATCTCCCTAAGGAAGATAGACTTAATCCAAAAAAAAAAAAAAAGTCTTGGAAGATCTCACACCTTACCAGATGTAGGGGCTCATACCTTAATTCCTGGCCTTTGGGAGCTGGTGTAGGATGACTGCAGTGAGTTCATGGCCAACGGGGGCCACAAGATGAGTTCCAGGTCAGCCAGGGATAAAATGAGACCCTGTTTCAACAAAAGGAAACCAAACCCCCTATCAAATCCTTCCTACAGAGCTTTCTTTTAAAGACTCATTTTTGATCAGAGATTCTGACTCTAGGCACAGGTTTTTAAGAGAACAAGCCGTTCCCCTCCTACCTCTCACCTTGGCCTCTTGAAGTGATCTCATTGTCAATCACTACATGCAATTTCTGATGTTTCTATAATGATGAAACAAACCACCTTATTTCCTCAAAATGCTCACACCTTCTCAGCTAATAAGGATCTTTGCTACTCTCCCTACCCTCAAGGGGCATTCCTGAGTCCCACTGCCATACTGGCTTCTCCCTTATCCTTACCTAAATGGCACCATCAAATGTTTCTAAGCAGATTTTTTTTTTTCAGATCTCTTTCCCTGGTTATGCCCTTATTGATTTTCATGGGTTGTCTTTTGATTAGCTATTCACACATCACAGAGAACTCAGCAATATTCAGTATCTCCCCACATCAGCTATGGATCTTCAGAATCAAAATCTCTCTTCCTTTGTGTGTGTTTGTCTGTTTTTTGCAGCACTCCAGACTGAATTTAGGGCCCTCTGGATGCTTAGGCAAGCCTCCTACTTTGCTACATCCCAGCGCTTTCTCTGTCTCTCTCTGTGTCTCTGTCTCTCTGTGTGTCTCTGTCTCTCTGTGTGTCTCTGTCTCTCTGTGTGTGTCTCTCTCTCTCTCTCTCTCTCTCTCTCTCTCTCTCTCTCTCTCTCTCTCTCCCCTCCCTCCCTCATAGGATTTGGATGCCATAGTAGAGAATAGCTTTATGGAATCTGTTCTCTTTCCATTATGTGGGTCTGAGAGTTGAAGCCAGATCCTCAGGCTTGGTGTTGAGTTCCTTTACATGCTGAACCAGCTCACATGCCCAGTGTCTCCATTCTTAAAGACATTAAATTTTTCCACAGAGGGGAAGTCCTGAATCTCCTACAACAACAAAAGACATTTCCTTCTACCCTACCCTAACCCAGTCACCATGACCAACTCTACAGTCAGTTTGATATAGTCATCTCTGTAATTTGTTGACAGGACGACATTATATTGAGTAATATTCATAATCGAGCTGAAGCTTCAATGACATGTTGTCTGTCACGTTGCTGGCATCATGACAATGAACTTGCTCATGGAATGAATGTAGCCACCATTGTAAAAGTCAAGTCAATAGCCAATGAAAATGGAAGACATATCTAAAATTCTAAAGCCATAAGCAAATGGTAGGGCAACTCCTAATTCAAAATAAAATGAAAATGCTATATGCTACTGTTAATTTAAACTCCAGTTTGAAATTGGTTTCAGTGTTTCTCCTATGAAGAAGTTGTTTTTGGCTCAGAACAAATTGCTTTTTTTTCAGATCTTTTTATTTTTTTGTTTGGGGGTGTTGTGCCTGCATGTATGTCTGTGTACTATGTGTATACAGTGCCTACGGAGGACTGACTCCCTCTTGAGGGTGCTGAAAATTGAACCCAGGTCCTTTTGACCACTGAACCATCTCTGCAGCCCCACAACTGCTATAATTAATAGAAACAATTATTCTGCTTGGAAACCAAAATTAGTATAGTCTTGAGAAACCTGTATCTGTGGCTTAAAATTACAAACAGGGCATGGAAATACATAACTATATTTCTAGGACTAGGAAGACTAAGGCCAGCCTGAGTTATGCACGAAGACCATGCCAACAACAACAATAACAATAATAATAATGGCCTGAGTGTGCTGTGTCAGAAACATAGACAAACACATTCATATCTTTCCACGTGTCAGAATTCCTTGATTAGCCATGAATTCTCAAGATATGGAGGTTTCAGAGGCAGCAGTTTGCCCAGTGTTCCCACTTCCCACAATAGCCATGGTTAAAGCTGTAAAGGACTGAGAGGTCACAGCAGAGTGCAAAAGGTTTAAGAAGTCCTGAGATGCAGGGAAGCTGAGAGAGGTCCAGAGGGGAGACTGTGTAAAATCTAGACAATACAAAATATGGGCCATTACACACACACACACACACACACACACACACACACACACACACGGCTAGCAACAGTTGAAAAACAAACCCTAGGAACCACAAGATGGCTCACAAGAAAGGGTCCACCCAGATTCAATCCTGGAAGCCACATGGCTGAAGGAAAGTACTGACTTCCCAAAGTTGTCCTTTGCCCTCCACACAAGCACTGTGGCCAGCGGGTGTGCACAAAGTAATAAATAATTTTAAGAGGTAAAAAATACCACATCAGTCCCTGTGACAATGTCTCATACATAAATAAAATTGTCAAGTCTGCCAATTAACTAGGACTACCATGGTGTTAACTGATTTAAAAATATCTGTTATTGAATCTATTCTAGATAAATTTTATTATGTCTTGGGACTGTAGAGATGGCTTGGTCATTAAATGCTTAGTGTGCAAACATGAGAATCTAAGTTCTGACCTCAAACACACATATGTAAAAAAGCCAGCAAGGCACATACCTGTAATCTCAGCACAGGAGAATCTGTCATTGAGTGCAGAGAATTGAACCCAGGTCCTCTGGAAGAACAACACTAAGTACTCTTGACCACTGAGTCATCATCTCTCCAACCCCACATTTGCTACAGTTAATAGGAAAATTTATTCTGCTGTTCAAAACCAAAATTAGCCCCTGGGATTTGCTGGCCAAATCAGTGAGTTTCAAACTCAGGGAGAGACCTTGCCTCAAAAATAAGAAAGCTATTGAAGACACTCAGTGTTGGCCTCTGAGGTATACAATCCAGACCCCACCCTATACATACACTGATACACACAAGTCCAGACACACACACAAGAAGTGAACTCTGTGATGCTTGCAGTCACACTGCTATCCATCAGATGTCTACGCTGCTTAGAAGCACGTTGACTTTGGATTTGAAGGTTTACAAGCAGTGCATCTTTAAACACTTGTAAAAAATGTCATAACGTAACAAATTCCCATTTGTGCCAAGTTGCCCCAACGTTGAAAACCGAGAATTAAGCTCAGTATAAACACACTCATAATTATATAAATAGCATTAGCAGCTCCTCAAACACAGGTAGTTAGTGTAGCCCTGGGGAAGGCTCGTAAGACAGAACATTATTGCTGGATGCTGCTGACTGACTCATTGCTTAAGCATGGCCAACTTCCTCAAACAGCAAACGTGTCTATAAGCGGATGCAGCTTTTATTGTCATTCTTGGACCACCCCAGGGCCCGGTGTGTATTGTACTACTGAGCTTCGTGCCCAGACACATATAGGACAAAAAGGACCCAGACAACCTTCTGAGAACATTTGCCAGTGGGAAGGGATAGAAAATGGATGTGAAAATGGATGAGAAGGAAACATTTATCTGTGATTTCCAGTTTTTTCCTATGAAAGAGACCAAGTAAATGACAAAATGTTTTTAACATTTAGTAACACTTGATGATCTATACATGGGTATGTACTAGAAGCTTCACTAACCCTTTGCAGTTTATAAAATCAACTTTTTGTTTGGAGACAAGGGTCTCTCCCTAGCTGTCCTGGAACTCACTATGCAGACCAGGCTGGCCTCGAGTTCACAGGAATCCACTTGTCTCTGCCTCCCAATGCTGGGATTAAAGAAGCATCACCACGCCCGGCTAAAATCGGCTTCTGAGCATCTCTGCTCCTGGTTCCTTATCCCACTTTCACCCTTTGAAGTACCTTTTAAACACTTTTCTTAATAAACCACCTCTATTTTTATCACTAAAAAGAAAGGAAAAGCTTTATTCATCAGATACATCTATAATTTCAGAGTGAAATGGTTTAGGAAGAAATTCTGGAATTTAAAGCCAGCATGTCTACATATCAAGTTTAAATACCTGGGATACACATTGAGACCTGTCTCAAAAATCTCAAAAATTAGCCAGGTATGGTAGCAGCACACGCTTTTATTGATCGGAAGAATAGAGGCCTAAACCATTTCACTCTGAAATTA
>JANHMN010000008.1:59813170-59893785 GCA_030674055.1 Rhabdomys pumilio
CACACACACACACACACACACACACACACACACACACACACACACACAGTAGGTAGAGGACTAACATTATCCCCACCCCTACATGGACCAAGAGGCAGATAACTGATTATTGTTGTTTTCATTGTTTGTTTGTTTGTTTAGATACCATCCTGTTGTCTTGACTGGGCCAGCACTCACATTAGAAAGTAGGCTCACCTCAAACTCATAACAATTTCACCCATCTCAGCTTCTCAAGTGTTAAGATTACAGGTTTATTTTTTTAAATCCCCATTTTACAAATAAGGAAGTGAAGCACAAACAAGTCACTTCCCCAAAACCACGGAGCTGGCAAAAGAAGAGACAAAGGTGGCACCGTGCCTTTAATCTCAGCTCAAGTTGACACACTATGATCTTGACCACAATCATGGACTCTCCTGGCAGTCTGGCAAGGGTCACTAGGCTAGAAGACAAAGATGCTCTTCTATGATTACATTCTCAGTACTTGGAAAACGTCTATACAAGAAGTTTTTACCTTTGTGCAAACAAATTGGTCCAGTACACTAAGAGAAGAATGGGCCACGGAGCTGTAGCATTGGCGGCCAAGTCAAGAACCTTTCAAGAGCTGTTGTGCTTCAGGGACAATGCACACTCTAACACTGCTGCCCTTGGGAGCCAGAGGCAACAGACCCCGCCCCTCCACCCCCCACCCTCTACCCCCGGCTGGAGTTACAGATGAGTATGAACTGCCTGACGTGTGGATGCTGAGAACTGGGCTCAGGTCCTCTGGAAGAGCAGTATATGCTCTTAACCACTGAGCCATCTCTCCATCCCTGGGGTATTTCTTCTTCTTTCTTCTTCCATGTAAATAAAGAAAATAGATGGGAGATTGGGATTCTTTATTAATTAGTTATTTTTGAGATAGGCTCTCCCTATATAGCTCTAGCTGGCCTGGAATTCACTATTGAATTTATATAATTTATAATTATATACTTGAGTCAGGTGCCCTCAAGTTTATAATGATCCCCATGCTTCTGGCTTCTGAGTACTGGGATTACAAGTATACACCACCACAATCAGCCCATGTTCTCAGTCATTTATGTACAAAAGCAACATCTGGAGTGCTTATTGAGAATGTTGATTCCAGGCTGAGGAAATGACTCAGCGGTTAAGAGCACTGACTGCTCTTCCAGAGGTCCTGAGTTCAGTTCCCAGCAGCCACATGGTGGGTCACAACCATCTGTAACGGGATCCAATGCACTCTTTTGGTGTATGTCTGAAGACAGCTGCAGTGTACTCACATATATTAAATTAAAATAAAATTTAAAAAGAATGTTGAGTCCACAATCTACTTCAAAACCAACCTATACCACTCCTGGGCATTTACCCACACTTCCTACGATACATCCTACTACAAGGGCGTCTGCTCAACTATGTTCATGACAACTTTATATAGCAGAAGCTGGAAACAATCTAGATATTCCTCAACTGAAGAACCGATAAAGAAAATATAGTGAGTGCATTTACACAATAGAGCATTACTCAGTTGTTTTAAATAATAATAATAATATCATGACATTTGCAGGCAGATTGATAGAACTAGAAAAAAAATCATCCTGAGTAAGGTAAGCCAGACCCAGAAAGATAAACATGGTAGGTGCTCACTCATAAGTGGGTATTAGCTATAAAGGAACAGATAATCGTGCTACCAACAGACCCAGAGAGGATAAGTAACAAGGAAGGTTAAGGGGGGAGTCGTGCTGGGCGGTAGTGGCACACGCCTTTAATTCCAGCACTTGGGAGGCAGAGGCAGGTGGATTTCTGAGTTCGAGGCCAGCCTGGTCTACAGAGTGAGTTCCAGGACAACCAGGGCTACACAGAGGGACCCTGTCTCGAAAAAAACAAAAAAACAAAAACAAAAACGGGGGGGCGGGGGGGGGGGAATCGTGAGTCTCACCAGCAAGGAGAACTAGAAAAGAGATTGAGGGTGAACTGGGGGTGAGTGGGGATGGGAACAGGATAGATCAGGTTACAGGGGGTAAGGTGGGTGGGGGGATGGAGGGAGAGAGTACTGGGGTGAAGTTGAAACCTAGTGCAATGCAAACTCCCAGGAGGAATATAGCAAAGATTCCTAGAAATGGGGGGTCCAGAGCCTGAACCAGACTTTCGTAATCAGGCAAGGCTTCCAGTGGAGGGATTGGGACATCAGTGCAGCCACAAGACCTTTGACCTACAATGTGTCCTGTCTGCAAGATGCGCTGGGGTAAAGGTGGCACAGAACTTGTGGGACTAGATCAAGTTGAGACCCATGCCACAAGAGGAGCCCACCCCTGACACTGCCTGGAGGACCAGGAGCCAGTGTCTGGATAGCCCAGAGTCCTAGGATAGACTCAAACACAACCCAGGGGGAAAAGTCAATGAAATGATTCCTAATGATACTCTGCTATACTCATAGGCTGGGGCCTAGCATAATCATCATCAAGAAAGGCTTCATCTAGCAACTGATGGGCTAGCTCTGACTCTTTTGCCTGCTTTTGGGACCCTTTCCCTCCTACTGGATTACCTTATCCAGTCTTCATATGAGAGGATGTGCCTGGTCCTGTTGTAACTTAATATGCCATGTTTGGTTGATATCCCCATGAGGCCTGCCCTTTTCTAAAGGGAAATAAAGGAGGAATGGATCTTGGGGAGATAGGAGGAGGGATTGGGAGTGGGGAAGAGAGAGGAGAAACTGCGGTCGGGTTGTAATATATGAGAGAAGAATAAATTAAAAAGAAAGAAAAAGAATGTTGATTCCCACTGGGTCTATAGGGGCATGCCTTTGGTCCCAACACTCTTGAGGCAAAGGGAGGCAGATTTCTCTGAGTTTGAGGCCAGCCTAGTGTACAGAGTAAGTACAGCCAGGGCTACACAGAGAAACCTTGTGTCAAAAACAGAAAAAAAAAAAAAAAAAACAAATAAACAAAAAGAAATGTTGATTCCCTCTGACTGTCAGTAGTTTGAGGTTGACCTGTGAGAATGGTTCTCGATACTCTCAGAAAGCCCTGTGAAGTCATGTAAAACAAGAAGTTCAGATATTCATTCTCGCTTTAAAAATATCAATGAAGCTGCCCAGACCTTCAGGGTACACATTATCTGAAAAGCCATGTATCTGAGAGATACCACTGTAAGGAAGCAGTGTATATCATTTTGGCAGGATACCAATGAAGTTGGAAACCAAATGATGAAACTTGGCACAGGATCAGTGGCTCAGAAAGAGTGCTGAATTTTTACAATGCAAGCTTCAAAATGCAGAGACTGGTGCTGAGCTTGAGGGCTCTAGACACAGATTCTCCAATCATCAAATATCCAAGCAAACAAACCCCTCAAGAGGCATTGACACACTTACAGAGCTCATGTTCAGGTCGACCCATTCCTGTGCCCTCTTGACACACTGAGACGATTCTCACTAAAAAGAGCTGTCTGTTCCAAAGCCAGATGCCAAAGCCAGATGCCAAAGCTGCAGAAGAAAAAGGCATCCCAGAAGAAACTGAAGAAACTAAAATTCAGAGCACCAGGGTAAATTCAGCATAAAGCAAATGCAAATAAAAGTTTTTGAAAATGTCAATTTAAGAACCAGACACTGTGATGCCCTCAGAGGCAGAGGCAGGCGGAACTCTGTGAAGTGGAGGTCATTCTAGTCTACACAGCAAGTTCTGGGCCAGCCCTGGGCTACATAGTGAGGTCCTGATTCAAAAATAAAGTGGTTTCCATTGAGCTAGTTAGCACAGTTAGCGCAGGACACAGGGCAGAAGGATTGTTGAACTACATAAGAAAACTGTGCTCTATTTTCTCTCTGTCACTGTGATAAAACATTCTGACCAAAAGCAACGTAGGGGAAGAAATAAAAGCAACAAGGGTTTATTTGGCTTCCACTTCCAGGAAATTCAGAGGAGGAACTTAAACGAGAACTTGAAGCAAAAACCATGGAAGCATGCCACTGCTGGCTGCTGCACACCGGTAATTTCTCTTTTTTGTTCTCGAGCCAGGGGCCAGGGTTTCTCTGTGTAGCCCTGGCTGTCCTGGAACTCACTCTGTAGACCAGGCTGGCCTCATACTCGGAGATCTAGCTGACTCTGTTTCCCAAGTGCTGAGATTAGATTGTCCTTTCAGAAGACTCTGGATTGAGTCAAGTTGAAATATATCAACAGAACTAGAACAGACCTTGTCTCAAAACAAAACAAAACACCCATGGGTGGTCAGGGAGATCCCTGAGGCCTCCTAAAATGATACAGACAACTGCCACAGCTATTGGTTGTCTACCAGAACTAGATGATAAAACCGTGTTGCTGAAGCTAACACACGCCTTGTCTGAGCAGAGAAACCAGGCTTAAGCTAATCTAGTATCTTCTTCCCTGTGGGCTATCGTCACAGTTCTAGAAGATGTGGTACTGAGAGAAAATTGTCAGCAACTCAGCTATGGACCCTGTGTACTCCAACAGGCAGAATGAGGTCCAGCAGCAATAATGGCAGGCCTGTCACGGGAGGAACCAACCACTGAGTATCCAACCCAAGGCCTGGTATGTTTGAGCCAATCACTTTTCTAACTACATCCCCAGCCCTGGGATTGGGAATCTGAGGCCAGCCAGAGCTCCATAACCAAATTCAAATAAAACAAGATCCAACAAAGTCAAAGAAAATGTCTCTCAGATTATTTTAGTGTTTGGTGAAATAAATGAAAGAAAATACTGCTTTTAGGAATTCGGTCAAAAAGTTTCAAAAATTGGGCCAGGAAAATGGCTCAGTGGATGAAAGCACTAGCCACACAAACACACAGACCAAAGTCTGTTCCCTGAAAACCGTGATAAAGAAGAAAAAGACCTAGCAGAGCAGTGGTGGCACACCCCATTAAGCAAGCACTCAGGAGGCAGAGGCAGACAGATCACTGAGCTCAAGGCCAGATTTGTCTACAGAGCAAGTTCCACGATGGCCCAGGCTACACAGAGAAACTGTGTCTCAAAAAACCAGAAAAAGAAGAGGAGGAAGAGGAGGAAAAGGAGGAAGAGAAGGAGGAAGAGGAAGAAGAGGAAGTAGCAGCAGCAGCTGGTACTTTGCTCACCTAGTATGAGTTCAATCCCCACCACAAAAAGAAAGCAAACAAACAAGGAAACAAAAGAAATGAAATCATAATCCTTGAGAAAGGAGGCCCAACACACAGGCTACCTATGAGAACAACCTTAGACTGTATACAATAATGTGAAAACCACGCAGACCAGACCACGAGGGTTGCTATGTCAACACAGAACTAGACAAGAACTGGTGACTACACTGTTAACACACTTAGGGGCCCTAGAGAGATGGCTTAGCAGACATGCTCGTGTAGAGGACCAGAATTTGGTTTCAAGACACAAGTCAGTCAGCCCACAGCCACAGGAACTCCAACGCCAGGTGAGGCAGTGGCCTCTGACCTTTGCAGGAACTGCAGTCACATGCACAAATCCACACAGAGACACATAACTAAAAACAATAAAACCATCTTCTTTAACAAAAAAAGAAAGAAACTTGGATTAAGTGTCCAGACCAATAATTTTTGAAGATCCTGCTCACAATGGAAGCAAAAAAATTTTTAAAGTTTACATTTACCTTGACTGAAGTTAAGAACCACTATTTACACTCTTTGTTTGTTTGTTTTTGTTTTTTCAAGACAGGGTTTCTCTGTATAGCCCTGGCTGTCCTGGAACTCACTCGGTAGACCAGGCTGGCCTCGAACTCAGAAATCCGCCTGCCTCTGCCTCCCAAGTGCTGGGATTAAAGGCGTGAACCACCACTGCCCGGCAATTATTTATACTCTTAGAGGGAGTGATTTGCTTTGCACTGATTTCCCTGGTTTATTAATTTATTTAGATTTAAAAAAAAACAAGTTTAGTTGTGTGTGTGATGTCAGTGTGGGATGCATGCACACGAGTATAGGTGCTCTCAGAATTCAGAGTCATTAGAGCCTCTGGAAGCTGGAGTTAGGAACCAACTCAGGTCCACTACAAGAGCAGTTCATGCTGCTAACTGCTGAGCCATCTCTACAGCCCTGCTTTCTTATTACTTTCTAAACTTCCCTGACATGCTTTCAAGTCCAATGTATTAGTCAGGGGTCCCTAAGGGAACAGAACTGATAGAATGGAGATATATATATGCATATATATATATATATATGCATATATATGTGTATATATATATACGTATATATATATCCATTATATCCATTTATATATATTTATAAATGACCATTTATATATACATACATTTTTATATATCCACTTATATTACATATATCCATTACATACAGGATTGGCTTACAGGATAGTGTTCCAACAGTCCAGCAATAACTGTCTCACACTAGAAAGACCAAGAATGCAGTAGTTGTTCCGTCTATGAGGCTGGCTGTCTCAGCAGTCCAATCTGGTGCTGGAGGACTGGAGGATTCCTGGAAAGCTATGGCCTTCAGTCTGTGTTGGAATCCCAAAGAAGTCGGCTCTAACATCAGTGAAGGAAGGCAGGAGCAGCAGGACAGATGGACTTGCCAGCAAGAGTGAGGGCAGCAGGCAAAGAGCAAGGTTCCCTTCTTCCACGACATTTTATCTGGGCTGCCACCAGAAGGTGCCACCTTCTAGAGGGTTTGTCTGCCTGTTTCCAATAATGTGATCAGGGAAAACTCCCTCACAGGAGTGCCCAGCAGCTTGGGTTTTAGTTAACTCTAGATTTAGTTAGGTTAACAACCAAGATTAGCCATCACATCCAGGTTCAGATGGAAGGCAGCTGCTGAGTCTCCAGGCTAATTAGCCGGCACTTTATAAGTAGCATGTGACTCAGTCAGGGACATCAGCAAATCTCTAGGCAATTACAATGGTGCTTCACTAGAAAACAGCTCTGCTCTGGACAGTGTGTCAAACACCCGTTTGCGCACCGTCTCTCAGTCCCAGCTTCATCTATGATTATACGTTGGGCATTTCAGCAGCTCTGAGACCCTCATCCCTTACCACTGTTACATGCTAAGGTATCTTTCTGAATGATTGCAGGAAGTTCCCTGTAGGTCTGTCTGCCAACAGTCTCTCCCCCATCCAAATGTGCTCTATATACTACTGTCAATACGAACCTTTTTTTTTTATCTCTTTACTTACTTTGCGTGTATGAATATTTCGTTTGCATGTATGTATGTGCATCATGTGTGCCTGCTGGGTCTCCTATAATTAGGGGTTACAGATGCTTGTAAACTATTATGTGGATGCTGGGAATGTCATATTAGGGACAGATTGTGGAGGGCCTTGGAGTTCAGCTTAAGGGAATTTGACTTTGAGAGTTTCCAAAGAGTTTTTTTTTTTTTTTTTTTAACTTAACATAGGTCAAAAATTAGTGGGGATGGCTCAGTGGTCAAGAGCACTTGTTGCTCTTGCAAAGGACCTGTTCTTAATATGTCATTCCAAGAATTTATTTTGATTTCGGCATGTACCAAGTGTTATCTTCCAGCCAAACCAACTATTTACCATTTCTGACAGGGGAGAAATTGGAGCCCTTTATATGCTGTGTGGTAAAAGCACATTCGTGCTCCTTTTTGCAGGAAATATCCCAAATGCGTGCATTGGTAGTAACCCAGCACGGGCCCTCTGCTAATGGTTTGTTTGTTTGTTCCAGGTTAACCTTCCAGCTGAGGTGTCATCTAGAGGAATGCAAATGGAGGCTCAGGGGAATGCAAAACGGGGTGGCTTTAGTGTACATGAACCCTCTGCAACCAAACAGATGATTAGGAAGGAAAAGTGGAATCTCAGCGGCAAGGCCAACTGCCTGGCCAGAGAGAGGAGGCTGACCTTTGGACTGATTTATTGCCCTCGTTCTGATTCCATGTAAAATATGATACCGGGCGATGGTTTGGGGGAAGGCAGACTTTACTCCCAGATTGCCAGCTCTCTGAATAAAGTACAGTTTAAAGTTTCCATTCCTGGTTTTTATTTATTGTCAACAAGAAACACAGAGTGAATTCTGATTTAATTCCCAGGACACGCTATTCATTTCTTTTTATTCATTCTCTATTGTTTATTCCTCGGAAACCCTGCCTGGTGGCCCGCACTTGTAATTCCAGAGACTGAGGCAAGAGGATTACCAGGAGCCTGAGGCCACCCTAGGCTTCGTAATGGGGTCCAGACTAGCTTACCCAGAGAAAAAGGAAGAGGGAAAAGGAAAGGGAGGAGGGAGAAAAATGATGAATGAATTGGGGCGGATTGATCAGAAAGTGGGCTATATGGATCCTGAGAATAGTAATGTTCTATTTCTTGCCTGAGCACATTTTATGGTGGTTCTTTAAATTGAGAGTGCTTGCTCTATATCAGGCACGAGCTGGTGCTGATGCCATAACATAACCGTGTCAGAGAAGGCACAGGGACTTATAGAGGATAGCTATTTCAATGAGTGTTTCAGTATAAATTAAAAATTTACAGACTAGCGATATAGTTCAGTCAAGAGAGTGTTTCCTCAGGATAGACAAAGCCCCGAGTTCCATTTCCAGCACCACATAAAGCAAGCAGAATACCCCTGTAATCCTAGCATTCAAGAGGTAGAAGCAGGAAGATCAGAAATTCAAGATCGCCCTTGGCTTCCTAGTGAGTTCAGGACAGTAAAGATTTGGGCTGACAACACGGCTTAGCAGGTAGGACCTGAGTTCAAATCCCCAACGACCATGAAGAAAACCTGCAGGGTTTCCTTAACCCCTGTAGCACCAGTGCTGTGGAGGGGAAACAGGAGGATGGGTGAAGCTTGCTTGTTCAGTGAGAGTCCTTCTCAAGGAGTTAAGACAGGTAAGTTATGGAGACCGATACCCGACCTCCGCTGGTGTCCGCGCAAGCGCAGGCGGTAGCGCACCTGCATGTGTGCCTTAGCTGGTACTGATACTAAAAGTCCAATGAAAAAGGATTGGGACTGGCCAAAACAGTCTTGAGAAAGTGGGACAGGCAAAGGGCTCACATTTCTCAGTGCAACAAAGAAACTCGATCCCCAGCAGGACACAAACAGCTTGGTGGCACACCAGCCTGCGATCCCAGCACCCAAGGGAGAAAAGACAGAAGAATCTTGAAGTTCAAGGTCACCTTTGACTTTATCGGGAGTTTGAGAACAGTCTGGGCTACATAAGACCCTGCCTCAAAAAGCAAGAAAAGTTAAACACCGCACTCACCGGAGGACTTCTGGAAGCTCCAGGGGGAAAAAAAAGAGCAAACTGAGGGAGCTGGAGAGATGCTCAGAACTGTAACTCTAGGCCTCTGTAGACACCGACATGCATGTGTGAGCATCCATACATACAGGCAAAACATTTATATAGAAAATAAAAATAATCCTTTAAAAAAAAAAAAAGCTGAACCGGGCAGTGGTGGCGCTCGCCTTTAATCCCAGTACTTGGGAGGCAGAGACAGGCAGATTTCTGAGTTCGAGGCCAGCCTGGTCTACAGAGTGAGTTCCAGGACAGCCAGGGCTACACAGAAAAACCCTCGGAAAAAAGGAAAAAAAAAAAAACAAAAAAAAACCTGAGAGGAGATGTATTCAATGTGGCCACACTGGGAAAGGGACTAATAAAGGGTCAGTGGACAGCCCACCAAGTCCAAGTCCAGCTTTGGGCACCGACTTGAGCTTTGGGTGTAAATAGAGGAATCTCATGAGAAGGCAAGAGTCGTGCGTCTTTAAGCAGCCTTTGTTCAGGTATGAGCTCCTTGACCTTTGTCTCCGTTCAAGTTTTCCAGAATGGCTCAAAGATGAACATCGCTTGTTTGGATCCAACTGAATTTTTAAATTTAATTTTTTCCTTTGAGACAGGATCTCACTAACTAGTCCTTGCTTTGTAGACTAGGCTGTGCCACCACTGTGATCTGAACAAAATGGTCACTTCTGCTCCAGTGTGTGATTTCAACCACTGTGGAGACCTGCCCTCTGTCCTAGAGAGTCTACTGTTATTGGAGTCCAAGGATGATTACTCATCTCGTCTTTACCCTTGAAGAGACAGGATGGACAGATAACCTCAAGGGATTAGCCTGCCTAGACGGAGGTGAGAGGCTGATCCAAAGGACACAGGCAGAACCGTGAAGGCAGCCGAGTCTGGTTTCGTCCTGTGTTTAGCTATGGCTGCCTTGTGGGTCCAAGTCAGTACTTTTTTAGCAAAAGCGGTTTTTAAATGTGGATCTCAAGCTGGCCATAAATTTGTAATCATCCTGCCTTACCTCTTGAGTGCTCAGATCGCAGGCATAAGCCCATTTCGGATGCATCTCGTTTGGTTGTGGAGCAAAGCAGGGTGTGGTAGATATATCAGCACTGCAAATAGCCAGCTCTAAGAGTTTAAAAAAAAAAAAAAAAAAAAAAAAAAAAAAAAGCAGTGTCTGTCTGCACCAGGCATGGTGGCTCCTGCTGATAATTCCAATTTCCAGAAGGTTGGAGCAGGAGGATTGCCACGGGTTGGGAAGCCAGGCTGGGTTCCAAGTCTCTATATACAAAACACCAACCAAGAGCGTGTTCGAACCTAAGGTAAACCTATACTGTCACAACTTTAAGACAAATGCATTACACACGGGGTAAATAGAATGAGGACGTCCCTCCAAAGTCACAGCCTCAGAGCAAAGGCCACCAGGATGACCTTTCAGACTCAGTGAGACTGGCTTCGGAAATGTTACTAGGAACACAACACTGGCTCCATACTGAAAACGGTTCATTATTATATGTTGATGTTATGTATTTATTATAGATTATAAAATAACATTAACAATTTTTTTTTAAGTCTTGATGCAATGGAAGTAAGAACTTAATATTTAATAAGCCTTTTCAAATGGGTGAGGGAGTAGGCCCAGGCTGGGGCTCTTGTGAAGGAGTGCTCTCTTCTGGCAGTCTGACAAACAGAACACTTTTCTTTGAGTTTATGGTCTTGGAGGTTCTCCTCCAAGATTAACTGAGCCATTGTTTGGGCCCTGGTGAGGTGGTGAGGAGCTGCACGGCGATAATGGCAAACAACTGGTGGAACAAAGCATTTAGCTCAAGGCCAGGGAGCATTAGAAATGAGGCAGGGCCTGGAGAGCAATGCATAATGTCTGTTAGCCCAGCGCTGGGGAAAGGAAGGAGGAAAGGAAGCAAGTTCCAGGGTAGCCTAGGCTTCAGGGGTTGGCATCCCGCTAGGCTCCACCCAGCAGTTACCTAGCAACAGCTTGCGAAGTTGTCTGCCAGATGCGAGCCAACCTGTTTGTATAAGAACTGCTCAGCTACCCCAGGTCTCTCTCTCTTCTCTCCTCTCTCTCCTCTCCCTCCTCTCTCTTTTATCTACCTGTCTATCCATCCATCCATCCATCCATCCATCCATCCATCCATCCATCCATTCATCCATCCATCCATCCATCCATCCATCCACCCATCCACCCATCTCTCCATCTCCTATTCTCCCTCTCTCTTCCCCATGTGTTCCTGGTCGGCTTCTTCTCTTCCTCTCTTCTTTCTTGTCCCTCTGTCCCTCTCCTTTTCCTGCCTCTACCCCTTTTCCAAGCTCCCTTCTCTTCCCCCAATAAAACTTCCTTTTGTACTAGGCCAGTTGGTGGTGATTCCTCAGGGGAGTGAGGGCCTACCGCTGCCATTTTAAAAAACACATGGACAGGGACCCTGACCCCAAGATCTCTGAATCATTTGGGTAAACTACTCAAACTTGAAAGGATGGGGGGTGGGGATGGGTAATGGCCGAGCATTGTAGTACATGCCTTTAATCTCAGTATTCAGAAGACAGGAAGGAGGGTTTCTGTGAGTTTAAGGCCAATAGTAAATTCCAGGCCAGCCAGAGATAGGCAGTAAGACCCCCATCTCAAAAAAGGGGGAGGAAGTAATAAAAATGCTTCAAGAACTCAATGAAGAGAAAGTCTGGGGTCCTACAACATCCTCTTTGAGTATACTACATGTGACTTGATTTCTTCCCACTAGTCCCCACCTCCTAAAGGTCCCAATATTCTCAATAGAAGACCACTCTCTAGGGCAAAGACTCAACTAAATACAGGCCTCTGGGAGGACATTCAACATTCAATATTCAACTGTGTACAGTGAGAACAGAAATGGCCTCTGTTATAATCAAGCCCACGGAAGAGGAAGCTCTTCCATGGTAAAGACTTCCTGACTCAAAGTAAGGAGTCCAGGGAACCTGAAGAGCCCAGGTTCTTCCCTCTGCCCCTCCCCACCCCCACCCCAGAACTTGCCGTGTAGTTGAGTTCTGCTGCTTCTAC
The DNA here is from genome assembly GCA_030674055.1 of Rhabdomys pumilio. Classification (NCBI taxonomy): domain Eukaryota; kingdom Metazoa; phylum Chordata; class Mammalia; order Rodentia; family Muridae; genus Rhabdomys; species Rhabdomys pumilio. The sequence goes on from JANHMN010000008.1 coordinate 59,825,398, forward strand.
CTCCCAAGTGCTGGGATGTTATGTGTTACCATACCCCTTTATTTATCTGATATTGGGTGCTGAACCCAAGGCTAGGCAAACACTCCACAAGGTTACACCCCACCCTCTTTTTTCTGGTCTTTTTTTTGGGAGGGGGGCGAGGGGCTCTCAAACTATGGCTACACTGGCATGAAACTCATGGCAAAATTCTACCTCAGTGAGTGTTGGGTTTGGGGATTTTAATTCCTTGCCTCTATTTTAAAACTGCCGTGAGCTCAGAACAGACTACAGAGCTCCACCAGGACAGACAGACAGCTTGCTTTCTTCAGACCTGTAATCTTGACTACCCATGAAGGGGGTGAGGGAACGCACGCGCACGTGTGTGCGTGCACACGAGGGTCCACACGTGCTCACACACTCGAGCCTTTGTCCTAACCCCTGCCATGCTTTCAGGAAGGAAGAAACCCACTGTTACCACTGGCTGAGTTTTGGTAACCAGGAAGAGCTTGTGATTCTTGCCACAAGGAACAAGACACAATGAAGATCTGTGGTTTGTGGAAGGTTGTATCTCAGCAACTGCTTGTGACACATAACCCATTACAGTTTATCTGAAGGGAATAAGAAAATAAAACATACTAACGCAGGAAGGATCCTAGTGGTAGCCTGTTGTTAAAGTAGCCTGCCTCTCATTCCTCTTCTCCAAGTCAGACCTCAGCTTGCCAGTCAGTTAAAACACACATGAAATAAAAGGTTTCCTTAGACAAGAACCAAAACAGATTGGATTTTTAATGCTAAACTTCTGCTTTTTTTGTTTGTTTGTTTGTTTCTTTTATTTTATGTATATGAGTGTTTGTGTGTTTATAAACTACGTGTATGTATGCAGTGCCTGAGGAGGCCAATAGAGGGTGCAGGTTCCTTTGAAACTGGAATTACAGATGATTGTTGGCCACCACTTAGGTGCTGGCAACCAAAACTAGGTCTTCTGGAAGAACAGCCAGAGCTCTTAACTACTGAGCTGTCTCTACAGCCTTAGGTGACTCCTTTTTGAGACAAGGTATCACTTATGTAGCCCTGGCTGGCCAGGAATTCACTTTGTAGTCCAGCCTAGCCTTGACTTTATAGAGATCCAAGAATCTTTGCCTCCAGATTGTTGGGATTATAAATGTGGGATACCACACCTAGCTAAGCTAGGCCCTTTCCTTCCCTTCCCTTTCCTTTCCTTTCTTTCTTTCTTTCTTTCTTTCTTTCTTTCCTTTCTGTTTTTGTTTTTTTCAAGACAGAGTTTCTCTATGTAGCCCTAGCTGTCCTAGAACTCACTCTGTAGACCAGGCTGGCCTTAAACTCAGAGATCAACTTGCCTCTGCCTCTGAGATTAAAGGCCTGAGCCACCACTGCTTGGCATTTCTTCAATGCTTTCCTGAACTAGAACTTTAACGGGGAGCCTCGTGTATGCTAAGTAAGCATTCTTCCCCTAACTATCACGTAACACTGGGGTGATAGTTCAGTTATCAATGGGGTGACATTTCAACGTTCCCCTTATCTGAGTCCCATAGGTGCTTCCAAGTCATTTAGCATTAATAGAGTTCATGCTGAGTCTGGAGGCTTTTGATCTCTGGAGCTTATTGGTAGAGATTGAGTAGAGTGACTTAGCCATGTGACATGTTGGCTCACATCCAGACTGTTCCAAAAGAGAGACTAAATTAAAGGGATTGATTTAAGCTGGGCCAATGGGGATTGGGTCATGACTCCAGAGAATTACGGAACTTGTGTTGGCTGGAGAATAGCAAGAACAATATGTCTTCCAGATATCAGTTTCCCTCTGTCCCAGTTTTACCCAAGGTCCAAAGGTTAAGCCTTTTCCTGGCACACAGGTCTCCAGACAGGCTCCCTTGCACAAGGTCAAAAAGCAATGAAACTCCAGCCTCCCATTCTTTAACTCTGTGTGGGAAGAGGTGGGTGAAGGTTTCTCATGGGATTTTTCAAATATTTGGAATTGGTTGGTTGGCTGGTTAGCTGGCTTGAGATGGGGTCTTGTTATGTAGTCCAGGTTGGCCTTGAGGTCTCTACCCTCCTGTTTCAGCCTCCAGAGTATTAGGATTGCAGTCACCCACCCTAGCTGGCTTAGGCTAGTTTTTCCATAATGTGATTGAGTTCCTTTCTCCTTAGCCTCCAGATGGCAAATACAATACTCTGTCCCTTTATTGATAGCCTCTAGATTCCTTTAAGATTATTTGCTGTCACTGTTTTTGTCAACTTGACACAAACCTACACAGAGGGAAGTGGGCACACCATTGAGAAATTACTTCCATTGGCTAGGGTGTGTCTGTGGCCACTTTCTTAATTGTCAGTTGATGTGGATGAGCTGAGCCCACTGTGGGCAGTACCATCCCTAGGCAAGTGGGCCTGGCTCATATATGAAAAGTAGCTGAGCAAGCCAGTAAACAGCATTCTTCCATGGTCTCTGCTCCAGATTCTGCTCCTGGTTCCTACCTTGAGTTTCTGCCTTGGCTCCACCTGCCTCAGCAATGATTAAAGGCATAAACTCCCCAGGCTCAGGTCTAAGAGCACCTTTGGGTTCTCCCCTCCAAACCAAGGTTGTAAGCCTTGGAAGCAAGCACCTTTACCCATGAGCCATTTTGCCAGCCCTTGGTTGGTTTGTTGTTATGTCTTCAAGACAGAATCTTGCTATTTGGTAAATGCTAGCCTCAAACGTTCAGAAAGCCCCCTGCCTTGCCTCCCAAATGGGAGGAATACAGGCATAAAGCCATGCCTAGTTTCTTAGAAAACTCCTGGCTAGGGACAGCGTTCTCACTGCCATGGAAGGCAAATGGAGAAAATAAGAATAGGCTTCAGAAAGTTACTTGGAGAGAGGTGTCACACGTGTGTATTTTGGTTTGCCTCCCTCCCTCCTTCCCTTTTTAACTCTGTAAACACTGAGTCCTCAGCTTACCCCAGCACTCTGCCTAGCCCTGGCAGTTCAGAGCTGACCCCTCAAATAAGGTTGGGAGCTGTGCTGTAGCAAGCTGCAGTCTTGTAGGTCTGCCTGCAAGCTTTGTGCTTGTTGCTGACCCAGGAGCATCTTGAGTTCAAGGCCTTCTGAGTACAGAGCAAGTTCCAGATCAGCCTTCTGGCCTATGCAGTGATAGCTGCTCTCAAAAACAGCACTCCAGATGCACTCCAGGGAGAGAGATGGCTTGGTCAGTGAAGTGTTTATAAATAAGAAACACAAAGATCTGAATTCTGTCCCAGTGCCCCGTACAAAGTCAGGTGTGGCTCTATATGTGGGATTATATAGATGGCTAGAACCCAAGCACTAAGGCAGGAGGATTCCTGGGGCATGCTGACCAGCTGGTCTAGCTCATTGTAATTTCTACATTCAGTGAGGGACTCTGTTCCACAAAATACAAAAGAGAGTGATTAAGAAAAACACCTGACAGCAGACTCTACCCTCCACAGGTACACACATACATGTACATGGATACCCACAAACACACACACACACACACACACACACACACACCACAGATACACAGACACACACATACATACATGTATGCATATATACAACACACACACATACACATGTGCCCTCCCCCCGGCCTTGAGCAGTCCTGAAAGACCTTGTTTACCACAACAGACCAAAAATAATAGGACCTAGGTGGTGTTACCCACCTTGGCTGCACATATAGCCTGCTACAGGAACTTAGAAGAATAATTGCCTGCTGAGCTTGCCTTGAGATATCTCCAGCTGTGACTAAGGATGGGCTCCCCCACCCATCTCCAGCAGTGACCAAGGATGGGTTCCCCCACCCATCTCCAGTAGTGACCAAGGATGAGTTCCCCCACTCATCTCTGGCTGAAACAAGAAGGGGTATGGTGGTGGGACTTTCCTTTTAAATTAAGAGCTGAACATTAAACTTGGAGCCTTGATCAGAGAACTTTGTCTTGGCTTCATTTCCTCTCACCCTCTGTTCCCTTTTTCATTTCCAGCCCCCCTTTCAGGAGAACCCAGACTATGGCTGCAGGTGGTGCCGCAAGGAAAGACCTGAAAATGGGGGACCTGCTGAGAAATGCTGTCTTAGGTGGAGCTCCAAAGAAAATGGAAGGAGAGTATCCCGCACTTGGTAAGTGACAAACAGCATTGATGCTAGTGCTTGTTATTTTTTTGGAGGCTGTGTTTGCAGGAAGTGTGTTTAAGGGGATGCGGTCTAGGCTGAATAGGTGTTGACCTCACCTAGGGGGTGACAGCGAAACATGGGACAGGAGAACTCTAAACAGGCATTCGCCCGCAGCCTAGGAGCTGACTCAGGTGAGAGGAGCAGGGTTAGAAGGAACTGGAAAACTAAGAAAGCAGGGCACTGAGGAATCACTATCAATAGCCGCCGCTACACCTTCTAAAGAAAGAGTTAGATCTTGAATATGAGAGAGAGGAAGGTTTCAGAAAAGCAGTTGTCCTCTCTCTGTGATGCATCAGCAAAAAAGAAGGAAAAGGCTATTTCAGAGCTCTCCTAGGAACAGGAGAAAACCTGGAGACGCCTGTCTATTGTCTGTCCAGTTGTGTGTCAATTGTCTGTTTTTGTTTCATTGTCTGAATGATTGGTGTTCTATGTTTCATGTTCAAAAGATAAAAACGGTTAAAACTTCTAGGTATCCACTCCTTGGTTTAGGTTAACTTTGTTTTAAAGGCAGTCTTAATGTGCACGGTTAAGTTACCCTACACCTGTAGCTAGAAGTCAAGCTGAGCTGGAGAAGCCTTTCCAGGAACTGATTGGCTGCATAAGCTGCTTTTAAATGGACCGGCAGCATTTTTAGCTTCTATGATAAGGAAGCTGAGAGTTGTTTTTCCTAGAAAAATCTCTGTAACATGGTGCTTTGCTCTTGAAATTACAGCAAGAAAAAGAAAAAAAAATTGTTTGGTCTAAATATATAAGATGTGTAGCCACTTCATTTTTGTTTCTGACTGGTTTTAAAAGTATAAATATGTTCTACATGTCTTGGTTATAGATTATTGGGTATGATTACAAATTTGCAATCTTGATAACAGAAAATTGGCTTAAAACTGGTAACTCTGGGTTGGAGTCATTCAGAAATCAGATGTATAAAAGATTTAAAAACAATGTCTCTTTAATGAGATATTAAAAGCTGCACTATCATGCATTCATATATAAGAACTGGCAGTTAAACTTTGTAACATGAAAGTAATGCACTTGGTGTTGATTTTAGAGAAAATGGATTGTTTACATTGTTAAAAATTGGTTTTGTTTCCAAAACTTATGGTTATACTCTAATATTGCAAAAGAGACTTAAAAATATAGTTAAATTGCTACTATTCCATTGGCTGCAGTTGGCAGTTCAATCGTGAGCTTGAGATTTTTTTACTCACCCATGTTTATGGTTGAGAAGAAGATAGAGCAGGTAGAGTTGAATAAAAGTGTTAAAAACAGCTGTGGCATGGTACAGGCCTGCAGGAAGGATAATCTTTGGGCCAGCCCTCAGGAAATAGGCCCAGATCAAGAATGATTACATTTGAATTAAGACAATGCAGACTGGGCTCAACAAAAGCTAGTGTGACATTCCTTTTGACTTGGTCATCCTGACCAGCCCCTAGAAAGGTGTTTTCCAGATTTTGTTCATTGCCTTACTTGTTTCTTGTGGGGGAGGGGTCAGCCTCAGACCCAAAGACATTCACAATAGACAGCTTATGGGCCAGGCGTTATAGATAATGATCACGCTGGAGAAATTAAAATTATGCCTGCTTCCCTCCATGGCATTATAGCTGTGCCTGCTAATAAAAGAATTGCTCAAAGAGTAAGAGAGGACAAGACTGGCCTTCAACTTGGCCTTTATCTGATACTCTCACTCAGCTACAAGGGATTGGTTATTCAATTAATCCAAAACAAAGCTCAAACTTAAGATTTATGAAACTAGGCCGGGCAGTGATGGCGCATGCCTTTAATCCCAGCACTTGGGAGGCAGAGGCAGGCAGATTTCTGAGTTCGAGGCCAGCCTGGTCTACCAAGTGAGTTCCAGGACAGCCAGGGCTACACAGAGAAACCCTGTCTCGAAAAACAAAAAAAAAAAAAACAAAACAAAAAAAAAACAAAAAAAAACAAAAAAAGATTTATGAAAATAATGGGGCACCACAGCCTCACTTACTCCAGCTGCCATTCCAAGAATTGCATATAGAATTATTACAGATTTAGAAATTCAGTGAATTTGCTTGTAATTTTTGAGAGCCCATGAAGCGATATCATTAGAAAGGTTTGCCTCAAGGAATGGCTAATAGCCTTACACTATATAAAAAAACCTTGTTGTTGCTTTAATACAAGAAGTTAAAAGTTTAAATTTTTCCAGTGTATATTATTGACTGTGTAGTATTTTATTAGCTGATCTCTCTGAAGAAGTTTTTCTGCAAGCTTTTGCTCTCATATAACGAGCTTTAAAATTTTGAAGTGCTTGTTGCTCCAGAAACGATTCAAAGGCATTATCTTTTCAATATTTGACCTCAGTTATATTCTAAGCAAATTGTGGCACAGAAAATTCCAATAAGAATGGAGAGTTGGGGCTGGAGAGATGGCTTAGCTGTTAAAGGCTAGACTTAAAACCAAAATTATTAGAGTTTAATTCCCAGCAACCACATAGTGGCTTACAACCATCTGTGATGGCATCTAGTGCCCTCTTCTGGCTTGTAGATGTACATACAAAAAAAAATTTGGTTTACTTTTAATGATTTTCAAAAATTGTTAGGAGATATTAATTAGCTAAACCCTCATCTTAAGCTTATGATAGGAGAACTTGAACCTCTGATATTCTCAAGGGGGATGCAAGTCCTAATTCCCCTTGACAATTAACTGATGAAGGAGGAATAGCTTTGCAGAGAATAGAGTAAGCTGTTAGTTGTCAACAGATACATTATATAGACTATGATCAATTGTTGGCTGTTTGTGTTATTACTACTCATGTGCTCACAGCAGTCCTTTGGCAAAAGAAACCATTAATGTGGATTCATCCTTCTTCATCTGCAAGTAAAGTTGGAACATCCTATTATGAAAATGTTGCTGTGTTAATACAGAATTATAAGATAGAATCCTAAAAGTATTTTGGATGAAATATTTATTCCTTATTCCAAACAGCAATTAAATTGGTTATTGGACAATACTGATATTTGGCCTATTACATGGCAAATTTTTTAGGCAAATTTGACAATCATTGTCCAAAAGACAAGTTTTTACAGTTTTCCTCTATGCATGCTTTTATATTTCCTGTAAATCTGCATGCAGCACATAGAAAAGATGTTTACTGTATTTACAGAAGGCTCATCTATTGAGAAAGCAGTGTATGTAATTAGATAAGATGTTCATTTTCTTGAGTTTCCCCCTGCTTCAGCACAAATAATTGAATTATGTGCTGTAGCCACTGTTTGAAATGCTAAAAATAAAATAAAATAAAATAAAGCTTTCAATTTGTATACTCATAGCCAGTATATGGCTTACGGTTTGTAATTGCTTAAAAATTCTTCCTTTTTAGATATTACTAATTCTCAAATTTTACAAATACACCTTAATTTAAGAAACAAGTACTGTTCCTCAACTTTATAAGACATTTAAGAGCTCATACTGGATTGCCTGGACCCCAGGGCAATGCCACAGCAGATTTGTATACCAGGCAGACTATAGACCAAAACAATTGGCCATACAATCTTATTCCTTACATCATCAAAATAGTAATAGCTTGAGACAATAATTTTGTTTTTCTAGAAAGTGTGAAAGTCAAATTGCAAAAACATGTTCTCAGTATCCTCAATTGTTTCATAATGGTGTTAATTCTTGAGGACTTATACGTAATCAATTTTGGCAAATGTATGTTACTCATTTTTGATTTTGGAAAGTTAAAATATGGACATGTGACTTGACTCCTTTTAGGCTTTCTAGTTGCAACTGCTTTAACAGGAGAAGCAACTAAAAATAGAATTAGTTATTGCCTACTTTTTTTTTTATGTTTAGTGTTCCATATCAGATTATAGACAATAGAACTGGCTATTGCAGTGAAACATTTGAGATATTTTGTTGACAATTTAATATTACCCATATTACTGAGATTCCTTATTATCCTCAAGAACAAGGAATTGTGAAACAGATATTATGGAACTTTAAAATAATATCTTCATAACTCTCTGAGTGTGGGAGGAGCAGCTACTGGTGCTTCTGCCCTGGTTTTGCAAGGAACTGTGAAAAATTGGCTTTTAAAAACTAAAATGGGGGAATTATACCCTCCAAGGTCACCAAAAGCACACCTTGCTTTTGTCTTATTTGTTTTAAATTTTTTGCAAACTGATGCAAAATGTCAGTCTGCAGCAGATCACCGCTGGCATCCAGTCACTTTCAGCTTATCTTCCAGGGTCAAATGGAGAGATCCCCTAATACACGGAATGGTCCCAACCCTGTTTTAATTTGGGGCCATGGTTCTCTGTGTTTTATCGCAAAAAGAAAATGGAGCCCGGTGGCTGCCTGAAAGATTGGTCCTTCAAGTGGACATAGATCTTGAGCCTAGTGCTTATGATTCTATGATGAAGATGTTTCAAAATCCCTATCAGCCAGCTGATTTAACATGGCGTATAGTCTCTATTCTTACTGGAGAGTAAGTAGTTTTTATCATTACTTAAAGCTACCCACTATATACCTGGTGGCCAGACTTTGTGTCTGATCCCTGCCAGTCAGCAGCTGGATTAGATACTGGAACATTCCTGCTTACAACCTTATTTTCTACACTGCTTGGATAATCCTATTGCTTTTAACCTTTGAATCTTGCATCTCAAACAGATTGGTTGCCTTCACACAGGATCACTCTCAGCAAGCTCAGTTATTCACCATGGCAGTTATCCACCACTATGAAGAATTGTATTGAGTGCACGCTCACAGGTCCTTTGGTCTGAATGTGGCTTTGGTATGTAAGGAAAAGAGTGTGCCAAAAATGACCAGTTAGTCAAAGACGTGTAAGAGTGTTCTTGAGCTCCTATAGACCTAAGACAGAGGCACATATCAATAATGCTATGTATGTTTTTCCTCCATGACAGGTAATAAGGAGCAATATAGATGCCAACCTACACCAGGCATGGTTGCCCAGCCACTCTTTACCCTAGATGGGATGAAATCTTGTGCTCCATCCAACTGCTGGTACTGCTCATCTTAAAAAACTAAAAAGGGGGAATTGTGCCCTCCCCCTAGCCTTAAGCAGGCCTGGAAGACCTTGTTTACCACAATAGACCAAATAATAGGACCTATGTGGAGTTACCCACCTTGGTTGCACATACAGCCTGCTACAGGAATTTAGAAGAATAACTGCCTGCTGAGCTTGCCTTGAAATATTTCCAGCTGTGACTAAGGATGGGTTCCCCCACTTGTCTCCAGCAGTGACCAAGGATGGGTTCCCCCACTCATCTCTGGCTGAAACAAGAAGGGGTTTGGTGGTGGGGCTTTCTCTTTAAATTAAGAGCTGAACATTAAACTTGGAGCCTTGATCAGAGAACTTTGTCTTGGCTTCATTTCCTCTCACCCTCTGTTCCCTTTTTCATTTCCAGCCCCCCTTTCAGGAGAACCCAGTTGGTTTGTGGCCACAGGTGGCTATACACACACACACACACACACACACACACACACACACACACACACACTACCAATCCAGTCACTTTAGAACTCTGTAACTCAAACTGATCTTGAACTAACAGCAATCCTTCTGTGTAGGCCTCCCGAGTGCTAGGTTTGGCATATTTTCTTGTGTTTGTTTTTTGGTCAAGCAAAAGAGGACAGTAAAGGCCCAGATAATCATTGATTCCTTCCACTCAGTTTCTCCCAAGTCTCCTGAGTCTGTACCCATTTTTAATGTTTTCTTTTGTTTTTAAGACAGTTCTGTGGCCCTGGCTGGCCTGGCACTCACTATGTCACCCAGTCTGGCCTCAAACTCAAAGTGATCCATCTGTTTCTGCTTCCCAAGAGTTACAGACATGTGTCACCATGCCAGGCTTCCTGTACCTTTCCCAGGCAAGGGACCAGGTGAGTGGTGTTTCTGCTCCACAGATGACTGTATCGGGAGGTGACCAGGTCCTTTCCAAGGGGCCAGGGTTGCCCCTCTTGACATTGTTTCCTGCTTTCTCCATCACAGACAGCTGTGCAGAGGGGGCACCACTACATGGCACACTGCAAACCAGGCTTATGTGAGGATGCCCATATGGAAGGCTTTAAGAAGGAGAAGGATATGGAGGGAAAGACATGACAGAACATTGTATTTTTCTGAATCAGTACAAATTGGAGTGTATACACAAGCCGGAAGGAGCCAAGGAGGGGAAAGGAAACTTAGCCCAGAGCATGTGCAGGCACCACCCAGCTTGGGAACCTTAAACTTATCAGGAGTGAATGAGTGAGAAAGAGAGAGAAAGAGAGACAGAGAGACAGAGAGACAGAGACACAGAGAGAGACACAGAGAGAGACACAGAGAGAGAGAGAGAGACTGTGTGTCTTTGTGTGTGAGAGAGATTTTCTCAGCCCACTGTGCTGTGGTAGAGAGATGGAGAGAGGGCAAACCAGAGGTTGGCCAAAGGGAGTGTCTTAGTTAAGATTTTATTGCTATGAAGAGACACCATGACTATAGCAACACTATTTATCTATCTATCTATCTATCTATCTATCTATCTATCTATCTATCTATCATTATGCTGTTTTGCTTGAATTACAGACAATTGTGAGCTGCCATGTGGATGCTGGGAATTGAACCCAGGTCCTCTGGAAGATCAGCCAGTGCTCTTAACCACTGAGCCACCTCTCCAGTCCCCACCCCACCCCCCAACACACACACACAGCAACTCTTATAAAGGAAAACATTTTGTTGGGATTGGCTTACAGTTTCAGAGGTTTAGTCCTTTATTATCATTGGTGGGATATATATATAAAATGTAGCTTCCAGACAGACATGGCGCTAGAAGAACTGAGAGTTCTACATTTTGATCTACAAGCATCAGAAGGATACTGGAGGTAGCTTGAGCATAGGAGGCCTCAAAGCCCACCTCTGCAGTGACACACTTTCACCAAAAAAGCCACATTAACTCCAACAAGGCCACAAACACACTAGTCTTTGGGGTCCAAACCTATACAAACCACCACAGAGAGGAAGGAAGGTACCAAGGCCTATGTAAGCCAAATGATATGCATAGACTCCCAAGATCCTACCACTGCCCCAAGGGGGTGCAAGAGCTCTTAGAGGGCAGTTTGTCATCATGGTGGAAAGGAAGGGTCTTGTGTTTCCAGGAACTCCCTGTGGCAAGGGCCACCTAAGAAAGCCACAGACCACAAACTAATGACTTTTTCTTTAACCAGGCAATCAAAGTCAACATGTAATTTGTAGCTGCTGGTGATATAGAAGAAATTGGGGGTCCCCTTGGGGGAGTTCTTAGTCTCATTAACCAATGGATTCAACTGGAAGCAGCTCATTTTTATCAGCATCTAAAGGAAAAACAGCCGGGCACCCAAACTACAAACTTCAGCTACTGCCCAGCGGAGGAGAAAAGGGGGAAAGGCCATGCCAACGAAACTGGATTGGAGGTCAGATACATAGCCAACAAGAAGCCACAAGGCAGGGAGAAAAACTCTGGAGAAAGAGCAAGGAAGTCTAAAATGCTAGAGGGGATTAAGTGGGGTGGGGTGTGGGGGACATGCTCAGAAAAGAGAAGGAAGAAAAACAAACGTTTCACATTTCTGAATAACTCACACCCCTCTGTGTCTGTGGCCCTTCAGCTTCTGAACTAGGAGTGGGGATTCTGGCAAGGAAAAAGAACAGCATCTCATTAAAGAACTAATTATTCTGTCCATCTCTTTGGCATAGCTCCTGGGTTCATCCCTTAGCCAAAGTGACTGAACCAGCCCAACTGGAATGCTGGTCCCCACCCAGGCCACGGGACAGAATCTCTGGCCTGGGTGGTGTTTTTCCTAACCTGATAGGGTGAGGTTCCATTGCCAGGTTTCTAGCCTGATATGGCAGGCTGTGGCTGGGCTGAGAAAGGAAAGAGGGTCAGGGTGGGGAGGAGCCTGAATGCTGGCTTGAGGCCATGAAGACATGTTAGCAGGGGAGTTTTTTCAAAATAAAGAAATGGTGGAACTGGGTGTGGTGGTGCACAACTGGTAACTACTGAGACAGAGACGTGGAAGTCACGAGCTTCCAGTCTGGGCTATTAGTGTGACCCTGTCTGAAAACTGTCTTTGTACCAGAGGATTAAATAAGATGACTGAGCACCCCGTTGGCTTACAGACAATGCCATTAGGCTCCTCCCAATAGTGAACTAGCAACAGTTTTTGTCATCATCCGCAGCCATTGCCTGCCAGGTGCTGCAGATATGAGGACGTGTTCTTATATACTCCACTCTCTCTACCCACCCTCCCGTTTCCACAGGTTCCAGGCCAGCCTTGCTCTCTTTCTGTCCTTCTCTATCCCCACTTTCTCTGCCCTCATGACTCTGCCTCTACCCCTTCTCCAGGTCCCTGCTCCCTTTCTTTCCCCACAATAAACCTCCCTTACATTAAATCTGTCACATAGTGTGATTTCTCAAGGGGACATTTTGTCATGGGCCCACCAGGTACCCCAACTCCAGCCACTGCCGCGTTATATTCCGTAACATCCTCCCACCCTTCTGTCAACAGTGATACAAGCTAGCATGATTTGGGAAGAGAGAACCTCAGTTGAGAAAATGAGCCTGCCAGATTAGCCTACGGGCAAGCTTGTGGGGCAGCTTTTAAACTAATGGTTGATTGTTCATGACTTGCTCACCCTGCTTTCTCATATGACTCAGGGCCACCCGCCCAGGGACGGCACACAGTGGGTATTAAGTCCAGTGTAGGCCTAATGGGGTGCTCAGACTGGAGGAGCGAGCCAGTAAGCAGCATTCCTTTACCATTTTCTGCATCAGTCCTTCCTCCGGGTTCCTGCCCTGACTTCCTTCAGTGATGGACTCTGAAGTAAACCCTTTCCTGCTAAAGTTGCTTTGGGTCATGTGTTTTATCACAGCAATAGAAACCCCAGTTGACAGCTCAGCATAGTGGCAGCACCTATATGAAGTCTCAGCAGCTCCAGAAGGTGAGGTGAGGCAGGAGAATCTCTAACCCTTGATCCTAGCAGTTGGAGGTCGATTTGGGCAACAAAGAGAGATCCATTATTATAAGTGGTCAGGGCCTCTCCCTCTCCCTCTTTCCCTCCCCCTATCTCCCTCTCCCTCTCAGGGGCATAGTGTGGTCATTTCTCTGCTTTTTTTTAAAAAAACAAAAACAAAAACAAAATTAGATTGTACTGTAGAGTGAAAAACTATAAAGACCATTTTATGAAATATATATAGGCTTTTCCTTTACCCTGAGCAAAAGAATGCAGGCTCCAGAAGACGGAACTGAATGTAAGATTTCAGGCCTTCATTGCCCCGAGATACATTCTGGTGGAGGATATTATCCCTGAATCAGAGGACATTCCTCAAGCCTCAGGGAAATGGACCTGTGGACCACCTGTGGACGAGGAAGGCCCAAAGCAGGAAGACACATTCCTGACCATAAAAAGATGCAAGTCATCTAGGCGGGACTGTGACCGGATCGAGTGAGAAATAGTTTAACCTGAAATAGTTGGTACTGACAGGGTAAGGCACAGTGACATGGTAAGACTACATTCTTGAGTAGAAATGGGTGTGCAGAGTGCTTTCCACATGATCCTGTATCATTTAGGTTTGGGCTCCTCTAGAATGTTCCGCTACTTTTATGTTATGTATCCTTGGCAACCCCTCACCCATTCCTCACTCCCCTGGTTTGTGGTTTTCCTCTTTAAAAGGCCCCTTAGCCTGTCACTAGAGGTCAAACTCTACTCCTGTGCGAGAATGCAGTTTGACCGCTGACTGCCAGCTCTCTTCCCTAATAAACCTCTGCTAGTTGCATCCAGGTACGGTGTCTTGGAGTTTGTGGATGGCCGAGATTTCCCGAGACTTGAGTAAGGGTCTCCCGAGTTTGGGGGTCTTCAGTACAAGTTTTCTCATTCACATCTCCTTTCCAATGAACTATCTGATTTTAATCACGTGCACACCCAATTATGCTTACAATTCTGCAAACACAATTCTCCCTCAAAGTTCACTAAAAAGTCACAGTTTGCCGTATTAAACACACACCCAAACCAGTGTAGGCTGGACTCACCTACTGGCCCATAACTATGTCACAAGATGTGTTTGAATAGAAACAGGTACAATCAAGGGATTGCTAAAGGGACATCCTTTCATTTTTTGGAACATGTATATACACAGCTTTATGCAGCCCAACAGGTTGCTGGGTGCGTTGCTCCTAGTGGGGTTTGTGTGCAGAGTGTGTACCAGCAAGGGCCTCAGGCTGCTAAGACATTCAGAGCCAAGCAGAGTCCCAGACTGTAAACTATCCCGGATGCTTTCTTGTCTCACTCTGTCTTAAACAAGCCAAATCAGATAACATTTCAGGTAAGGTAAGATATGAGGAGAATATTTTAGAAAAATTGGTTGGTTTTGCTGTTGTTGTTTTGCCTTTTTTTTTTTTTTTTTTTTTTTGAAGTAGGATAGAAAGACAGGAAAATTATGGGGACATGGGAGAGAAAAGGAGTCCCTCACTCCAGAGTCCAATTAAACCGTCTAAACTAACTGAGAAGCTCTATTCATATTTCTGTAAAAACTGCTAACCTCCTGGGCAGTGGTGGCACACGCCTTTGATCCCAGCACTTGGGAGGCAGAGGCAGGCCGATTTCTGAGTTCGAGGCCAGCCTGGTCTATAGAGTGAGCTTCAGGACAGCCAGGGCTATACTGAGAAACCCTGTCTCCAAAAACAAAACAAAACAAAACAAAACACTGCTGACCTATCATTAACATTCCTTTCACGAAAAGCAGCAGTTCTCACCCTGTGGGTAAAGACCCCTTTACAGTGCAGATGTCCCCCCCCCCATCCCCCTCCATTGATATGACATGGACTTTTTCGTGTCCGGTACCCCTCAGGAACCTCTCACTGGCCTCCTTTAGGCTTCCTTGCTACTCTGGAGATATTAATAGAATAACTAGAAACTCACCCAAATCCAGTTAGAGTTGTAGACTAGAGTCTGAGGCTACTGCTGAGCTCACCAGATTCTTGTGTTGTGTGGAACGACTTGCACCAGGCACATGTGGGAAAGTAATAGCAAAGTCGGCTAGGAAAGAGGAGGAGGACACGCCCAGAGTGGGCGTGGCCTAGTGACCCGGGAAGAAGGCGTGCTGAAAACACCGGGCTACAAGTCTCTGAGCCTCATAGGCCTTCACATGGCGCCTGCCTCTCAAGTGTTTGTTACTTGTAGCCCCAATAGGAAAGGGTTCCAGTCTTTGGGTCAACTGTCTTGTTTCATATGTTAATCTTTCTCTTCTTCGCTTTCCTTTCTTCCTTTCTTTTTTTCTTCCATTTGTTTGTTTTTCTGAGACAGGGTTTCTCTCCGTAGCCCTGGCTATCCTAGAGCTCACTCTGTACATCAGGCTGGCCTCGAACTCATAGATCCACCTGCCTCTGCCTCCCAAGGGCAGATACCACCAACACCCTGTTTATTTTTTTAAAGTACTTTTTGCATGTGTATATGCATATTGCGTGTGTATAAGCATGGTCAGATTTTGTGGGGCGCATGTGTGTGGACAAGTGTGCATGCACATCTGTCCACATCCCTACCCTCTCACCACGACTCCAGACACGACTCTTGTGAAAAGCTGTGACTCCTCCTTAGAGAGCCATGGCTGTGCTTTCGCTGTGTCTCACTTTCTTCTGAGTCCCCTCCTCTTACCACAGTGCTGAAGTTCAAACTAAAATCTCCTTAGTAACCCCAGCTCTGCTTCCTTCATAAAATGTCTCATTCTGACAATATTCTGTGTCCGAGGGAGGTCCCTTCAAGCCTAAGGGAACTAACACTTTAGTCTGCTATAGGCCGGCTCCTGCCTTTGACCAAAAATGCTGATATCTCAAGACAAGGGTCTCATACAGCCCAGGTTGGAGTTGAACTCACTGTGTAACCAAGGCTGGCCTGAACTCCTGATCCTCCTGCTTCCTGCTGGGAATTTAAGAGACCCACCACCACCACCACCACCACCTCCACCACCACCACCTCCACCTCCACCTCCACCACCACCAGGCTCCTAAGAGCTAAGAGGGCCTCTGTCTGGAATGTTGCGGGTTAGGAGGGTAAGTCACTCTTGTTCTAGTTACCCCAGGAGCTAAACTGAGATTTCAAAAGATAGGCAGCAGCCGCAGTGGCCAGTACTCTGCTGAGAGGGAATCTCGTTTTCTTGGCCTGAACGATATCTGAGATTGCATGACTGTGACCTTGCTTTGAGGACACAGTTACCCAATATCAAGAAAAAGTTGTGTGAGTCACTAGCAAAACACGTGACAGCCCCATGCGCTGGAGTTTTCCGGAGCAGGTGAGCACCAGTCACCTGTGTGTGCCCACAGATTCTTGGCAAACACTGGGACCTATACATTTTGTAGGGCTGATCCCCAATTCCCCCCTCCACCCCTCCTTTTCCTGAGGACTCTGAGTCCCTAGCCAGAAGTCACAGGGACAAAAGTGTCCCCAACCTCTGAATAGCCATTGTTCTCAGAAACAGAATTTGTAAGTCAATTGTGTAGAAACGGAAGGCATGTGCTTGGATAAATAAGGCCGTGTGTAATCTTTGTTATTCAAGACCGCTCTAAAGAACTTCTTGTGTCCCGGTACAATGGTAACCAACCCGCCTCATGACTCCCTGCCCTGTAATGAGAGAGGCCTGTGCCCCAACACTAGGCCCTTGATGTGGCTGCTCAGGCCTGGGTAGAGGCCAGTGGGAGAAAGAGGGTGGCCAGACTCTAGAGGGAGCAAGGAAGCCCTCTCAGAATCTGGCTCAGTCCTCAGCAGCCCTGAGTGAGGCCTGTTTGCCTTTATTTCTCTGACCTTTTGAAGTTCAAAGGTCTTTGTCCCAGAGAGACAATGGTAAGCAGACTGGGAAAAAAAAATAAAAGACTCTTGTTTTTTCAGTTCCTGGTCCTTAGAACGTAGACCAAGGTCAACATTAGGAAAAAAGATGGATTTCTATGGATCCAAGAAAAAGAAAAAACCCAACAACAACAACAACAAAACCCAGACATACCTAGATGTCTAAGAACAATTCACTGTTGAGTCTCCTCTTGGCTTAGGGGAGCTGTTTCTTCTTAGTCGATTTGCCCTTCTTTTAAAAACTAGATGACTTTCCTGTGAAATGGCTCAGTGGGTATGGGTATTTGCCACCAAGCCCGACAGCCCAAGTTCAGCCCTAGAAAGGAGAGCGCCAACTCCCTCAAACTGTCCTCTGACCTCTGCATGTGTGCCGTGATGCACATCCTCCCTCCAAATCAAAGAAATGCAGAACCTAAAAACATAAAGCATGGATGATTAAAATCACACCTCTTTCATCTGATGCTTCTCAACTTATGACCTTACGTGTGACTAATTCTTAAAATTATTATTATTAATTATTGTTATTCTTTTTGAGACAGGTTCCTATTCTGTAACCCAGTCCTGCCAAAAACTTGTGACGGTTCTGCTTCTGCTTCCTACTGGGATTATAGGCATGTACCACCACACCTGGCTTCAATATTTACTTATAATAATAATAACATTTATTATAAATTATTATTATTATTACTATTATCATTAGGGACAGAGTATCACTGTGTAGCCCTGACTGGCCTAGAACTCATTATATAAACCAAGCTATCCTTGAATTTACTGAGAGCTGCCTACTTTTGCTTCCTGAGTGTGGGGATTAAAGGCATATGCCCACATGCCCGGTAATTTCTACTTCTTAAAATGATGTTTCCTAGGTGCCAGAGAGATGGCTCAGCTGGGATGAAAGGCATACACCACCACACTCAGCTACTAAAAAGAAATCTTATGTCAGGGATGCGTTCAGCGGTAGAATGCTGGTCTACTAGACTGACTGCCACCCCAACACTTAACAAACAAACCGATCAGTCATATTTTCTTTAATCTTGGCCTTGGTTATTTTGTGTTTTTATTTCTTGTTGGTTTTTTTTTCTTTGATGTTCTAGAGATTAAAATTCCAAGTCTCAAGTATTCTTCACAAGTACTCTGCCTGAGCTATATCCCAGCCCAGTCTTTCCATTTTGAAAGGCTTATATTTTGTAAAGGGTGTTCACATCTTATTCGAGTTGGGATCCCAGGTAGCTAGGTAGGCACTGACAGACAGACTGACAGACTTGGAGGACACCGAGGACAGACTCCCTTCTCTTGTAATTATCGTTAGACCATGCCTTCTGTTTTCTTAGACTCACACCAATTTTTAAGCTCCTCAAGGTGTAAAAGACCCTATGAGGGCTGGTGAGATACTCAGTACATAAAAAGCCCTTGCCAAGCTTAGCAACTGGAGTTTGATCCTTGGTACTCAGATAAGAAGGAATGAACCGACTACACAAGTTGTCCTTTGACCTCCATTTAAATAAAGCGCCACTTGAAAGTGAAGAAGGTGAGGATATTGATAATAAAGTTAGAAATGTAAGCTGTGCATGGTGGCTTGTTATCTGCCGTGAACAACATTCTCCCTCATTCCAAAAAGTTATCTGTCCTCGGGCAAGTGGGGTTTACGGCAGAGCATTGGTTGTCAACCTGTAAACTGTGAAAAGCTTCTCTCCTCCGAGGAAAAAAAGCCAATTCATGTCGAATCAAAAGTATAAAGGCCTATGAGGGCAATTCTCCGGCGGTTCCCTGGTCTCCATGATGACAGGGAGACAGAGAGGAGAGAGGGGTGGGGAGGAGAAAGCAGGCTACAGAGGGAGAAGCGCAGAGAGGGAGCGAGATAACCAAAATGTCTGGATTATATAAGGAAGAGCTTCTTTAGGGGAGAGGAAGCCCAGCCCCTGTGCTGGGAAGTCTAGGGCAGAGGGTGGGACATGCCAGCCTTTCCCTGTTGGTGCCGGGAGCACCTGGAGGCCAGGTTCACTTAGGTATATTAAACAGGCACCTCAGCAACTTGTCACAGGTCTGAAACCCAACAGGTTGCAACCCCTTTTGGGGTTGGGGAGCCGGTGGAAAAACCCTTACACAGGGCTCACACATCAGATATCCTGCATATCAGATATTTACATTGCTTCCTTTTCTCTTCTCTTCTTTTCCTTTCTTCTCTTTTCTTTTTCTTTTTTTTTTCCAAGACAGGGTTTCACTCTGCAACAGAGCCCTGGTTGTACGGGGACTTGCTTTGTAGACTGGAACTTCGCTTAAGCACAGTAATTTATACTTAAAACATAACTTTACATAGTGAATTCCAGGGCTACAAAATGAGCCTCTGTCTCAAGGAGGGAGAAAGGGAGAGGGAGAGAGAGAGAGAAAGAGAGAAAGAACGAACATTTTGGAAAAATCCAGGGGACATGAGATGAGGTGGGGAAAGGAGCTCTCTCTCCCTGGCAGGAGTGGTACACATCTTTAATTTCAGCATTGGGAAAGCAGAGGCAGGAGAATCTCTGGATTGGAGACCAGCCATGCTGAGTCTGTGCCTTGCTTTCTTCTCAGCATTTCTTTTTTTTTTTTTAATGCATGTATTAAAATATCATTAGTTAACATTTTGAACGCTTGACTAGTCCATCCTGAATTCCTTCCACCATCAAAGCCACAAATGGGTTTTGTCCTGAATTCCATCCCTAAAGCCTAGGGAACTCTGGGCTGCTGAAGGCAGCAGTGTGGAGCTGTGTCTCAGTCCCCTTACTGCTGACACCATCAGGGGTTTTAAGGCCTGTGCTAAGGGAATGCTATGTTCCCCTTTTCAAAAGAGTATCTCTAACTCTGAGTGGAGACATGACATTCTAACCTGCCTAAAACCTAAGGTCACTAAGGTATACTGCTGTCCTCTGCCTTATGAGTTAGTCCAACTGGGCCTGTCAATCAGCTGGACAGGAAGCAGCCCCTCAGGAAAGCTCACTCACTGGAAGCAAACTCCAATTAAATGTCCTCAGACTTCCTTCTGTGTACTTTTAACATTCTATTATTAAGGAGATGAAGAACCTGCAAAAGGGACTCTGCGTTCCCCAGGAACAGGGGAAGCCCATGCTTTGCTATCTAAACTGTCCCTGGAGTTAGGGTCAGAGACTGGGTCCTGGAGCCCTAACAAACCAGGACCACCCAATTATCCTTAACAGGCCAATTCAAGACACAAAGTAATAATAAAAAAGCAGAAAAAAGATTAATTCAATGGGCCACATTGGGACAAGAAACAAAGATGTTCAGTGAGTCTCTCTCCCAACCATCTTCAGAGTCCTAATACAGGCTTCAAGTTTTAATAGAAGTCCCCAGGCAAACATAATTAGGAAGCCTTGGTGTGTCTCTCCTGTAAGGTGGGCCCTAGCCAACATGGGGCTCTGACCATGACCAGTGACTCTTCTGTAAATCGGTCAGACAGATTGTTAGAACTGTGTCTCTTTCCAGTAGACAGGCTTCCTCTGTGGCTGGCAGCAGCCCTTTCTTGTTCCAAACATGAGACTGGGGGGGAGGGGGAGGGATGGGGGGAGATACTTGGGTGTCTTAGGGGTCATTGTTTTAATAGTCTCATAACCAGAGAGGGGTACATGTTGCCTGTTTACAATATCTTCATTCCTGACAGGATGGTTCTGAAACTCTGACATTATTAGCTGGTTAATTGGAAAGCCCAATTTCTGCCCCAAACCTTGGGCTCTTGCAGGGGCCAGTTAGTTCTCTAAAAGGAGTCAGGCCTTTCACCATCCTGCAGCTGAAATGAGTCTCTAGAAAATATTTCATTTTCCTCATGGGTATATATACACTCTGCTAGATTACCCCAGACATTGAAACATTTCTAATTTTTTTTTTTTTTTTTAGGTTTCTCCAAGGAATGAAATCTGTGACTCTCAGCTACGTGCCTTGGTAGCAGGCAGCCACTCTGTTAGACAGCCGTCCTATAGTTCCACCTCTCGTTCTTTTGTTTAAAAATAATAATAATTGGCAGGAAAAAAAGATGCTTTTCACTACTTTGCAGGATAAAGTAATAAAGAAAGGGAGGGATGGAGAAAGGGGGGAATCGCTTGTGATTATTGAGTCAACTCACCACAGTGCATGGCAGGGTTCAAATACAGTTTTCAAAGCACTTTCTCCCAGGATGCACAGGGCAGGCAGAGCTGGTGCCAGCACTGGGAATACTGAGAAGCAGGAGAGCCTGTGAGTCCTCCCATTTCCCCAAGGTTCCCAGCAATTAGTCATAAAAACCAAGGCTGCAATTCTGTCTCACCCACACTGGAAGCCCATCACAAGGCCAGGTGACTTTCGAAAATTAAC
The DNA here is from genome assembly GCA_030674055.1 of Rhabdomys pumilio. NCBI lineage: Eukaryota > Metazoa > Chordata > Mammalia > Rodentia > Muridae > Rhabdomys > Rhabdomys pumilio. The sequence continues at coordinate 59,846,725 of JANHMN010000008.1, forward strand.
ATAGTCTTTGGGAGAGGCTTCTGTTTTAGTTTGGGGCTTTTTGTTTGTTTATTTATTGTGTTGTTTGTTTATTTTTGAGATTGTTACTTCAATACATTTCTCTTCTCTCTTTCCTTCCTCTAAACCCTCCCCACTCTCAAATTCATGGCCTCTCTTTTTCATCAATTGGCATTACATACATATATGCATGCATATATTTACATTCCTAAATATAACCTGTAGAATACATACAATGCTATACATATATTTTCAGGGCTGACCAATATTATGGTCTAGGAATCACCACACAAACCAATAGAACTCCAGTCTCAGTTAAAAGGGAACAGTTTATTGAATGCACACACACCTCAGGACTGCTCAATCAGAGATGCAGTCTAGACTTGGAAGCTAAGATTGCAACTCCAAGCCAGAAATCTACAAACATTTGTGCCAGGTTATCCTATCATTCAGGATTTAGGGATAGAGGACTTCATTTATCCTGCTCCCATTGGTTGGGTTACTCAGCTGTGGTGGAGGGGAAAGGGATTTGCCTAGCATTCATGTCTCAATTTGCCAACCAGGTTGTCAGTTACCCACATACATGTCTCCTTCTGCCAAGCAGGATGTCAGTTACCCAGGAAGGTGTTGGGAACTTAAACTTTACTGTGATTGGTTCTAAAGTAGGGTCAGGGTTTGGAGAGTTTTCAAGATCACCAAAGCATAGAACATAGAAGAATATCGAACCAACTTGGGCATAACAAAGTTTCCTAGTAACAGCACATAAGAAAGTTTCCCTGTAACACATAAAAAGATTTTCTTGTAATAGCATAAGATGGTTGGGGGCAGGCATAAGACAAAATGGCTACAGTAATGTCATAAAGGTGGTGTCTACCTATGTCTTACCAACCATTTAGCACTGGACAACAAATTGGTGTGCTCATCCCTGGGGACAAGAACCTCCTCTGCTCCCAGCTTTAGTCAGTTACCTGTGGTTCTTTGCACGAGATGAGGCCTTATGGTCTTTCCCCATAGAGTTTGACATGTTTGTTGGTGTCTTCCATGTTCAGCTCACATTTGGGCAGTCATGTTGTTGAGATCTTATGAGTGTAGCTTTTGATGTAACTAGGAGACACAGTCTCACAGCAAACTCTGATCAGCTGGAGTTTTTCTGCCCATGCTTCCACAATGTTCCCTAAGCCTTAGGTGTGGGAGTGTTTTGTAGATGTGTCTATTGGGACTGGGCTTCACAACTCTGTGTTTTGACTGATTGTGGCTTTCTGTGGTGGTCTCCACCTATTACAAAGAGAAGCTTCTATGATGAGGGCTAAGGGCTACCCTTGTCTCTGGGTATAAGGACAAATGTTTATAGATTGTTGTTAGGGAGTATGCTGGTTTAGTAAATTAGTGGTTATACATTCTCTTGCAGTAACCATGATATCGCTAGCACTGAGTAGTTAGCTAGGTCCCCAGTACCCTTTTGTTAAGTGAGTCTTAAATCCAATTAGACAGTGGTTCGGTATTACTAAGATAAGCATGCCACCCCTAGCATCGTGGTGCCACACTGGCTGTTGACCTGGTTTATTGATGTCATAGTTGGGTATGACATTTGGTTGCTTCCCTCTGTTGGAAACTTTCATGGCACTTTCTGGTATCATGAAAGTTAGTCCTCAGGAAGAGATGCTCAGGTTAGGGGGCGGTAACCAAGGGAAACAGCAATAGGCTGTATACTTTGGGAGTCTCTCAGACAGCCCTGACCAACAACTCTAAAGAGGATCACGTCTGGTTATAACAGTTTTTGTCAGTTGGTCTTTGGTTTTTGGAGGGAGCACTGTATATTATGTATATTTATACATTGAATTATATGTATTATAGTTTTTTAAGAGATAATTAGTGCCGGGTGGTGGTGGCGCACGCCTTTAAGCCCAGCACTTGGGAGGCAGAGAGGCAGGCCTCTAAGTTCGAGGCCAGCCTTGTCTACCGAGTGAGTTCCAGGACAGCCAGGCCTACACAGAGAAACCCTGTCTCGAAAAACAAAACAAAAAAAAAAAAAAAAAAAAAAGAGAGAGAGAGAGAGATAATTAGTTAATAATATAATTCCTTATGGGTTTTTAGATGTTCATATTGTTATTTTTCCCAGCTCCCTCCTTCTCTTGTGTTTACCTCCCCCTTCCTTTCCTAAGGAGCCTCTTTCTCATTCCCCCTATCAGGCCATTTTGCTGTGTTTTAAGATGGTACTGCTACGCAGCCCTGGATGGCTTCAGACTTGCAGCAATCCTACTTCTTCGATCTCCCAAGTACTCAGATTACAGGTAGACACCACCACCTCTGCCTGGCCCTTGGGTTTATTAAGCACAGTCCAGGTTTCTAGTTTCAGGGTTGTTGATGACAGAACAAACAACTTGAGAGACTTCACCAAGAGAGAACATGAAGCTCCATTGACTTTTGCCAGCAAAATATACAGAATGACTGGCTTTGCCCTGCTCAGTCCTGCTGGGAGCTAGAACTGTGGGGTGCCTCGACTTTCAGGTGTATCCAGTTCTCTCTGTGTTGCACGCTTTATTCTACAATCTGTGGTGCGAGGCTGTACTTTTTTGGGGCTCCATATTTTTCCAGAGCTAGACAAGCCAGATCAGAGATGCAGGCTGTAAGAAATAGACTGTGATGGTCCATTTGCAGTATGAGATGGGCTTAGATTCTATGAGAGCTACAGAAAAGTGGAAAGCACCAGGCCCCTCTCTTCCCTAGCTGGTTGCTGATGCCTGTTTGTCTTAAAACTCTGAGAGTTGGACAATTACAGTTAGTCTGCTACATGACTGAGTCCAAGGTCAAAACGGGGCAGTCTCAAGCCCCAAGTTATTCATTATATGAAACCCTCTGTCCTAAACTAATGAGGTGGGGAATTTGAAGGAGATAAGATTCTGCCTATGGGAGAAGGTAGCAGACGTTTCTTGGGGTGCAGGCTTTAAAACCCACTGTCCTGTGTCAAATCAGCACATCAGACATGTGTCTTTTCTCCGTGCTGCGTCCATTCTGTGGAATGGCATATTGAAAACTGCTTCAGCCAGGTATGTGGTGGCCTTCCATCCCAGCACTCAAGAAGTAGAGATGGTGGTTTGAGGCCAGCCTGGTCTACCTAGCAAATCCCAGACCAGCCAAGGCTACATAGAGAGCAATACCATCTACAAATACACAAGCCGGCTTCATTTTCACTGGTCTTTTGAATTTGTTATGTTATTTCCAACAATGCTAAGTTTAGGACTGAGGCTAGCCCACCCCACACCAGTCTCCTTCCTTAAATGATCCCTGATGTGGGCCCAGCTGAGCACAGTGAGATTAAACATGTGCTGAAACTCTTTAGGGATGGGCTAGTTTCGTTTACTCAGGTAGTTAATCTGGTACAGTGTGTTGTTCTCTCTCCCAGATCTAATCACGTATGTGCAGAATTCGAGATGAACTTTAGATCTCATCTCAGATTTGTGAGAACAGGAGGCAGGAACTAGTCAGGTGCAAAAGAGACTCCAGGAAACAGCTCTCAGAGTGCCCTTGCTTGAGGCCACGGACACCAGAAGAGAAAGTTCTGGTCCCTTATCTCCTGTGCTTGCCTGCTATTTGATTTGATTTTACTCATTTTTGGTATTAGGGACAAAACACAGAGCTTTGCATGCTAGACAAATGCTCTACTTCTGAACTACACTCCTGTCAACACTTACAGATTTTAATCATTTATTTATGTATTTAAGGTTTTTCTGAGTTTTTTTTTTTGTTTGTTTGCTGGTTTGTTTTTTTTTTTTGAGACAGGGTTTCTCTATGTAGTCTTCAATGTCCTGGAACTCGCTTTGTAGACCAGGCTGGCCTTGAACTTACAAATCCACCTGCCTCTGCCTCCAGAGTGCTAGGATCAAAGGTATGCACCAACACTGCCCAGCTAAATTTTATTTATTTTTAATTGTTAAATTGACCTTTTATACGTATGGGTGCTTTACCTGCATGTATGTCTGTGTACCGTGTATGTGTCGTGCCCGAGGAGGCCAGAAGAGGGCACTGGATCCTCCAGGACAGTTATAAGCGATTATGAGCCACCATGTTCTGGTGCTGGGAATCGAACCCAGATTCTCTGAAAGAGCATCCCCTGAGCCATCTCTCCAGCACCCACTTAGGAGTTTTGAAGACTCACTGTTTCTAATGCCTCAGACACGGAAGACTATGGCAAAATAGTTCCCTTCCTATAAACCTTGGAGAAGCGGTCTCATGGAGCATGCCCATGGGTCTGGTATAAAATAAGGCACTTCTGGAATGCATGCTGAAAAGAGTCACCCACTGAGCATTAGTGAGGACCTCTTGCCCTGGACACTGGCTCCCCTAGATTAGCCTCTCACTGTTCTCCTTGCTTCAAAAATACATCTCATTCTATTAACCAGTCTTTCTTGAGAGGGGCAATTTTCATATGTTCTAAGCCTGTCCAACAACTTCAGGTGTGGGAGCTCACGTCCCCGTGACCAGGTACCTTTACACAAGTGAACTTTCTCTGTCACTCCTCCCTCTCAGAATCACGTTGGCAAGAAGGTCAGATCACAGAACACTGTCAGAGACTCAGTGGAAAACAGAGATTCTGGCTTCAGGTGCCCGCAGAAGGACAGACAGCGCCGGCTGTCCACACTGAAGACCATTCTGTGAGGCAAAAGTTATTTGCTTAATCTGAGTTTGGCTGTGAGAAGTGCGGGGGTGGTAACGTTCCGCTGCCCTGCACAAGTGCTGAGAACTAGGCAGGAGGTGCAAAGAATGAGTGGTGGACACAAAGTGAGCCCTCGCTCCGTGCCAGCTATAACCTGCTTGCTAAAAGAACCGGCAAGTCTACAAACTATCCAGATGCCCGGAGGAAGTGACTTAGGGGCTGGGAACAAGACCAAGCATGGCTACGAGTACTCTCGGAGCACATGCAGTTCACTGGTAGGTGATCCACTGGGATCTCTACTTATAAACACCACCACACGGGTCAGTGAGATGGTTTAACAGGTAGAGGCATTTTGTTGACAGCTTTGGCAACTACATAACAAGTTCCAGGCTGTCCAGGGCTACACAGAGACCCTGTCTGAAAAAAAAAAAAAAGAAGGTTAATTAAATCTCTTTAATAATTCCACACACATACAAAATGCATTCTTTTGTTTGGTGTGTGTTGTTTGAGACAGGCATTGCACTGTGTAGGCCTGGATGTTTTGGAAGTCACGATGACATAGACCAGGCTGGCCTCAAACTCACAGAGATCTCTTCCTCCCGAGCGCTGAGATTACAGGCATGTACCACCACTGCCCAGCTAAAGCATCTTGTTACTTTCACCTCTCTCCTCTCTTCTCCCTCTCACTCTTCCCGCCTCCACGGCAATGCAGTCTTCACATTCACACCTTTTGCTTTGCTGTGTGACCCTCTGAGTTTAACCAAAGCCATCTGTTTGACCACAGACTTGGAACTATCCACTGGAGACTAAGTTAACTCCCAAGTGGGTACACAACAGAAGATATTGACTCTTTGTCTCCTAGAGTCTATTTGAGGTAAGAGACCCCATGAGTCTCTCTTGTATCCATGATCGACTGCTGACCAGACCATTCTTACCCAGGCCTGGTGCGGGAGGGGGTGCTGGGAGTTTATGGTTGCCGGGCTGTGCCATGCCCAGATGGCATTTCTCAGCCTTTCCTACTATCTTACTTAGCTTCCGGCTCCTATATTCTTTTCATCTACCTAGTTTTAGAGAGGAGATGCATAAATGTCTTATTTAGGCCCGAGGATTCAACTGTCACTTACTCTAAGTACTTGAAACTGCTCAACTTTTGAACAAAGGTATGAGTCACAAAGACATGATTAGATTTGATGGCACAGCGACACTCAGTGGACAAATGAAGAACTACATGTTAGTCCCTCACGGGTACTGGGATCATTCCAGCCTTGAGCCATTCCGGAGCAGAGAATGGTCCAAGGGTCCATGTTCTCTGTTACCTAATTAGGTCCACTCTAACCTTTCTCTCTCTCTCTCTCTCTCTCTCTCTCTCTCTCTCTCTCTCTCTCCCCTCTCTCTCTTTCTTTCTTTCTTTGGTTTTTCAAGACAGGGTTTCTCTGTGTAGCCCTGGCCTGGAGCTCATTCTGTAGACCAGGCTGGCCTCGAACTCAGAAATCCGACTGCCTCTGCCTACCAAGTGCTCCACTCTAACATTCTTATTGAGTTCAATAATAAGCTGAAAAGAACACCTTGCATTCTATAAGTGAGCAGAGCTATTTCCTACTTCACAGTCACGGAATCCCTCTCACAGCCTAAGAGAGGAAGCTTGGATGTCTTCTACTCCTTAAAGGACCGAAAGACAGGGGATGTAGTTAGCTTAGTAGTTTAGTTTAGACTAGCATGTATGAAGTCCTAGGTTAGAATTCAGCATCAGAGGGGGAAGAAGCAAAAGAAAGCTAGCTAAGCTAAGTATGGTGCCACACACCTATAATAAGGCAGGGTGGTGGCAAGTTCAAAAACAGCCTGAGCTACAGGAAATCCTGTCTCAAAATAACAGGGGGCAGAGGCAACTAGCCAGAGGGTTCCCACATGCTCCATGTGGCTTCTCAGTTGTGATTTATAGACAAATCCTAACAATCTTCATCCATCCCAGGTATTTCTCTTCTGCAGACTCTGACTTTGAAAAACTAGAAAAAAAGAATAAGAACGATTAGAGTCTGGATACAGAATGTCATCTGTTTGAATGCCATTGGATACAGGCTCATTTGTCTGAGCACTCGCTTGGTCCCCAGCTGCTGGTGGTATTTAGGACACTGCAGAAACTCTGGGAGGTGGGGCCTGACTGGAAGGTTTGGATCTCTGTGGGGTGGGTCTTAGGATTTCTAGTTTAGCCTGCTCCAGTCCTCTCTGCTTGCTGGCCCATAGAGATGTGAGCAAGCAACCTTAACTGCAGCTGCCGCAGACTCAAGCTGTTCCAAAGCCATGAGCCAATAAATAAATAAATAAATAATAAATAATAAATAAATAAATAAATAAATAAATAATAAATAAATACATTTATCCTCCCTGAAGCTGGTCACAAAAGGAAAAGAATTCACACACTGCCAAATGAAAACTGTCTTAAATCATTCAGGATAATTAATGGTCCTTCAGAGTCCACAGGGAGATTAATACAAGTCTATAATCTTCCTGCCCTCAAATATCTATTTGATTTTATTTAAGACAGGATCTGTAGCCCAGGCTGGCCTTACTTAATCTCTTGTTCCGGATACCATGGTCCACTACCGCAGGCAGCAACCCAGAGAAAGCTACAGAGGGCATCCTCCTGTATGTGCTCACTGAGGGCCAGCAGACACAGAGGGCATCCTCCTGTATGGCTCACTGAGGGCCAGCAGACACATCTGAATTAAGCTGAAAGGCTACTGGGGCTGTAGGTAGCTAGGGGTGTGGCTCAACAGTAGAGATCTTGCCTGGGTTCCAAGCCCAGAATTAGAAAAAGGGCCAGTGAGATAGCTCAGCTGGTAAAGAAAGGTGCTTGCTGCTAGGCCTGGCGACCCCAGCTCCATGCCAGTACACATAGTGGAAGTTGATTCCCACAAGTGATGCTTTGACCTCCACTCATGCACCTTGGCACTTCTCCATACACACATATACCTATCTGTGGGAAAGGGCTTGCCTAGTGTCCAGTGTGATAGCTAAAGAAACTCCATTTACACTAGACACCCCTCTAGGTACCCACTGTCTCTGACTCCAGTCCCTGGAAGATAAGTTCTCAGTACCCCTGACTCAGGGACCTCAACCCAAAAAATGTACAGCTGCAACTACCTATGTGTTATGATATGATGAAATACTTCTTTTGGTCTCTGTGACTTGCTTATGTAGATACCCAAAGATTGTTTTGGGTTGCTTAACTTGGCAGAACAGACCAGTTTTTGCTTGCTTGCTTGTGAAGATATCAAAGGTCTTGTGGTTTTCCTCTTTAAAAATCCTTCCCTCAAATGGAAGAGGGGTGGAACCAGTGAAGAGGAGCGGTGGGAGGAGGGACTGGGAGGAAGGGAGGAGGGGAAACAATGGTTGGAATGGAGGAGGAACTGGGAGGAGGGGAGGGAGGGGAAACAATGGTTGGAATGTGATATAGGAGAGAACTGGAAATCTTTCCCTCACCTCCTTTCTCACAGCAATTTCATATTTAGCTCACAGACTGTTCATCCTGCTAGCTCAATAAATCTTTAATTACAATTGGATTGAGTCTATGGTCTTTAATCCAGGGGTCACAAACTCCATAACATCAGGATACCCTGGGTTTCATCCTTAGCACAAAAAAAAAAAAAAAAAATCAAATGATATCATTGTGTGCCCAAATAAGGAGAGGGAGAGAAGCCTCAGTAAAACGATATTTAATGTCAGAGGGACGCCGTACACGTGGGCAGAGAAGACAGTCACACAGGCAGTTGACCTGACCTGCCAGCACACCCTGTCTTGACAGAGTGACAGCAGATTCCTGTCCTGTGCAACAGGCACTTGGTCCCCAGGCAAAACCCAGGTTTGCCCCATGTCTTCCTGGCTGTCACAGGTGATGTGACCATCTTTCTCTTGGCACAGGAGCTTGAGGCAGGAGCTTGTGACGTTCTCATCAGAAGGCAGAGCCAGGGTCCAGGGAGGCACAGATCTAGTATGGTCACCAGTCAGAGTGACTTGAGAGCACTCCCTAATATTGGGAAAGGAGACTTTCCTGTACTGTGTACTCAGATGAGAAAAGGAGCAAGTACAGAGTCCCTTCCTAAAGCTGTCTCTGTTTTGGGGAAGACCTGGGCCACCATCGGGGTTATCAGGGCTTTCCACAGGACCTCTGGGTCTCCTGGCCAGGGTCATAGACATTCATCTTCCCCACAGGACTGTAGATCTGAAGCAGGTCCATCTCCTTCATCTAATCCCTACCTTTCTCCTGGAGGCTATGGCGCACAGATACTCTCAAGCCCAAGTCCCAAGAGCCCTGGCCAGAAAACAGGAAAAAGTTCGTTTCTCTCCCACTGGCTATAGATTACCAGCAAAGTCCAGTCCTCACAGAGGGCCAGCATCTTGTAAACTCCTCTTCTCCACTTTCTTCTCTTGATTATCATCCATCCATCCATTTGTACAAATATAAAATATATTTAGATAGATTTATATAATATAGACTTTTGTGAGGCGGAGAGGAGCGGGCTGGAGACCCATGTGCAGTCACTTACAGACATACTGGTCCACAATCTCGGTGCATTTTTTACATCTGACAAAGCAACACCAGTGGAACCTGCAGTGGCAGCGCTCCACTTGGACGCTCTTGAAGCGGTCATAGCCTCGGCCACAGCACATGAGCTCGCAGCCATCCATACCCTCTGAGGTCTTGTTGCAGAGACGACCCTGGGTGCCCAGGGAGCCTGTGGTCTCATTACGCAGGCAGTAGTCAGGGCTGGGATCCACATAGACCAGGTCCTCTGGGGTGGGCTGGTTGAAGCGGCTGTTGGCCAGCTCCAGCTTGCCCTGGCGGGTGATGCGCATGGCTGCGGCGCTGTCATACTTTTCCTTCAAGCGGTCCCCCACCTTGCGGAACTCGGCCAGCTGGAGCCAGCAGGTCTTGAGGCTGCAGGACCCTGAGACTCCGTGACATTTGCAGGCGACATCAGCCATCTTATACACGGCCTGGGGGAGGAGAAAAATGAGAATAAGGAGAATCCTTCAAGCAAGTGGAGAGGTGGGCCAGTGAACACAGCAGAAAAAGGGGCTTGCTGCCAGGCCTGACGACCTGGGTTCAAGCCCCGGAGCTTACATGATAGGAGAGAGCCAACTCCTACAGTACTCCCAAATATCATCTTCAAAAGTTGTTTTCAGAGCTGGGCATGGGGGCTCACACTTTTGATCTCAGCACTTGGAAGGCAGAGACAGGTAGATTTCTGTGAGTTCAAAGCCAGCCTGGTCTACAGAGCAAGTTCCAGATCAGCCAGGGCTACACAGAGAAACCCTGTCTCAAAAAAACCCAAACCAAACCAGAATACAACAACGACAAAGTTGTTCAATTTATGTGTGTGTGTGTGTGTGTGTGTGTGTGTGTGTGTGTGTGAGAGAGAGAGAGAGAGAGAGAGGGAGAGGGAGAGGGAGAGAGAGAGAGAGAGAGAGAGAGAGAGAGAGAGACATTGGATGCGCATGTGTCATGGTGCTCACACAGACGTCAGAGGACTTTTGGGGAGTTGGTTTTTCTACCTTGATGTGAGGCAGGATCCCTCTTGTCTCATTCTCTCACAGAGTGACTGCTGTGCATGTGGAGGTCAGAGGGCGGCAGCTCCACCTTTATGTGGGTCCCAGGGATCAAACTCAGGTCATCAGGCTTGCTCAGCCAGTGCCTTTACCTCCTGAGCCATCCTGCTGGTCACTCTCATTTCTGCAGCTTTACCGCACGCTCTGCTGGCTGGCTTACGAGCTACCAGGTAATTCTCCAGTCTCTTCCTCCCGCCTTGCAGTACGAGTTACAGATACACATTACTGCATGGAGCCTCTGCATAGGTTCTGGAGACCCTAATGGGTTTATTAGCCTTGGGTAGCAATTGCGTCTACACATTGATCCATCTCCTCAGACCCTTACAGTTTTGTAAAATCATTTATTGTCATCAAGACAGAATCTCATCTAACCCAGGCTGGCCTCAAACTTGCTCTACAACCAAAGATGACTTTGAACTTCTGACCCCTCTGCTTCTAACTCCTGAGTGTTGAAACTGTGGGCATGTGTCATCCCTAACCGGTTTATATAGCTCTAGGGAGCATCCCCAGGGCCTTATGCCCGGTAGGCAATCCCTCTATCAAGTGAGCTACACCTCACCCACCTCCCGCCCCACTCCTCATCCTCTTTAAATGGAGTCTATTATGCTGTTTAGACTGTTGAAGCTTTTGGGCTCAAGTGATCTTGTCACAGCCTCCAGAGCAGCTGGCGAATGTGAGCTGCTGCTCCTGGCTCAGATTTTCTATGGTGATCAAATCTTCAAAGAGATAAAACCCAACAAAACGTGTCTAGCTTTTGCACAATATGGAGCACAAATCAGAAAAGAAAAGAGTTCAGTTGTTTCACACTCTGCCATGGCCTGACTTAGCTGAAGGGCCTCCCAGAGCCTATTAAATTCCTCCAAAGCTGAGCACTTCCTGTTCTAGGGTTGACATTTGGTTATCAGGAGTTTCCTGAGGGCCCTCACATCAGTAAGCAGGACCACCCTCCACCCTCACACCCAGCTGGGAGAGCCTGGGCACCTGGGGTGAGACCTATGCTGTGGGAAGCAGGGCAGTGAGCCTACCCGTGTGAGCATTCGTGCCAGAACAAATTGACGTTGGCAGTCGCTGAATCCCAACACTGTGGAGTGGACTTGAACGTAGGCTCCTCCCAAATCAAATTTATAAAGAGAAGAAAGCTTGTATCTATGAATTTCTCAGCATGAGCACACTGACATATCAGCCTGGACCACGGCACAGACAGCGAGATAAAAATGCATCTCTGTCTCACAATGTTTTCCTGGGCCACAGCTCTTACCCCCAACAGAGTCGGGGCTTATTTCTCCAGGGTTCCCCTTAGATTTCAAGAGTTCTCAGGCTGTGTTTTTGTTCAGCACTAAGGAGAAACCACCCCAGGTGCCAGAAACAGCCACTACCAGCTCTTGGACTGTTTAAAAGTTGTTTTCTTAATAGGGATGCATTTCCATGACTTTACAGTGGAGACACTGAATCTCCAGAGACTTAGAAACCAGTTAGGCCCAGCCAGGAGTGAGCCCACAGGGTATGAACTTCTGTACATCAACCTTGTAGCCTAAGCTTAGCACAAGGAAAGGAAGGGAGGCCTTTCCCCAAGGTTAAAGGCACCAGCACTGGCCCTGATAGCCACCCTAGCAGGAGCTTCACAGACAGACCCTGTGATTACCTTCTGGCCCAAACTACAGGCCTGAGTTCTAGCCTGCCTCTCTCTAGAAATGGCCCATGGCTTATGGAGGGAGCGACATGTGGTGTTGTAGAAAGCAGTAAGGCTCTGTGACTGTGTACTGTGTAGAGCTGCTGGCTCACATCCGCCAGATGCTCCGGAGGCTGTGGCAAGATCAATTGAGCCCAAAAGTTTGAACATTCTGAGCAGCATAACAAGATGCCATTTAAAGATGATGAGGGGTGGGGTGGAAGGTGGGAGGAGTGGGTGGGGCATAGCTCACTTGGTAGAGGGATTGCACAAGGCCCTGGGGATGCTCCCTAGAGCTATATAAACCAGTTAGGGATGACACATGCCTACAGTCTCAATACTCAGGTGTTTGAAGCAGAGGGGAGGGAGCATAGTGACTGTCTCTAAAGGAATAAGCAGCAGGGGACAGAGGAGGGAGGAGCCACCTCACAGACATGGACAGGATCCACACAAGTCTGAGGAAGAACCCTGTCTCCTTCACTATTAAGAAATCCACCTGTCCTCACCCTTGGTGAAGAAACTGCAGACATTGTAATATTTACTCTTTTTCCCCCATATGTTATCACTGATTTTTCTGTGAATAAAGAGAAGGTAATGAAAACGTGCAGCCCTTCCCGCTTACTAAAAACACTATTCAATATGGGGCTGAGGATGTAGCTCAGGGTAGAACATTTGACTGACGTGTGTAAGAGCCTCGATTTGATCCGCAGAGCCGCCAAACAAAAGATGACAAAATGCTTTTTAAAACATGTTTCCATCCCAGTTAGTAGTGTGTGTGGTAGTTACAGCTGTAATTCTAACATTCTAGGAAGCTAAGGGAGGATGGCTGTCATGAATTTAAGGCTAGCCTGGTCTACATAGAGAGACTCTGGGTCCTTTTTTGTTTGTTTTTTGGTTTTGGGGTTTGTTTTTGTTTTTTTTTTTTTGAGACATGGTTTCTCTGTATAGCCCTGGCTTTCCTGGAACTTTGTAGATCAGGCTAGTCTTGAACTCAGTAATCACCCTGCATTTGAGTGAGCCACCACTACTGGGATTCCTGTGTCATTCTTAACATCCTCTTAAAAAAAAAAAAAAAAGAAAAAGAAAAAAAAAAAAAAAAAAAAGACCTGGGTTTGGTGGCTAATTCCCGAAATTCTAGCACTCAAAAGGCAGAGGCAGAAAGACTGTCGTGGGTTTGAGGCCACCCTGGGCTACATACCCAGTTCCAGGCTTGCTAGGGGTGCATGGTGAGACCCTGTCTCAGATAAGTATTGGTTTTGTTTTTTGCTTGTTGTCCCCTGCCCTGCAATACTAAGGCCCCAGGCCACATCTATCTCCTAGTTCCATACTTGGTACATGACAAGTATTGGACACAGGCTTCCACCCTCTCCCAAGGCCTTGGTATCTGCACAGACATTCTGCCGTGGTCGATCAGTACCATCTTGCTGGCCTTGCCTCCATGTCCAGAGGAAGCTGCCAGAGTAAGAGGCTTTTGCCAAAGCACACGGGACCTCTGCAGTGGGCAAGATGGCAGACGGCAGATAATCTGCTGCTGTTCTTGCTTATTCTGGTCTTAAAGTACTAGTCTGGACTCTTTTCAGCCCTGCCACTGAGCCATCCTCCTGCAGAAGTTCCTGTGCATGTGAGGAGGTGGGAGCAAGACATGCTGATGTTCCAGGTGGTGACGGATGCTTATGGTTCCTTAGACAGTGACAAAAAAAAAAAAAATAGAGGGACAAGCATTCCCATCCTGGAGTAGCCTGTGGTAGAAGGAGAGGTGTGCAGTCTGGGGGATGGAGCTAAAGCCTGGGAACCAGACAGAGGAAGGCAGGAAAGAGGTCATCAAGGGGCCAGACAGACAGAGAAGGGGCCAGCACAAACAAATGATTAGAGACAACAAAAGGAAAAGCCAGCGAAAGCAGGGTCAGACTGTGGAGGGAAGAAAGATAGTGTCTCCCTTGGACCTCCAGCACAGAGCAGGATGCTGCCTGGTGCCTGACGTTGTCACAGTGTCAGAAATGAGTTCAAACCAGGACTCACACAGTCCCTCTCCTGCAGACTGTGAAGCAGACCTCTTACTTAACCATTAGGAGGCAACACAGAAACTTCTCTGGCAATCATGTGTACCCGTCCATGCAGAGCACGGGTGTTACACAGCTAGCATAGCCGTCCTTCCTCAGGGAAAAGCAGGCAGAGAAAGACCTCAGGAAAAGCAGGAAATGCTTCACTCAGGCTCGGGGGCAAGAGGCCTGTAGTGAGATAGAATGTCTCTAAGGTCTGGGTGGCCTTTGAGCTCGGATCCATTTTGTTTGTTTAGGTGGGCTCTGGCCCAGACTGTTCCTGAACTAGTTCAAGCAATCCTTATGCCTCAGCCCCATTTTTTACCCGGGATCACAGATGTCCAGTTCTGAAGGAGGATAGAAAGTGGGCATTCAAGAGATAAGGAGACTGGTGATTGGCCACCGTGGGGCAGCTGTTCTAAGAGTCACCATTTAAGTGAAGGAGCACGGGTGCCATCGTGCTGTCCCCAGAAGTAGTGGGGACAATGGGGATGAGGTAGTGTGGACAACCAGGCATGTGCTGCTGGGACAAGACACCGTGTGTTAGCTTCTACTAAAGCCGTGGCTCACAGGACAGCCATGTCTCCTCACTCTCCCTTCCGCCTCAAGCATCCCAGTGCAGACTGCATCCACCATTACCCCTGTATGCACTCTCTCGGGCTGTAGCTCTGTATCTGCTTCATAGCAGCATTTCAAAGTCATCCCTAAGCTCTCCCAGTGCTGTAACAAACCATAAACCCCAGGCCAGGTTTGATGGCTTAAACATTCAATCATCACGGGGAAGGTGGGCCACAATGTCCTCTGACGTGATAAAGTTAGAAAGGTGGCAGTCAGGAGCTAGGACGGTAGCAGTTGTCCCAGCCACTGTGCAGCACAGCCGGCCTCCTGGAAGGCAGAAGCAGAATGATGTTTCGAGCCCAAGTGTTTGAGGAAACTAGACTGGACAACAAGGAAGACCTTGTCTTAAAAATGAACACAAGCTGTGTGTGGTGGCGCACACTTTCAACCCCCGCAGTCAGAGAGCAGAGGCAGGTGGATCTCAGAGTTTGAGGCTAGTCTGGTCTACATTGCACATTCCAGGCCAGTCAGTGCTAGAGTGAGATTCTGTCCTCAGACAAACAAGCTGCCACCACCACCAATCCAACACAAAAATACTCCCACCCCCCTCCCCCCTAAAGAGAAAGCTGATAACACTAAAAGTGGAATACACAGAAAGGGGCCATCTGAGTGACAAGGCATGCAGGTCCGCACCCTCAGCTTTCTTGGTGGTGGTCGGGAGGGCAAGATGGCTTACCCGGCGGCCAGCCTCGTTGTTCTGTAAGTTCATGAGGGCTCGGCCCTGCTCCTCCGATCCCTTGGCAAAGTTCTTCTCACGCTCTCGGGCATCTACAAACTCCTTGGCAAAGCGGTAGCCGTACTCCACGTTGTCTCCACAGCCACCCCACAGCCAGTCTCGTGGCAGGTCCTTGGGCCTCACGGCACGGCTGCAGCCACAGGTGGACAGCTCACCTTCTCTGCAGGCTCGGCTGATGGCATTCACCACGCCAGCAGCACTCACCGCATACGTGAAGGCAGTCTCCCGGCTACCTGTGGCAGGGGACAAGATGGTAAGCCGGTCACTGTCCTCTGCTGACAGCCTTTCCTTCTGTCTGCTTGGCTGTGGCTTGTCCTGTGGGAACAGGTGTCCTGGGGAGTTCCTGCCTTTCCCAAAGCACTGCTGTTTAAACTCTTTGCATGGACTGAGCCCAGCCCCTCCTGACTTCTTGGTCCCAGCTCTGCTCTGTGACACTCTCCAGGTTTGGTCCACACTCTGTCCATTGTACTTTACAGGGAGGTGTTAGTGAGCAAGAATGGGCTTCCTGGACACTTGGGACTAACAGAACAAGACTCAAGAAATTATGAGATTAACAGAACAAGTCTGCACCCAAGCAAGCTTCTCCTTCAGATATCATTTCTCTCCTGCCCATAAGCTACACATCTGTGTGTCTGTCCTTTCATTGGCTGCCACTGTCTAGCGAGGCCCTGGCAAAGGCCAGGGATAGAATGTGAACTCAACAACACTGTCCAGAATAGTCCTGTGGCTCCCCTCTCTTTCCTCGGGCCTCACGCTGCCTCCCGGTTCCTGAGCCTCAGGGAGCCACACCTGAAGTCCCAGCTACTGATCATTTTCTACATGGAGTCCCAACTATGTTCATCTTTATTACAACATAAATCCACTTAAAGCCTCCCATGGCGCACGCTCTACTGTACTGCAGATGGGAACGTTATTGGCTGCAGATGCTCTGAAATTAACAGAGTTCCCAGATGACCCAGAAATCCCACCCCTAAAACACGCCCAATGGAAACAAAGATATGTGTCTAAATGTTCCCTAGGGGATGCTCAATGCAGCACGATTCATAATAGCCAGAGAGAGGGAGAGACAGACAGACAGACAGACACAATTCAATTATCCATCAGGGGATGGCTAAACACAATACATAAAATACTAACAGGAATGAGTACTAATAGACTCCATGACATGGATAAACCTTTAAAAGCCTACATGAAGCATCAAGTGAAGAGGCCATGTATCGTTTGGTCTCCTTATAGGAATGTCCAGAGTGGGAAAAATCCATACAGACAGGTTAGTTCTAGCCTAGGGCTGGAGCCAGGGGTTAGACAGTGACAGTTAAGGGTCAACACAGATGCTCTGAAATTAGTGATTGCAGTTATACATCCAGTTATACATCTAGTAAACACACTGAAGACCACTGAACTGTACACTTTTAAATAGTGAACTGTGTGTAACACGGATGATTTCCCCTTCAAGTGGTTTTAACACATAACAAGTGACACCTGTGTGGGATTGGACCCTGAGGAAGCAGTTTGCTGTTGGCAGGTCACAGACGTCTCCTGGATTTGCTACTGTACCAGGGAGAATCTTCTGTCCTCCTTCTGTGACTCTCCCATGCTTCCACAATGGGAGGGAGACACCACAGGCTGTCCCAGAGGGTGGACAGACAGACGCCTGTAATCAATTACAAGGTCTGAAGGTGGAGATGGCTCCACAGTTAGGAGTATTTGCTGCTCTTGCAGAAGGCTAGAGTTTGCTTCTCAGCACCCATGTCAGGTGGCTCACAACCTCCCGTGACTCCAGCTCTAGAGAATCCAATACCTTCTTCTAGCTTCTGGACGGACACACACACACATACACACACACACACACACACACACACACACACACACACCACACACGAGTAAACAATAAATTGAACCTTAAAGGAAAAGTCTGGAGTGATTTCTACTTCTACTTCTTGATTACCTTGGCATCACACAGTGATGTCAGAAATCAGACCACACTGAGCCAATCAGCTTTCATAACTAACAGGAATTGGCTCTGGGCTTTTGTAAATAGAAACAGCCCATGAAACCTCTAACTAGTGGCAGGAGGCTCCACTGGGACCTAGCTGCTACAGCTGACACTTGCTCTGGCGCTGACTGTAACAATGAATATGGGGATAGTAAGATAGTCCAAGAAGCTCTTTCAAAACAAAAATTATTTTATTTTAAATTGTGTATGTATTCATGTCTTTGTAGGGAACTATGCATGTGAGCGCAGTGCCTCTAGAGGCCAGAAGAGGGCGCTGGACCTCCTGGAGCTGGAGTCATAGGCAGTTAAGAGCAGCCTAATGTAGGAGCTGGGAACTGAACTTGGGTCCTCTGAAAGAGCATTATGTGCTCTCAAGGGAGCAGGCTAGGCCCCATTCTAAGTGAGCCATCCCTAAAAAGTCTTCCAGAAATGCTCTCAACCCTCACAACAGGCCACCTGGGACAGGACGGAACCTCAGACACCCCAGCACAGGGTCTCTTCCATTCTCCACAAGAATTAGCTTCTAGTATTCCTCAGAAAAGTGCTGGCCTTCCAGAGCAGTTCATTCATGGTTCTTTTTTTCTTTCTTTTTTTCTTTTTTTTCCCCCCACAATTCTATCACTAGAAAGTTCCTCTTTACATGAAACCAAAATACGCCTCCTTGTAATTTCTGCCTGCTGGAGCAGCCCCGCCTAATTCCATGCCCCCACCCCCGCCCCCTTTCCATTTGACAGCTCTCCACTGTTTGAAAACAAGAAACATGCCTTTGATGTGTTCCTTTCCCAAGTTGCATATGTCTGATTTCTTCCACCCTTCTTTAGCAAATATGCTTCTGAGTCCAATCAGTCCTCCCCAAATACTCTTTGAAACCATGTGCCCATCTTTAAATATAATACACCAGGTGCCACACACTGACCTCTGGTGACTTGGGATCTGAAAGTGTCCCCCAGCACACTGGACTTGGTCTGCCTCTGCTGGAGGGGCGTGGCCAGACGCTGAGAGTGTGCAGCGCCAACTGGGTCTTGGGTAAGAGATTCTTGCATAGAAATCTCTTGCAAGGGACAGGTCCCCACTACAGGTTAGATAAGCAGTGTTTGTGTGTGTGTTGGGTGGTTGGAGGGTATCTGGACATGAAACAGTCACACAGGAAAGGAAAACCAAACCATCTCAAAGATATGAGGCTAGTGAGCCTTAGTCACAGAGGCTTTGGAAGCTGCTCTTCTGAGTTGCTCTGCTGCCCTCTGGTGACGACTTTTGCTGTAGCTTCAAGAAGAAGGGAACCTTTTGACACCAGGATCCTAGCAGGAGCTACCCCAGGGCATAGCTTCTTAGACATGGAGAGCCTTCAGGGAGGCTACAGAAAAAGGAGTGGGCATCAGGGCATGGTGACACATGCCTTTAATCATAGCACTATGGAGGCTGAGGTAGGCAGATCTCTGTGAGTTCAAGCCCAGCCTGGTCTACATAGAGTTCCAGGACATGCAGGGCTATATATAGAGACTCTGTCTTAAAGAAACAAACAAACAAACAAACAAACACAACAACAACAACAACAAAACTAAGCCAGCACTTGGGAGGCAGAGGCAGGTGGATTTCTGAGTTCGAGGCCAGCCTGGTCTACATAGTGAGTTCCAGGACAGTCAGGGCTATACAGAGAAACCCTGTCTCGAAAAAACAAAAAAATAAATAAATAAAATAAATAAATAAATAAAACCCTAAGAGTGGCAAAAACTAGGCAGACGGAAGTGCTCCGTTGGTAACTGACATGGATCAAACAAGATGAGCGAGACTCCTTTGTAAGTAGGCCTGGCCTGCACAAGCCACCTCACTCTGCTATCAGATTCAGCAGTATCTATTCCTGACACCTAACCCCTCCCCTGCCTTGCATGTGCAGGTGTGTGCAACGTGTGCAGGTGTGTGCAACGTGTGCAGGTACATTTGCATTCCCTCAGTGGAAATCAGAAGTCCTTGAGAAACCAGGACCTACTTCTACTGGGTCTTATTCCCAAGACAATAAAAAGAAGGTGTTGGCAATCTTGTCTCTGCATTCTCCCAGGACATCTATCTCCCCATCACTGCCTCACCCCACCCTATTTTCTGAGACAAGGATTGCAGATTTGGCTGGGCTGGCTCCCAGCCTGTCTCTGCCTCTTCAACGTTGGGATTACAAGCATGCATCGCTGCACCGAGTGTCTCTCTATGTGGGTGCTGGGGATCAAATCAGGTCCTCATGCTTGCAGGGAGAGCACGTTTTCAGACAGAGCCATCTTATATGCCTCTCTGTCCGGCATTCATTCCTTGAATGAAGGGAAACAGTCCAAGGATGCCACTCCCCACCTGGTTCACCTAAAACTGCTTAAGCAGGACAGGCGCTGTGTCAAGGAGAGGGACATGTGCAAAGAGGATTCCTGAAGAATCAGTAAATAAATCCCACCAAAACCCAAGTCAGCTTTCTGGGGAAACTGTCCCTCAGGCCACCCCCGGAAGACAAACACCTTCCTTCTATATAGCCAGGGCTGATCCCAAAGGATCAAAGGGTCAAGGTTCAGGGTTCAAAGCAGACACCCTTTGTTTTCATTTTTCAATTTGAGGCTGGAGAAAGATGTGTGTGGGGTCCTAATAGAATACTTCAAAATCTCTACCCATCCCCGACCTCAAACAACCCTTCTGGAATCCTACTTTGGGAAGGCCCTAACTGCAGCCACCTCCAGAATGCCATGGTAGGGCACTGTCCAGGGACAATTTGGGAGACAAGACTACCAACACCTTCCTTTTATGGTCCTGGAGATAAGACCCAGTAGAATGGGGCCTGGTTTCTCAATTTCTTGTCAGGGAGGGGAGAATTGCATTTCAAAAGGACCTAAGACAATTAGACTCAAATCACACCTCCATCTGGGCAATAGGACAGCCATGGTCTCACCAGCTGCAGGACAGGGGAAGGAAGGGACACCCCCTCCCCCAGCAGTGGTCCCCTTACCTCACCTTCCCCCCCATCACTTGTACTTACATTCCTTTTCAAAGGAGAAAGCCTGGCCTGGATCTGGGCCTGGTTAATGACAGCTACTACCAATCTAACACCAAGCTTTCACCTCTTGCCCAAGGGCTCAAGTGAAAAAGATATTAAATAAACAATTTGGGATATTCTCCCCCTGAGACTCTGTAAAGACTTTTTTTCTTTTTCTTTTTTTTTTTAAGGCTCTTCTAGCACTGAGAGACAAAAGCAGCCATGGCAGGTGGGTCTCTAACCAACTCCCTCCTTTCTTAGAGATTCCATTCCTTCTCGAGTGAGTCACAGACAGCCCCAGGGTCTGAGGTAGGGAAACAGAGTGATGCAGTTACTGCTATAATACCTCCTGGGGCTCCCTTCTAACAGGATGCCTCCAAACCTAAGAAGAATGTGGTGAGGCCTTCCGTTCATGCTATTGATGCACTAGGCATGAAGACACCGGTCCTGTGGCCAAGCCAAGCTCCAGTGGCCTCTTACCTATCTGCATGACTCTGCCAAATACAGACACGTTGTCCACGGTGCTGCAGTTCCACCGCCTGTGTCGGAACTGGTGTTGGCACTCCCTGATGCCCGTCTTGGCTCCCTCCCCGATGTAGGACATGTGCTCCTGATACAACTGACACAGCTTTCTCTGGCCTGGGGAAAGCCCAGGAAGTTGGCTGCACACGGGTTGAGCGCCAATGATGAACATCTCAGGTCTCTGCACCGGGTTCAGAGCTAGCGACCTACAACAGCAATCCAGAAGGGAAGAGGGCGCAGCTGTGAATGCACCTACGCGCACGCGCAGTTCTAATGGTAGCTCCACCCGCCCTCTCTGCAACATTCTCCACAAACAAGCCTCTGGACTAAGGATTTGGAAGGGAACTTGAGCACAGAGCAGGGTGTGGTGGCCTATGCCTTTGGCCCAGCACATGGGATGCAGAGGCAGGTGGATCTCTGTGAGTTCGAGGCCAGCCTGACCTACAGAGTGAATTTCAGGACAGCCAGAGGTCCACAGTGAGACCCTGTCTCGAGACCCTATCTTGATAAAGCAACAAAACACAACACAACAGAAATCTGAGCTGTCTTAAAGGGTGAGGGTGGGCAGAGGCAAAGCAGGGCTTGAGAGGGACTCCCCTCAGTAGGGAGTACAGAACCTGCTGAAGGAGGGGGCGGAATAATGAGTGCAGCCAAGGGCAGGGTGCATGAGGGAAGGTACCCTATTCCTTTAATGTAGATCTCCTGGTGCCTCACACGCACATGTGACCACACACCCTAAACTGTTCTTGCCCTACCTCTCAGTATATCCCAGGACTCCGCCCATCAGCTCGGGGCTCCACCCATCAGCTCGGGGGCTCCGCCCATCAGCTCGGGGGGTTCCACCCATCAGCTCAGGGGCTCCGCCCATCAGCTCGGGAGCTCCACCCATCAGCTCAGGGGCTCCGCCCATCAGCTCAGGGGCTCCGCCCATCAGCTCAGGGGCTCCGCCCATCAGCTCGGGGACTACCTTTGCCCATCATCCAGTACATACTACAAACTAAGAGCTAAATTAGATGAGGGATTTACGGATGTGCCGTCTGAATACAAGACTGGGTCATTTCCATGTCTGCTTGGCAATCACAGTGACCTTGAGAACACTAAAGAGGGCACTTGGTTCTTTCTACAAAGCCCTATCTGGCCTTCAGACTGATCAAGAAGGAATTTCACCCCATCTGTTGCCTCTAGTAGCAACACACACACACACACACACACACACCCCTCCTTTGTGTTTGTGGGTCTCACTGTGTTCTACAGGATGACCCTGAACTACTGGGCCCAAGTGATCTGTCTGCCTAAGCCTTAATAACAAGTGCATGCGTGTGTGTGTGTGTGTGTGTGTGTGTGTGTGTGTGTGTGTGTGTGTGCGTGCATGCATGCGTGTTTTGCTAAGCATGAACTTAAGGATCTCATTGGTGCTACCAATATTTTTAAATATTTTTTAGTATACTAACAATAAAAGCTATTTTTAACACTTCACAGAGTGGAGGGATCTTCAGGAAGGGGTTTTATACAAAGATCTAAGGGTGGAGAAATCACAGGAACAAGGCTTATATTCTTCTCATGAAACCCTCAACTCTGGGAGCTTGAGGGAGAAAGTGAACCCTTCCTGGGATGGAATAGGCCCCTGGTGTTCCTCAGATAAAGGTGTGCTCACTCCTACAAGGCCCTGCTTTAGCACTTGATTACCCCAAGAAGCCTCACGGTTCAGGCTTGACCTCAGCCCTCTCACTCACCACCAGGAGTTGGCATCAGTCAGCAGCTGCGCCCAGCTGGAGAGCAGAGCTGCCAGG
Source organism: Rhabdomys pumilio (assembly GCA_030674055.1). Lineage (NCBI taxonomy): Eukaryota > Metazoa > Chordata > Mammalia > Rodentia > Muridae > Rhabdomys > Rhabdomys pumilio. The sequence continues at coordinate 59,869,357 of JANHMN010000008.1, forward strand.
AACAGCAGCAGCAGACTGGGCATGGCTGGCCTCAACCCATCCCAGTGCCCTGGGACCAACATCTTCCAAAGTAGAGCTCCCTGGAGAAAGGGAAGCAAAGGAGAATCAGCATGCAAATGCCACAGACATAGGGAGCCCAGGGGAGATTGGGTACAGTGCAGAAAAGCTCAAAGGATGAGCTGTGTGGGTGGGTGGTGAGGTGGCGGACACCTGAAAGCAAATTCTGTCCCCTCCACCCCAGAGAAATTCAGCCCTTTCCAACTTCTTACTGGGTGTCTGCTCATCACAGGCAGGGCCTTGAGCCCTTTATATCACACTCTCATACTCAGGACCCAGTTCCTAAGGTAACAGTGAGCTATGAAGCCAGAACACCATCTCCAGAAGATTGTGCCTGGCGCAGCAATTAAGAAGCACACCTGCCCTTCTAGAGCAGCGCACAGGAGGATGGAGACAAAAGGACCATGCCCCCACTTTAAACAAACAAACAAACAAACAAACCACCTACTCCAGTCCAGAGATTTAATTGTCTATCTTCTTCTTTGCAGGGGTCAAGGATTAAACACCTACAGAACTGGATATAACTACCCACAAGTAGGCTGCCTCCTTCCTGCTCTGAAGTTCGGAACACAAATCCTTGTTTACTCTTAAGGAGTGATAGGCGGGGAAAACATCAAGGCCTTTCACTTCCGAGGCCAAGCAGGAGTCTCACAGGAGCAGGCTTTGGTGACCAGTCTCCTCCCCCAACACTTTGGCCTTTGAAGGGCCACATGGAATGCTGCATCTGGATACCACCAGCTCTGGACCACTTCTCTCAAATCTTCTGGGAGGTCCGGCTGCTTCCCTTGTCCCATGCACTGCTGTTCCGGCCTTTGCCTTGGGTGTTGAAATACACCCACCTTGTACATTTGGAAAATACAGCTTTGGTATCCTAGAGCAACCAACCAAATGCCCACCTATTCCTAGGTTCTCCTCATTTCAAACATGGAAGGGCGTGCACGCGCGCGCGCGCGCGCACACACACACACACAGCACTAGGTCCAGGGAGTCCCATGCTGGCTCACCACGCTGATCCTGAGCGTCTGGGTCTCTAGACTGTCCGGGAGGGGGCGGCAGATGCTTTTTAGACGTCGGTGTAGGAAGCAAGTTTGACCTAGGGCCACTACGAGAGGAAGGTAGCCGGAGCAGGATTCATTGTTGGGATGGGCCTGTTCCCTATTCCTTTTGGTTTTCCTGCTTAGAGGTCTGAGTTGGGGCGGGGCACCAACAGGCAGGTGTGTGGAGCCGACAAGGAGCAGATCAAAGAGAGATTTGCTCCTTTGCTTTTGTCATGTAGAAGCAGCTCGGAAATGACCCGGCTGCTAGGCTGCTAGCCCGGGCCACTAACAATTCCAACTTTCCTAATCGACTTCACCGCCGCATCTGAGGGATGACTCTCCCCCTCCCCCAACCCTCCCATAAATCCTCCACCACCCCAGGACCGGAGGTCTGTGAACTCAGAACTTAGAGAGATGAGGCAGAGATAGGGCTGGCTCCAGAAGCTAATGGCTTTATGGAGGGGAGGGTCCAGGTCTGGGATACAGACGATACACAACAGAAAAACTTCAAAGGGGCTCCTTATCCAAACATCCCCAGCTTCTCCTCCTAGTCCTTCTTGGGGACCATTCAGTCTTCTCCTCTGGGTGCCCTGGCCAAACCACCACAGAGGAGGCAAACTCCCTACTCCTCCCTAGCATCCTGCCCCACGGAGCAGTACACACAATCCCATGGCCAAGTAGCCCAGGTTTCTCCCAATGGGTGGTACTTTATCTCCATGAGCCTCTCATACCGGGCTCTCCACACCCTTTAACAAGTTTCTAGGAAATTTTTCTGCAGGTCCTACGTCTAACCAAGGCTAAAGTGGGTAACAGAGAGGGCATCATCTCAGAGACCCGGCAGCTAGTGCCTGCTAACACCGCTGTGTTTGACTGCCCAGGCTAGAGGCTGTCTGGGTCCAGACCTCACAGAGGCTGCACATTCCACACCTAACTGTCTCAGAAACATAAAGGGAAAATGCACCCGGTCCCAGCAGCTCTCGGCCACCGTGTGCACCACCAAGTTCCCAGCCTATACAATTGAATTTTTAAAAGATTACCCAAAAGCCAACCAATGAATCAAACAAAGACCCAAACAACAACAACAACAACAAAAAAAGCGTCTAGTATGTATGTTGTTCCCACTGTCTGTTGGACGTGTGGTGCTTGAAACAAGGCACACACCAGTATCCTCAGGAGCTCTGTCCTCGACAGCAGTAGTCCAGGAACTGATGCTGGGCAGTTATCTTCACTTCTTCCGATGTGCCTTCAGGGTATGTCGTGCCTTCAGGGTATGTGGATGGACAGTGTGGAACTAACCCAGACGTTTTAGTCCTACTGCATAAAATAATTCACATCCACCCTAAGAGACAGGACACAGATGTGACCAGAGACCAGTTTGTATTTTAATAACAAATTTCTATTCGCTGACTCTTTAAGCCAATTACACTAGGGTGTTCCACACCTCTCAAGACAGCATAAGCAAACCAGATCACAGCTCTAGCACAGAAACGTCCCCGGCTTTTACTCTGATAGTCACATGTGTTGATCACTCAAAGAAACATTGTAACAGCCGGGCGGTGGTGGCGCATGCCTTTAATCCCAGCACTTGGGAGGCAGAGGCAGGCGGATTTCTGAGTTCAAGGCCATCCTGGTCTACCTAGTGAGTTCCAGGACAGCCAGGGCTACACAGAGAAACCCTGTCTCGAAAAACCAAAAAAAAAAAAAAAAAAAAAAAAGAAAAGAAAAGAAACATTGTAACAATTCACATTGCAGCATTGCTGATGACTGAGCCTACACAGGTCTGTGATTGCACTAAATACCACCCGACTGTACACTTTAGATGAATGGACTACACAGGACAAGGGTTATATCAAAACCAAGCTGTGCTCACGGGGATGAAGCTGTCTCCTCCCCTATAGCTACCAGGAACTATGTCAATATTAGTTGTAGAGCAGCATCTGCATTTGATCTCCAAGACTTACCACGCCCCAGTCCATGAGTTCCACTCTCAACCAAATATAAATAAATAAATACCTAAATAGGTTAGCGGCCCTGTGTCAGCCTCCTGCCACCAACAGGAGATGGATGGGCCAGCTGTGATCTGCGGTTGCAATGAAGTATTGTGTAGGAACAGACATGAACCAGCGACAGCTGCATGCAACTATGCTCAAATCTTACCAGCAGAACGCAGAAAAGCAAGTCACAAAGAACATAAGTGTAAGCCATACAGAAAAACAAGCTGATTATTGCCAATACCATGTGGGGGGTCCCCTCCAGGATGGGACAGGGGCCCAATGAGGAAGAGACATGGAGTTTTTGGGTGCCATGATGGATAAAGTCACCTCACGTATGCCATATATTTGGCTGGGCACCACACGGTGGCTCTCTACCATTTCCTGTGTTCCCGTGTTGTACATTACACAACAGAAATGTTCAAAAAAGAGAGAAGGTCCCATTAGCGTGCCTGGGGGAGCTCTGTGGATCTTCTCAGTCTCCTAGGGCACACACACATCCTTTTCCCTCTGCCTTTTCTCCTTACAAAAAGAATATTCAAGCTCAAAAGGAAATATTAAACAAACATTTATTAATCTACAGACAGCCGTGTGGCATAGCAATTGGAGGGTGGGGCAGACATGGAGCAAATCGGCGCACAGCCCCCAGCATCCTCTCCGTGAACCGTTTCCACACCAGAAGTCTACGCAGCATGGCTTCCTCGTGCCTTGGGGAAACCAGGCTTTGGACATGCTACTTTCTGTCTGTGTCTATTTTATTTTATATTTTATTTTATTTTGTCAGTGGTTACTATTTAGTGCATAGATACCTTTCTTCTTTAAAAGGTTATACATGCATATGTGTGTGTGTGTATATATATATATATATATATTGAGCGAAGATTAATGCAATAATATAGGAAGACTTTATCAGAAAACCCCAGTCTCGTGAAGGAATCCCCGGATGCTCATCTTCTGTTCAGCTCAATTAACACAGGCTTTCTCTGCCAGCCTTAATTATTTCTCCCAAGGGTCTCTGCTTCTACCCTGCCCCCCCATTCTTCCTTCCCGCTTTGCTCAGCGGATCCTCTTTGCCCTGAGGCACAGCATTCCTTTGTGTGATCTACTTCCTCGACAGTGGGTAGAGAGGAAAATTTAAAACAAAACAAAAAACAAACAAACAAACAAACAAAAATAAAACCAGCCTCCGTGGTGGGGTGAGAAGAGTTAACAGCTCTACCACCGCCTTTTGCAGTGGCCTCTGGAGAACTCGAATGTGCCTCAAGAAGTAATGCCTTGGGGGTGGGGAGGGAGAGAGGGTGATAGAAGGGAGGAGATTTAAATTCTGGCACTTGGTAGAGATGTTAAAGTAGAACTGCGTTTGGCATTCCCGGGGAGGAGCCGGCGGGGGAGGGGATGTCTGTAAAGCAGGAAGGAGAGGAGCCCAATCGCAATGCTAGAGGTGGACCCAGAGTGCAGGGCTCCAAGGGTCCAGGAATAGAGAATCCCAGAGCACCAGCTCCCAGTGCCACAGAAAAATAAGTGACCCACTCACTCCCAAGACACTGTAAGAATAAATGCCCCCAAGGAGTCCCCCGATTCCAGGCATTTCCCCCCCATCCCCCGCTGCGACCCTGCACACAAAATTCCTGGAAGCGGCAGGTCCTCTTACTTGGAAAAGCATCGTTTTCTTCCCAGTTGACAAGTCAAAGTCCATGCAAGTTTTATTCCGTGCAGAAGATAAAGGGTTTTCACCCATTTAAATGTTTAGTTACAGTCATTTAAAAATGGATGGCCTCTAAGTGAGCGTGGCTTAGGAAATTATTCTGAGGAACACAGAAGCCAAAGCTTGGAAGATTGTGGGAAAGGTGTTTAGATAGATGCTTTCATCTTACAAAATGACTTATTTTGGTCTGCTGTGGGGTTCAGGGGTGTAGGCTGCTACCATGATGTGCAGACTCCCGAGCTTACAGGGAGGGAGGGGTACACAGCACAGCTCTGGATCCCCACCGAGGGCCGCTGGCAGCATGTCTATACCAGCTCAGGGACACAAAAGTGCACCTATATAGCCTGGCTAGCCTGGAACTTGCCACATAGACCAGGCTGGCCTCACTCACGTAGATCTGTCTGCCGCTGCCTCCTGAGTACCAGGATTAAAAGCATGAGACTTTACGACTGACCCTGCTTCTAAAGTTTTAAAAGATGGTTCATTCGTTCATTATACAAGCATACGTGCACATGCATGAAGATGTGTGTGAAAAATGAAAAATTATAAAAAGATAGTTAATAAGATATATACAGGCTTTCCTTTAGGTTTTTCTTTAAAGGACATGGAAAATTTCCTCTGAAACGAGCCAGGTCAGTTTCCGGAACTGGCTGTACAGAAAAGGAAAGTAAAGAATGTAAGCCATCTAGGTAGGGCTGGGAAGCTAGTAGTGCCATGATGACGGGGCAAGTGACAGGGTAACAACTGAGAAATATTTGTGCACAGTGACAGGGTAACAACTGAGAAATAGTTGAACAAGTGACATGACAAGACCACATTTTTGTGAGAAATGGGTGTGCAGAGTGCTTTCCACATGATCCTGTATCATTTAGGTTTGGGTTCCTCTGGAATGTTCCACTATTTTTATGTTATGTATCCTTGACAACCCCTCACCCCTCTTCCCACTCCCCTGGTTTGTGGTTTACCCCTTTAAAAGCCCTCCTCAGACTGACTGGCTTGGTCAAACTCTACTCCTGGGAGAGTATGCAATTTGACCTTGGCTAGCCAACTCTCTCCCCAATAAACCTCTGCTGATTGCATCCAGGTACAGTGTCTTGAGATTTTGGGGTGGCCGTGATTTCCCGAGACTTGAGTAAGGGTCTCCCGAGTTTGGGAGTCTTCATGAGTACAGGGAAGCCAGGTGTCAGGTGTCTTCTCTCTCCACCTAGTCCTTTGAGGTAGGGTTTCCCCCTGACCAAGGGCTCATGTTCTCCCCCTAGCTAGGAAGCCAGCAAGTCCCAGCAATGCCCCTGTTTCCACTCTTCTTGGAGCCAGGGTAACAGGCAGATGCCAGACACCTGCTTGCTGTGTGTGTGCTAATATCTAAGCCCCTGCCCCCACGGTTGTATAATGACTGCTCTTAACTGTGCAAGCCGCATCTCCACCACAATGTTCATAAATGTGACCTACCTGGGAGCGAGGAAGTAGACGGAGGCTAGGAAACTAGAAAGGGACCATTAAGGGGGAAATACTTTCAGCAGAGAAGTACCCTATAATTAACTATCAGTAAATGGTATTTACGCTATACTCAAAAATCTAAAAAAAAAAAAAAAATCAGGATTAGTTTGATCAACAGCCAACCTTTTTACATAAATAAATGAACACCTCTCTTAGAATCTAGAGACTTTGGAGTTTTGGTTCTAGGGTTATTTTCATGATGGTTCTTAGATTATCAAGAGAACTTCAACAAATGCTGTTATTATCCCTTGAAAAAGACAGAGGTGACGGCTTCTCTAAGGACAGACAGAGAATGAGGATCAGTACTCTGATCCCTGCTCCTGGGGGTCTATGACACCTTGCCTACCTGAAAAGACAGGAAAACACAATACTGTTGGGGTATTTTTTAAAAAGCTGAATCTGTCAGGGTGGTGGTCGAGCATGCCTTTAATCTTAGTAGTCAGGAGGCAGAGGCAGGCAGTTCTCCTAAATTCAAGGCCAGCCTGGTCTACAGAATGAGTCCCAGGACAGCCAGAGCTACACTGAGAAACCTTATCTCAAACAAACAAACAAACAAACAAACAGCAAGCTGAAACTTCCATGTGCTTTTTTCCGTTGTCTGTGTACCTGTGGTGTGCATGCATGTATACATGTACATATGCCAAAACACACATATGAAGGTTAGAGAACAACTTGTTTGTTTGTTTTTTTGGTTTTTCGAGACAGGGTTTCTCTGTTGATAGAGAACGACTTGTGAGGGCAACTTCTGACTCTCTTCTATGTGGGTTCCTGGGATTGAGCTTAACCTTTGTGGCTGGCAGCAAGTGACTTTACCCACCTAGCTGCCTTCCCAACCACCTGCACAAAGCTACTGGCTGCCATCCAGCCTTCAGTGACAGTGCATCCTAGGTCCCTAATGCAACTCCAACTGTGGCCCTTAACAAGCCACACTCTCTAGCCTTATCCATCTCTGTGGGATAATGAGAGAGAAGGCTGGACACACAGCTCAGTGCAAAAAAACGCTTGCCCAGGAGGTTTGAGAGCTTGGGTCCATCCCTCGAGGTGGGTGAGGGGGTATCAGAACCAAGGCCATACAATTTTGTTCCAGTGATAATACCCTTCACATCTACTGACCAGAGAACAGGTCTGGTTCAGTTGAATCATTAAGTTTAGCGGGAAATTACACTTTCAAATATGGTTTATTTTTAGAATTTCCAACTTTTGATGAAAATAAAGCCTAGGGAGACATTGGTTTTGCTCTGCTAAATTTTTTTTTTTTTAATGTTTTTGCCAAAAAAATCTTGTAACTAGATACATACTTATATCACACTGGGAGAGGAAGTGTTGAATCAGAAAGCCTTTCTCTCTTTCCCACAAACCTTCTCTGGTTTTCGTTTGTCTGTTTTTGCCCAGTCACTTTTCCAAACCTAACCATGCCCTACAACCACGACGATGTCCTGAAGTCACCCTCTGTTTCTAGATGACAAGGTGCCCATGAAGTGATTCAAATTCGGGAAAACACCAATCCCAACCCCTGCTATTTGGATTATATCCACAAAAGGAAGTAACATTTTCAAAAGCATTTAAAAAGCAGTTTAAAATACCTTTAAGAAACTAACAGAGGGCCTGGCAGTGGTGGCCTTTAATCCCAGCACTTGGGAGGCAGAGGCAGGTGGATTTCTGAGTTTGAGGCCAGTCCAGTCTGCAGAGTGAGTTCCAGGACAGCCAGGACTACACAGAGAAACCCTGTCTTAAAACCACCCCCCCCCCCCCCCCCCCAAAAAAAAAAAACCTAACAGAGGGACAGGGAGATGACTCAACAGGTAAGGTGTCTGCCACCTGACCTGGCAACCTGAACCCAATCCCTGGGGTTCACACGGTAGAAGACGGAAACTGACTCCCAAAAGTTGTCTTCTGACCTCTACACATTTGCCATAGTTTGTGTGCACTCGTACACACACATACAAACACCAAAAAATCATAAGTAATGATATAATGTAAATATAATGTAATAATGTAAATGTAATAATATGATGTAATAAATGTAATAATGATAACAAGAAAAAAGGAACTGTCCTGGTGCCCTGCTGTGAGAGCCCTTGTCTATGTCTGTCTCCCAGGTGTCTCTCTCTCTAGTTGCAGACTTTCAGGTCTTACACTGGCACCTTTGATCTATCTGAAGTTGACTCTGATGCAGGATGAGATAGAGGATCCATTCTTCTGTACATGGACACCCAATTTTCCCAGTGCCATTTGTTTTAGAAGCTGTTTTTTCTCCACTGTAGACTTTTGGCTTTTTCTACGTGGGTTTGGGTCTGAATGGTCCGGTTTGTACTAATACCCAACTGTTTTTATCAGACGCTGTACATATCAGATAACTCCAGCACTGTGCTTTTTCCTCAGGGGTTGTTTTGGTTGTTCAGGGTCTTCTGGGCTTCCATATTAAGAGGTTTTTGTTATTTGTTTTCTATTTCTATGGAGAATTGCATTTTATTTTATTTTTTATTAAGATAGCATTGAATTTGTAGATTGCTTTTAGTATAGCCATTTTACAATATTCTTTCAATCCATAAGCATGAGAGATCTATCTTCTCAGATCTTTTCCAATTTCTTTCTTTAAAGCTTTAAAGTTACCATTATACAGGTCTTTCCCATCCTTAGTTTTATTCCAAGGCTCAAGGTTTTGGTTTCTTTCTTTTTCTATTGTGAATGGGACGGTTTCCTGCTTTCTTTTCTTTTTAAAAAATTTTTAAAAAGTTTTTTTTTTTTTTTTTAAATTTTTTGAGACAAGGTTTCTCTGTAAAGCCTGGGCTGTCCTGGAACTCACTCTGTACACCAGGCTGGCCTTGAACTCAGAGATCTGCCTGCCTCTGCCTCCCAAGTGCTGGGATTAAAGGCGTGCACCACCACTGCCCTGCGAATGTAGACTCTTAAACACAAGGCTTGTTTTATTTTCATCTACAAACAGAACACAATTATCTAACCATCAGCAAACCAACCCAGCACACTGCTGCAGATCAGTAGGTTCCAGGAGCGTGGCTGATGTGCCTGCACTGTATTTGGGGCTGGGGTGTAGCTGGGTGGTAGAGCAGGTATGCACTTGACCTGTCTGAGGCCCTGGGTTCCATCTTCACTGAAAATTCTCTCCTAAACCAACAACTTGTTACTGTTGTTTTGGTTCCCATATTTAGATCATTTGCTCTCATCAGGGAATTGACAGGGCAGCTAGTCAATTTAAAAAATACAGGAGAAAAGTTTTAATGCTTAAGAAAACGTTCACGCTGGGCAGTGGTGGCGCAGGCCTTTAATCCCAGCACATGGGAGGCAGAGACAGGTGGATCTCTGTAGATCAAGGCTAGCCTGGTCTACAGAGTGAGTTCCAGGACAGCCAGGGCTACACAGAGAAACCCTGTCTCGAAAAAGAGAAAAACAAATAAAGAAAGAAAATGTTCACATTTTAGCCTATTCCAGCACACACCTTCAGAAACGAGGAGCCGTAGCAGTCTAACCAGGCGTGTGATCTTGGAACCACCGAGTGTGATCTTGGCACACAACACCAAAAGTTTCTAGAGTTAGTTATTTTCGCTTGCTTTGGTTTTATTGTGTTTTGACGCAGGAGTCTCTTATATACCAGGCTGGCCTTGGAGCTCAGTATGTAACAGATGAGTTTGAACTTTCCACCCCCCCTGTGTTCACCTCCCACGGCTGGTATTATACCACTCCGTTTGCTTTGGTTTGGTTTTCCTTTGCTTGAGGCATTCTGTGGTGGAACCGCAATGGTTTATGATATCGGTTAGGTTTTAACGGTCTCCTTTCCAGATCTGTCTCAGAATCCAAGTGAGCAGGTCAAAACCCAACCCCTGGACAGCAATGAATGCACTGCAATGGAACAGACCGTTCTCGCCTAGATCCCTGCAATTTACAGGATTTAATATTTAAGGGGTTTAATACTGTCCTTGACATGACATTCAAGGATTTTCAAATGCTCAAAATGCAAGCATTTTCGACGTAATACTACATAACAATGAGATACCAGTTTACTCATCAGTTTCTGCAGTGATCAAATACCTTACAGGGGTTTGGTTCCCCTCCCTCCACCTTTGAGATGGGCTGGCCTTGAACTTGTTATGTAGCTGAGGCCCCAATTTACATGGTATTTTTTTAATGAATGACAGGCCTATCGTAAAAACCACGGTTTGAGAGTGGGAACGCAATGGCCTGGCACATAGAAGGCCCTAGGCTAGAAGCCCGGCACCACAGGAAAGAAAGAAGGGTGGGAGGAGATGACTCCTCCAGCAGGATATTAAAGGCAACAAAAGGAGCAAATATGTATCTGCCGTGCCTTTTCCATGGTGACACACTATAGAATATGATACTGTTGATGGAGTCACAACGCCAGCTAAGCCAATTGCAGGGCTCTGCTAGGAGTGACACTTTTTTTAGTCCATATGTGTGGTAATACTTTTAAAACTCTATAGACATGTGATCAGAAAAACGGAGAGCTAAGCTGAAAGAGGACTCCAAAGACGGTCCTCGCCATTTTCTCCATTTTCCCATGGCTCCTCCGCTGCTTTGAAGGTGGGTGGAGAGCCGGCACACCTGCTCTTGGGATTCCCCCTTTCCCTCCCTGACTGCAGCTCCATCAGTGAGCTGTCCTAGTCACCTAGAGAACTCGTGGTCAGATGCCCATACTTCTGCCAATGTCTGCTTTTTTTAAAAAAAAAACAAACAAACAAAAATAAACTTTTATAGTTTATTTTCATTATATGTACATTGAGGTTTTGCCTACATGTATGTCTGTGTGAGGGTGTTGGACCCTCTGGAATTAGAGCTATGGACAGTTGTGAGCTACTGTGTGGGTTCTGGGAATTATATCCAGGTTCTCTGAAGAACAGCCAGAGCTCTTGATCACTGAGTTATTTCTCTAGTATTCCTGCCAATGTCTTATTATTAAATCACACAGAACTATTCGAATATTAAACACAGAGGTCAGGTGGTCCCAGCACACACGGCATCAGGACAAGTTGGTGCTCTGAGAATCAGTGGACAGACGCACTAAACCATAACTACTCCCAGGATCCCAAGGAAGGTGCTTCTTATTTTGTGCCTGATTTTCATCATTTATAAAATAAGAACAGTCATTAAATCTCTACATAGGACATTCAGAGCCATACCAAGATGCTACCATCCAATTACTATGAATCATTACTATATCTGAAGCTAACAACACTAATTTAGATTCCTTCAACCAGTTACACCAAGGACTCCTCAGCTGGAAGATCTGCTCAGAGGCAGGACACTTGGGCAAACATAAAAGAGGCCCTGGGTTCTACTCAAAATGTAACAAACATCAGAAACAAAATTACAAAGATGATGAGGACCTATTGGTTACATTAGTATCATTCACGACTTGAGTAGATGACTTCACTCTCTGCTTAACAGGAAAGTTTAAAATAAAAGGCTGAACATAATGGCACCTGTAACCTGGTACCAGGGAGGATCAGGAGACCGGTGAGCTAGTGCCAGGATGCCCTAGACTATGCAGTGAGTCCCCATCTCCACAGATTTAAACAAACAAACAAACAAACCAAAACATGAAAGTTAAATGACAAACAAGAATCTCACCAAACTGCTAGTTCAAAGTTGTGCCAACTCTAGGAATCTCTGGACAGAATTTTCGCACAGAATTATGCTAATCACTGACCTCTTGGCAACTTGCTGCCTTTCAGGGAGCCCCAGTATCGCCTGCAATCAAGAAAGACATGGTTTGACTTCCACACTGTTTCTCCTTGGCTCGTGGAGTGAAGAGCTGCAAGGCTGGGCCTTTTCTACCCCTTGGAGTCTAACTTTCCTGTTAGACCTTGAACCTTCCTTCTCTTGGCAGAGAAGGGGACCTGGATGTGGCTGAGCCCCACGATTCCTGTGGATCTGACATTATGTAAGACATTATGCCTGGTTCACCCTCACAGGACTTTCCAGGAAAGCCTGCTGTGCCCAGCACCCATGCCTGCCCCTTGGGATAGCTCAACCAGGCCCCAAGACATCGAGGTCTCAGGACAATCTAGCTGACCTGACCCTCCCCAGGTAATAAATATTTCAGCTTTCTGGAACATTTATCTTAATCCGATAGTCACACAGGAGCCTGGTACAAATGACCTTCAGGGCAGAGAGAACACAGCCTGAGGGACAGAAGCAGCAGGGCAGCCTGTCTGGCCAGGCTGCTGCAATCCTGGAGTTGAGTCACGCTGGCCTGCTTGCCTGGGAAAACAGAATTTAAGCTGGTGGGAAATGGTGCTTCTCCTTTTTCCACTCCTGCTTCAGCCCTTAGCCCTGGAGGCCTGCATACAGCCTTCCATGCACACAAAGATGAAAACACACTTAATATGAATGGGTATCTACATGCTCACTGAGGACAAGATTGCTCAGCTGGTGTGAGGCCATGGCTTCCATCCCAACAGGTGGGGGCAAAAGCCGGGGCTGTTTCATGGGTCCAGGACTAAGACATGACCACTAGAGGGTGGCAGAATTACATACAAGCAATTCAAGGACTTTCATTCAAAGCCAGAGCTAGGCATAGGCCTGAAGTAATAGAAACTGGATCAGCTTATCTCACCAGAGAGCATTCTTTCCCTAGACACACATGCACACTCACAGACACTCATACAAACTTGCACACATACACTCTCTGACCCATTTAGTAAACCAACCATCACCTGTAACTCCAAATCTGCTCACAGAACAGTGAATATCTCACTCACTGCCAATGGCTGGTGCTCAAGGCATCACATACTGACTGTATCCTAGGAGGAACACATGATGGATTGGTCTGGAGAGTTCAAATTCCAGCACTCAGGAGAATAGGTAGGAGGATCATGGGTTAAAGGCTAGCCTCTGCTACAGAGACCCCAATTAACAACAACAACAACAACAACAACAACAACAAATTGGTTCTGCCAGTTCTCTGTCTCGTGGTGCAGTGGTTTCCTTGTTGGCACCCTTCTTCATAGCTTGGGAACGAAGATCGGCTGCCATGGCAATCAGAATAGATTTTAGGACAGCGTCTACTCCACAGCTCCTGCTCAGTAAGCACTGGCCGTTTTCATCATTTTCATCTTGTTCTGGAGCTGTCTGTGCTCAAGCTGTTTGTGCCGCCTCCCCCTCCCCCCCCATAAACTCCTCTGCTATGGAAAACCTAAGGCCAAGTTCAGAGGGAAGGTGGAGGCTCCCTGTGGTGAGTTTGTTCTATGCCTGTGCCTTCAAAACCTGTGTTCTTTTCTACAAGACAAAGATGAAAAGGGAAGAGCTCTTTTTTGTATTATTTTCATTTTACCGAAAGGGGCGAGCCTTTAGATTCCAGGACGTCCTGCACACTAAACGCATACTCTGCAGAAAAACTATAATTTAGCAAATCTTTGAAAAAATTTTACTTATGTGTATGTGTGTGCCTATGTACATGTATGTGCACCATATGTACAGGTCCCCAAGGGTTAGATTGTGTGGGATCCTCCAGAACTGGAGTCACAAGAAGCTGTGAAATACCATGTAAGTGCTAGGATCCAAACCCGGGTTGGATCCTCTGCAAGAGTAGTAAGTATTCAGAGCCACTGGGCCACCTTCCCAGGCCCTAGCATCCCTTCTAAAAGAGAACAAAAGCCATTAGATACCAGGGCTCTCATGCTCGGGACCATAAGGCAGGCAGGCAGGCAGGCAGCAGCAGTAGCCCCTGAAATGTAGGGAAAATACAACCTTTCTCCATCCAGATATCCGGAGTTAGATCTTGGGAGACAGAATTGAACATAACAACAGAAAGGCTGTAGGAAGAGAGGCAAGACTTGAGTCAAAGGCACAGACCCTGGCTCTCAGAGGATGGGGTTGGGGAGTGTTTCTCACTAGCCGTTTTGATCAGTGGAATAGGCTCAAAGCTAAGCCCAGGTACAAGCAGCTGTTCACTCAGATCTAACTCAGATCTCTTCCTGTGTTTCTAGTCTTCTAACCTCTACATTTCTTTAAACAGGAAATAAAGTCTAAGAAAGGTTTAACAACCAGCAACTGTCTGTCTGTACCATCCATATCTGTGGAAGGTTTTGTCCATCCATGGTACATTAACAAAAGATACAAACAAAAGGTATAGGCCAGCATGCTTGATGCAATCTTTTTTGTTTTTTTAAAGAAATAAGCCTGGTGTGACAGCTCAGTGGTTGAAAGCACTTGCTCTTGTAGAGGACTGGGGTTCAGTTCCCAGCACCCACAAGGCAGCTCTTAGGTGACCGTAATTCCAGTTCCAGGTGTTTCATGCTTCAACATGTCTTCTGACCTCTGTGTGTTCCTGTACATGTGGCACACGCACACTCGCACACACACACATACACACACAACCACACACACACCACACACAACCACACACACACCACACACACACACCACACACACACCACACACACACACACACCACACACACCACACACACACACACACACACACACACACACACACACACACACACACAATGAGGTCCTCCTGACTGACCTGGAACTCACTATGCCTCTGGGGTGCTGAGGTCAAAGGTATGCATCACCATGTCCAGCCTTTAGAGCTTTTCTAGATGGCAGAACTGAAACTCCAGATTGGCACAGTGAGGGTTAGTTTCCATTGTCGATGTGGCACAGCCTAGGGCGGTGGTTCTCCATCTTCCTAATGATGTAATCCTCTAATACCTCATGTTGTGGTGACCCTAACCATAAAATTATTTCATTGCTACCACATAATTGTAATTCTGCCGAGTCATAATGTAAATATCTGATATATAGGATATCTGATATGTAACCCCAAATGGGTCACAACTCAGAGAACCATGGACCTAGAGAGTCTTTTTTTTTTCTTCCCTGAAACAGGGTTTCTCTGTGTAGCTCTGGTTGTCCTGGAACTTACTCTGTAGACCAGGCTGTCCTTGAACTCAGAAATCCACCTGCTTCTGCCTCCCAAGTGCTGGGTAAAGGTGTGCGCCACCACTGCCTGGCAAAGGAGTCTTAATGATTGAATTGTCTAACATCAGGTTGGTTGAGGGGCCTGTCTGTGAAGGACTGTTTTGATCACCTTAATAATTTTAGGAAGACTTGGCCTGAAAACAGGTGGCACCACTCCCTGGTTTTGGACCCTGCAGTGTGTAAGAATAGAGGCTAGCTGAGCACTAAACTTCCAGACATTC
Organism: Rhabdomys pumilio; assembly: GCA_030674055.1. Classification (NCBI taxonomy): domain Eukaryota; kingdom Metazoa; phylum Chordata; class Mammalia; order Rodentia; family Muridae; genus Rhabdomys; species Rhabdomys pumilio. Next base: position 59,884,828 of record JANHMN010000008.1, read on the forward strand.
CTTCCTTCTTGATCTTGACTGTGGGTGTGACTGGTGACTTCCCTTTCTGCAGAAACTTTGGGTTCCTGCCTTGACTTCCCTGCAATGCTGACTGTAACCTCAAGTGTGAGCTGAAGCAAACCTTTCTTTCCGGAGTCTATTTCTGTCAGTTTTTTTTTTTTTTTAAATCACAGTGACGGGGACATGGTGGAAGTGGGGCCTTTGCTGGGATAAACCCGGCTGTGTGGCTTTTGAGCCTTTTGAGGCAGGAATGTGGAAGCGTTTGGCATGTTGGGCTAGAAAAGCCGCTAAAGTTTGGACAACGGTGGAAGCTTGGGAGATAACAATGTGTAGGGGCGTGCAGACCAGTGGACGCTCACCCTGTGAGGTTTCAGATAGGCGAGGGCTCTGTCAGAAACTGGCTAGGGGTCACTCATGAGATATTCTGGTGGAGAATCTGGCTTCATTCTTCCCAGGTCTTGAAACTCTGAGTGAAGTTGAACTTAAAATGGTTTGGTTAGCAGAGGAAGTATCAAGGTGGGAGCACCTCTCAGTGGGGACTGGGAGCATCTTTCAGTGGCACTAAGGAAATGGGAACATCTCTCATGGGAGCACCTCTCAGTACCACTAAGGGAATGGGAGCATCCCTCAGCACACTAAGGGAATGTGAACACCTCTCAGCATCACTAAGGGAATGGGGGCACCTCTCAGCACACTAAGGGAATGTGAACACCTCTCAGCATCACTAAGGGAATGGGGGCACCTCTCAGCGGCTCTAAGGGAATGGGAGCACCTCTCAGCAGCACTAAGGGAATGGGAGCACCTCTCAGTGGCTCTAAGGGAATGAGAGCACCTCTCAGTGGCTCTAAGAGAATGGGAGCACCTCTCAGTGGCTCTAAGGGAATGGGAGCACCTCTCAGCACACTAAGGGAATAGGAGCACTGCTCAGTGCTGCTAAGAGAATGAGAGCACCTTTCAGTGGCACTAAGGGGGCAGCTGTAACTAATAGAGAGATCAGCACCTCTGACATGAAATTCCTGCACTGCACTGAGAGAGTGGAAATGCATCCTGAGGGCACAACCCCCACCCTCAGAGGGCACAGCCCCTATCCTCAGAGGTGGCTGAAAATCTCATAAAGATTCAAATTTATTTCAAGAAAAAAAAAAAAAAAAAAGCAGAAACTGAAGGGCTCACTGTCCTTGGAAGCAACTGCTCAGGAAAACGATTTCCCCACAGGCATCACACAGACGCTGAGACAGCTATGGTCCAAGGCTGATTGGATAAGCCGCCACTGAATGCCAATGTACCAGCTGTAGAGCCAGATACTAAGCCCCCGATGTAGCACGACTCACATGGGACGATGAGCTGGTGACCAGCACCAGGCTGACTACTACACTGGGGCATGTCCACCATGGAGGAGACAGTGCTTTGTTTTTACTGGAGTCAATCCTTATTTTGGGCATGGATTGACATTCCCTGAATGTAATGATTCTGCCATAACTTTATCCACCATCATAGTATTCCACACAACACTGCTTCTGACCAAGAAACTGTCTTCATAGTCACAAAAGTAGGACCATATTCATGTGATTCACCAATCTTAATATGTTTGCCACACCCAGAAGCAGCTGGCTTGATAGAACAGTGTAATCTCTCTCTCTCTCTCTCTCTCTCTCTCTCTCTCTCTCTCTCTCTCTCTTTGGTTTTTTGAGACAGAGTTTCTCAGGCTGGCCTTGAACTCAAAAATCCACCTGCCTCTGCCTCCCAAGTGCTGGAATTAAAGGCATGCTCCACCACTGCCTGGCCAGTGTAATCTCTTTTTACACTCACAGCTACAGGGCCAATTGGGTGGCAGTAGCCTAGAAAGCTGGGGTGGAGCTCTCCATAAGGCTTTGCTTTGAACCAGCATCCAATACATGGTACTGTTTTCCCTCAGCCAGTATTCACAGGGACCACAAACCAAGGGAGGAAAAGGGAATGGGCTCCACTGACTATAACCTCTAGTGGTCCACTAAAAAGATTTCTGTTTCCGGTCCACAGGTCTTTATCCACTGCTTGCCCAGAAGTTTGGTTCCAGAATGAAGAATGCTTCTGCCAGGAGACACAAGAAACATTCCACTATACCGGAAGCTCAGATTTCCTCCTCCTTATGTTGGGTTTCCAATGACCTTAACCCAACTCTAAAATAAAAATAGCTGTTAGGAGGGGGAGCTGTCCAGACTATCAGCTGTCCCTTAGAGACGCTGAGAGGCACCCCCATCCCCTGGATTGATTCTTCACAAAGGAGATAAGGAAGATTATGTCTGGGAGATCCTTTAGGGTGTTCTCTTGGTATTACTATATCCTGTGATTAAAGTCAATGGGAAACTACAATTCAATCCAGGCAGAGTGATAAATGACCCAGACCCTTCAAGAATGAATATATGGGTCACCCCTCAAGGCCAAGATTAAGACTTACTGAGGTTCTTACTTAGAGGAGGAAATACACAACGGGGAGTGGAGGAAGGTAGCAGTTATGAATACCAGCCAAGGCCACACGACCTGTTACAGAAATGTGGATTATAATTAGTCCATCCTTGAAGAAAGTCAAGGCAGGAATCTGGAGGCAGAAACTAAAGCAAAGGAATCTTTACATGACTCAGCCTTGTGTTTCTTATATCTCCTAGGGTTGCTTGCTTAGGGGTGACACTGTCTCCAGGGGCTGGGTCTCCCACATTGATCATTAATCAAGAAAACGACCCACAGACTTACCTTCAGGCCAATCTGATGGAGGCATTCTCTTAGTCTGAGGTTCCCTCTCCCAGATGACACTAGCTTTCATTAAGTTGACAAAGCACTAATATGTGCAAACATTATTTATGCTTATAAGCACATGTGTTAAGCAGATATTTGTGTTTCCTTACCTCTGTTGCCTATCATGTGATACAACATTGGTTGAAATAATATCAGTGGCGAAGTGCTGTAAATCTATATTATCACATTAAAGCTATGGGACACTAAAAAATTAAGTATTCTTCAAGGGACTTTGCCACCTATTCTAGGGGGGGAGGGATTGAGTTTGTGGATTTACATGGGACAGTTTGTACCATATTTTGTAAAACTATGACCTTGCTATTGTTTTCATTTGGAAGGTAACCAGGACATAAGGATATGCAATTGGCACCCAAGTTAATTAGGCATGGAGTTGTGATGGCTAATCTTAGTTGTCAACTTGACTGGTCTGTAATCAACTAAAGGACAAGCTGCTGGGCACTTCTGTAAGGGCTTTTCTTGATCAGATAATAAGGAGGGAGACAGACCCTGAAGGAGGCAGTCCAGATTAAAAGACAAAGAAGGAAACATCACTTTTGCCTGCTAATCTACTAAGTATCTGTTACTGCTAATGTCTTCTCTGGTATAGGAGCTGGTTAGTCTAAAGTCTCCCAAGTCAGACTTTAGATCAATGGCCCTCCAGGAATTCTCCAGTGCTTCCGTGCAGGCTGGGGCTCATGCAGCCACCAGGTTCTTGGCCTTTCTGGTGAGAGACAGCCATTCTTAGACTACTCTGCACCACAGAAGTCAGTCTAATAAATCCTCCTTCAACAGACAGTCATTCTATTGGTTCTGTTCATCCAAAGTACATTGACCCATACAGGCACAGTGGTATATACCTGTAATTCCAGCTAGGAGGCAGCCACAGAAAGGCTGCTACAAACTGGAGACCAGCTTGGTTCTGGGCCAGTCAGAATTACACAGTGAGACTCTGCCTCAAAAAGACCCAAGGTAAGCTCCATAGCCATTAAACAGTAACTTCCAATATTCAGCTCCCCAATTGGTAGGAATTCATCATTCTGCTTTCTGATTTTATACACACACAGGCCCACTGTACTGATTCCTGTCGTGGCTGTGTAATTTTATACTCTTGCTAACCGGGCATCAGAGTTCCTCCTTTTCTCTGCACCGCTACTAACACTGGCTTTCAGTTTCATTTAATACGGCCATCTAAACTTTGAGGTAGTATTTTACTTTAGCTTTGACTTATACTTCCGTAAGTGGAGGCATTAGCTCCCTTTTATGAGTTTGAAGGCCACGTGTACAGCTTCTTCAGAGACTTACAGTCTCAACTCACTGAGCACTTAGTAACAGGGCTGTCAGTGCCTTTGCTGCTCTTTTTGCTTAATGAGGTCTTCACCTCTCTTACCATTTTTTTCCTTCTAAAGATAAGGTTTCACTCTGTAAAACCAGGCCAACCTTGAACTCTTACACTCAAGGTAGACCTCCTGTCTCAGCTTTGAAAGTGCTGGGATTAAAGGCATGAGTGACCATTCTGGATCCTCTCTTATTTGAATATACTAAAATTGAGAGGTGACTCAAGATACTCTTCTGGTTAGAGGTATTTAGGAATAGAAGGCTAAAGAGATATATTAGTGGTTAAGAAATGCTTGCTGCTCTTGTGTGTGTGTGGGAGGGGGCAGGTTTGATTCCCAACACCCACATGGTGGCTCATAACTACCTGTAACTCCTGCGGTGGTGGCGCACGCCTCTAATCCCAGCACTTGGGAGGCAGAGGCAGGTGGATTTCTGAGTTCAAGGCCAGCCTGGTCTACAGAGTGAGCTCCAGGACAGCCAGGGCTACACAGAGAAACCCTGTCTCGAAAAACCAAAAAAAAAAAAAAAAAAAAAAAAAAAACCCAAAAAACCAACCAACCAACCAAACAAACAAACAAAAAAACCCTATCTGTAACTCCAGTTCCAGGAGGTCTGAGACCTCTTCTGGCCTCCATGGGCACCAAGCACACACATAATGCAGACAAATATACAGGAAAAACATGTATATACATAAAATAAAATGAAATAAATCTTTTTTTTTTTAATTAAAAAAGATATTTAGGGACAGGCTGGGAATGTAGGTCAGTTTGTAGAGTGTTAGCTTAGCATGTATGACGCCCTAGGTTTGATCCCCAGCACAGCAGACACTGGATGTGGTTGTTTATGCCTATAATCCCAGCATTCACCAAGTAGAAGCAAGAGGATCAGGAGTTCGAGGTCATCTTCTGATATATAGTTCCAGTTTGAGAGGCTCTGTCTCAGAAAAACAAAAGCATATAAGAATGGGGAACATGGCCTCCCTGGTATAGTGGCCCAGCCAGAAAGAACACTTGTCTAAAGTGTGAGGACCTGAACTCAACCCCAAGACCCACAGTGTTAGGAGAGAACTACTTCCAAGGTGTCCTCTGACCTCTAAAAAGAGGGTCTTGCCATGTAGCCCAGGCTGGCCTCAGTTTCCCTGAGTAGTTGAAAGTATAATATTGTACCTGTACCATCAGGTCTGACTTCTGAAAAATGTTCATCTGAAGCCTGAATTGGAAACAGTGCACATCCAGAATTAAGGGGCTATCCAGACTTGATCTGGGCTTTTCTTAGTTACTGTTGGGAGATGCCTGAACATTTCCAGGCCAAAGGCTATCTAGTGTTAGATTAAAAAAACTGTGACTCAGAAAGGGAGGTCATTTCTACGGTGCCAAAACAGGCTGCCAGTGACTCAGCACAGGCACAGTAGTGCTACATATTTTCTCTAGTGGTGTTTACTTCCTGAAACGTTTCTTGCTGTTATGGAATGTGGTAATAATCACATGGCTGAAACTCCCTGCAATTTATAACTGAACACCTTACATGAAAAGCTGTGTGTTAGTAAAACTCCAGTGTTAAACTCAAGAAAGTTTTGCTAGAAGCAGGACCGGGTGTTCACCTTTTCAGAGGTGCCATCGGATGGCTGCTCTAAATGACCTTTCTAGGTAATCAAAACCTCGAGTTCACACTGTACAGCTTAGGCCCAGCAGTTTGCTTTGTGTGAAATGGGGTTAGGGCACACTAAGGCAGCTAGCTAGATGTGGTGGGCCACACTGATAATTTCAGCATTTAGAAAGCTGAGCTAGAGGCCGGGCAGTGGTGGCACACACCTTTAATCCCAGCACTTGGGAGGCAGAGGCAGGCGGATTTCTGAGTTCGAGGCCAGCCTGGTCTACAGAGTGAGTTCCAGGACAGCCAGGGCTACACAGAGAAACCCTGTCTCAAAAAAAAAACCAAAAAGCAAAAAACAAACAACAAAAAAAAGCTGAGCTAGGAGGACTTTCCACTACTTCCAAGCCAACTCTGGCTACTCAGTGAGTTCCAAGTCAGCCAGGAAAAGAAAAGGAAAAAAAAAAATATCACGGTGGGAGCTACATGAGGGTGCTTTGAATAAACACGAAAACATCAGTACTCAACTACCGAAACTGTGATGAGGCTGGAGAGATGGCTTATCAGTGAAGAGCACGTTCCCAGTATCTCTACCAGAAGGTTCATACCTGCTTGTAACCCCAGGACCAGGGGATCTGAAGACCTCTCCTGGTCTTCTCAGGCACTCACATGTGTGGCATATATTCACAAACATATACACACACACACTTGTGCTAAATCTTTTGTAAAACAGCCAGATATGGTGATGCATGCCTTTAATCCCAGCACCGGGGAGGCAAAAGCAGATGGGTCACTGTGAGTTCTACGCCAGCCTGGTCTATTCAAGACTATAAAGTGAGAGCCTGTCTCAAAAAAAAAAAAAAGAAAAGCAAAAAGAAACAACTTTCCACTGTTAACTCTTCCATGCTCCTATAAATAGCACTACATTAATGCTCATACACAGCACAAAACAACAAGACACAAAAGTAGGAGGATGTGTTGGGAAGCAGGGGGCTGAGGGAAGTGGGGATGGGGTGTGGGGGATGGGGTGTGGGGGATGGGGTGTGGGAAGGGGAAGGTAGAGGGTAAGAAGGGACAAAAATGACCAAAAGCGTATATAAAATTGCCAGAGAGTAATTTTTTTTTTTTTTTAATGTGACTTTCAGGGCAGGCAAGATGGGGCAGTGGGTAAAGGCATTTGCTTTCAAGTCTGAGGGCCTGAAGTTGATTCCTGGGACCCACACAGTAGGAGAGAGCTAATGCTCAAATGACTGGTCTCTGACTTCCACATGGTGTGTCATGGAACTCAGTTGTGCGTGTCAATAACGCATGTGAATGTGCACACACACACACACACACACACACACACACACACTGGATAAAATGTCATAAAAATCTGCTTGGGCTTGAAAAGGTGCTTACTACTTCCTGCTAAGAGAAAACTCCTGACCAGCTGAGAGTTTTCTCCAGCACGCCTATATTAGAGGGGAGAACAGATGGCCCCTGGAGCTGTTTAAACAGAAGATAACCCAGATGACCCAGGAGAAGAGTGCAAACTGAGGTATAGCCAGAACTGTTACACTGTACATCAGGAATTATTTGGTGACAGTGTTGTCTGTTAGTCAGGAAAGTCATAAAAGTCAACGGGCCTCACGGTATGTGAAATGTGATACACAATACTGCAAGAATTTTAGCCTCTGCATTTCCAGAATAAGACTTATCCTGGGGTGGGATTTACTGTTTACTGTGACTGTCAGTTCTTTTGTATGCACTTGGGTCTAACAAGTGTCTGTTACTTAGGAAACAGGAGTGGCTAAAAGCTAAGGAAATCATATCTGAATTTGGAACACATCCCAGATCGTGTTCAGGGAAAGATGTCAGCAGGTAAGATCATTACCAGCAAGTCTCATGCTGTGAGTTCGATCCCAGAATCCACATGACAGAAGAAGAGGAATGGCTTCTTCAAATTGTCCTCTGACTACTATATACTGGCTGTGGAACATGCTCCCTCCTCCATTAAACAAATATAATATAATATAATATAATATAATATAATATAATAATAATAAAAGTCTTGTTCAGGTTCCCAATGAGTCAGAGAAACAGATAAGTCAGGTTGTTTTGTATCTAGATGTGTGAACTTGTAACTTTTAAAGATTCGCAGGGTCCTTTTCTCTGAACTAAAAAACCTCTTGGCTTCAGGGATAGTAAAAATACAATTCTGAAATCCTATCCCTCCTGCAGGTATTTAAGACCCGAGGCTACATTTGTATAGAATTGAGCTCTGCCCTAGATTCATAAAATATGCATAAAGCATAAGGCGGGAGCATCTTTAACCAAACCAAACAGTGTATGTGTGTTAGCACACACAGATGTATTAGGTATCCCTACAGTTGGGCCATGCTGTCCGTAGTCTAAGAGGCTGAAGAGAAATATAAAACCAGGTGTAGGTTAGAAGACAGCAAGGCAGGGGCAGAAGCGGTGGGAAGTTTTGGCACGAAGTTGAAAGGGAAAGGAACTCACATGGGTGTACGAAAACCATAAGACTGTAGAAGGAAGGCACACTGGACAATATCCGGAAATTTCTAGAATGAGAACTGTCAAACTATGCTGACTAAAACCCACTTTCTCCTTCAATTTAAGAGTCATACTGAAGAGAAAGGAATGGTGGGAAGGCCGCCCTACTGGGGCAGTGGGTGTGGTGAGATGGTTAAAGGAGCTCCGAGAAGTAGTGCGGGCAAGAGAGGATGGAGTATGCGGGCGGGAGAGAACGTGGAGTAAGCGTGGACACCAAGGGGAGCGGCCCGTGGGACACTGGCCGCTCTTAAGGGGTGCGCGGTGCGGCAAGGCTGCCAGCCATTCTGGCGCAGATGGGGTTAAGCTTCCGCGGCCGAGGGCAGAGCCCGGTTTCCAGGGAAACGGCTCCGCCAGTTCCGGCGGCGCGAGCGCGTACCACTGAGCGGGGGAGCCGGAGCGGAGGACACGGAGGGCGCAGCGCGGCAGGCCGACTCCTGGGGCGCGGGCCCGATTGCGCCGGTGAGTTCGCCACGTCCCGCTGCCGGCGGCCGTGAGCCGGACCCGCGCGGCCTCGGCGGAAGTGAAGTGGCACGCGGCGGCCTCCGAGTCCCCCCGCGCAGCGGCCGAGTACGAGCAGCCCGGGGCTGGGCGGTTTGAACCGCGGACGGCAGACAAAGGCAGCAGGAAGCCGTCCGCAGCCCGAGCGCCCGGACCGGGCCTCCCCAGCGCGCGCAAGCACCGACGCCCACAGACGCACGATGCCGC
>JANHMN010000008.1:59894185-59904329 GCA_030674055.1 Rhabdomys pumilio
TAGGGCGCGGGGCGGCGGTGGCGCGCGGGCGCGGACGCGGCGCCCGCCCCGGCCGGGATGTGAGGCCCGAGCGGCCGCGCGGGGGCGGGAAGGGCGGCAGGAAGGAAGCGCCGCTCGGACGCGCCGGGAGGAGGAGCGGCGGCCGGGCCGGAAGGCGGGGAGGGGCGGCCGTTGGCCCGCGGCGGCCCGCTCTCGGCGCCTCCCGGGGCGGCGGTGGCGCCCGCGCCTCCTGCACCCGGCGCAGCGTAGCGGCGGGAGGAAGATGGAGACCCACATCTCGTGCCTGTTCCCGGAGCTGCTGGCCATGATCTTCGGCTACTTGGACGTCCGAGACAAGGGTCGCGCGGCGCAGGTGTGCACGGCCTGGCGGGACGCCGCCTACCACAAGTCGGTGTGGCGGGGCGTGGAGGCCAAGCTGCACCTGCGCCGGGCGAACCCGTCGCTGTTCCCCAGCCTGCAGGCCCGGGGCATCCGCCGCGTGCAGATCCTCAGCCTCCGCCGCAGCCTCAGCTACGTGATCCAGGGCATGGCGAACATCGAGAGCCTCAACCTCAGCGGCTGCTACAACCTCACCGACAACGGCCTGGGCCACGCGTTCGTGCAGGAGATCGGATCGCTGCGCGCTCTCAACTTGAGCCTCTGCAAGCAGATCACCGACAGCAGCCTGGGCCGCATAGCCCAGTACCTCAAGGGCCTGGAGGTGCTGGAGCTGGGAGGCTGCAGCAACATCACCAACACCGGCCTTCTGCTCATCGCCTGGGGGCTGCAGCGCCTCAAGAGCCTTAACCTCCGCAGCTGCCGCCACCTCTCCGACGTGGGCATCGGGCACCTGGCCGGCATGACGCGCAGCGCTGCCGAGGGCTGCCTGGGCCTGGAGCAGCTCACTCTGCAGGACTGCCAGAAACTCACGGATCTTTCTCTGAAGCACATCTCGCGAGGGCTGACGGGCCTCAGGCTCCTCAACCTCAGCTTCTGTGGCGGCATCTCGGACGCGGGCCTTCTGCACCTGTCGCACATGGGCAGCCTGCGCAGCCTTAACCTGCGCTCCTGCGACAACATCAGCGACACCGGCATCATGCATTTGGCCATGGGCAGCCTGCGCCTCTCCGGTCTGGATGTGTCATTCTGTGACAAGGTGGGAGATCAGAGTCTGGCTTACATAGCCCAGGGACTGGATGGCCTCAAGTCCCTCTCCCTTTGCTCTTGCCATATCAGTGACGATGGCATCAACCGCATGGTGCGGCAGATGCACGGGCTGCGCACGCTCAACATTGGACAGTGTGTGCGCATCACGGACAAGGGACTGGAGCTGATCGCTGAGCACCTGAGCCAGCTCACGGGCATAGACCTGTACGGCTGCACTAGGATCACCAAGCGCGGCCTGGAGCGCATCACGCAGCTGCCCTGCCTCAAGGTACTTAACCTGGGACTTTGGCAGATGACGGACAGTGAGAAGGTCAGGTGAGGGCGGCAGTTCCCCTACCCCGCCCTGTTCATCCCAGGACCACCACTGTTCCCGCACACTCACGCGCGCACTTACAGGGCAGTGGCCGCGATGGGGCGATGACAGAAGCCTGGGCTCTTTTCTCCTAGTCTGGCGCCCCTCCCCACTGCGTCTGGGGTTCTTCTGCTCCCTCTACCCACTCGTCTCTCCTTTCCCAGTGAGTGGAGAGATGGACCCTGCTGCTTCTCTGCCCACTCTTCTGCAGGGTATGGAGACTTTCAGCCACCACCAACTATCCTGGGGCACTGCATTTGGAAATGGGGTGGGGGCGGGGAGGGACTAGTCGTTTCAACCCCGAGGAGTTGAGGAAAGATGTCTGCCTTCACTTACACTTTCATTTGGATACTGTGATCTGGCTTTTATCTCGAAATGTATAAGAAAGCAAGCCCGACTTCCACAGCCTTCTCATCCACTTTGTAGCCAGTCTCCTCTCATCGCTGCCCCTTCGGTATCTACGACTCACTTCGGTTTTGTTCTTGTTCTTTTTTTTGTTTTTGTTTTTTATCTGCTTTCCTTTTAGTTTTCAAATCATTTGGAATCATTGTCCTTTTTTTCTGAATATTTTCTCTCTATATATGTATGTATCATATATATGATATATATACATATCATATATATGTCTGGCTACCTCGTTTTAGTTTACTTTTTTTCTCTTAAGCCCTGGAATTCTACAAGAGAGATATTTTGAGATTGAAACATTTTTGTGCCTAGACTGGAAAGATGCCCACTGGGTTTGTATCTGTCTTTGGTTTTGGCTTCTTCCCAACCTCCCTCTACCCAGTGTGTTCCACTTCCGCATCCTGGCTATGACTTTCCCCCCTGTCTATTGGGCTTTGATGACCCAACCATGTTTCTAAATATTGATTTAATTTATAGCACAAATGTCTGGGAGAAAGGAGAGCAGAACTTCCTTTCTGTTTGTTTGTTTGAGATGCAGATTGAGTCTTGAAGAGGAGTATTATATATGCAAATTATGCCCCACCCCAACCCTCTTGCAAGTTTTCCCACCAAGAGGTTAGACAGTGAGGCTTCCTGTCCTGTCTAGGAGCTCAGAGTCGGCAGAGAGCCCAAGGCTATGTGAAAGGGAGGAGACTGAATTCATGTCTTATCTGTGTTCTGTTCACGAAATGGGAGCTTGTGGGTTTGAAAAACTTTTATTTCTAAATGGAGGAATAGATGACTTTATTTTGGTGGGGGGTTGGGACTGTGGCTTTAAAACAAATCGCTTTTGAGTAGGATGTCTATTTTTGTTGGATATTTTGTTTGTTTATTTTTTTAGAGTCCTCCACAACAACATGAGAGACCATGGAGAAACCCAGAGACCTTTATCAATTAATTGTACTGTTTGTGAATTTGTATAAATGATAACAAAGATCCTCTTAAAACGTTTATATTCTTACAGTAAAAGGTTAAACTGATATTTATATAATAAAAGAGGAAATATGAAGTATGTTTTTGAAAAAAAAAAGCACAAAATCCCCCCTTGTATCTGTGAATTATTTTTAAGGCATTGTGTGTTGGTTCCATGCTCAGCTGGGAGGTGTTACGTGTGCACAGAAACTGGAGCTAGGGTAGAGTTCAGTTTGCTCACGTGGTGTAAGTTCATGGTTGAGAATTTCTTCTGTGTAAGATTTACCACTGACATCCAAATGTTCTGTCTCTAGAAATGTGATCAGACTGGAGAGTTCTATACATTTTGGTTTTAAACTGTCAACATGGAAACTGAAAGAAAAAGAAGAAAATGAAACTTTTTAAAGAAACCAGACTTGGAAGAGTCAGTTTCCCAGAGTGGCCAGTTTCTTTTGGGAATGGTGGTGGTGGTGGTGAAATCCAGGGGTAACCCTGAAGAAGCAAGTCCTGAGCTCTGGAAATGTGCAAGTAGGATGGGTGAGGAGGGATGGAGGGAGCCAGCCATTGTTCTGGGGAAGTTGAAAGTGCTGTCCTAGCTGGCTGGCCTGATCATGCATGCTCCTCTGTGTGCATGCAGATCCAGCAGAAGGGGGCAGCAGTGCTCTTTAACATTCCCCCTCAGGCCTGGCTGCATGGAGACCCTTTGCTGGGGCTTGGGGAGACTGGTCAGAAGTTCAGGCACATTTTTGTTTTAAGCCCTTCTAGTACCCAGGCTGGCCACTCAGCCATTGGTGAGGGTCTAGGCTGAATTCAGGGCAGACAGATGAATATCGACAATTTTAGCACAGTTCTGAGTAGACAAGCAGCAGTGTGACTTGGATAGGTTGAGGGACAGAGACTGGGAGTGAGTCACAGCCCTGGCTTTACATTGGTGGGCCCTGTCTCTGAGGTCACTTTCCCCACCTGGAAACCTAGGTCTCCTCGATCAACTAATCTTTACGACAGACAGCTAGAACCCAGGTTGCTCTGGGGCCTGACAGCCTTGTGAAATTTCTAAACTCTAAGCTTGAACATAACACAGAAGCTGCATCGTTCCTTTCTCGAGTCACCAAAATCTGCTTTGCGTGAGTCTGAACTAGATCTGTCTTCCCTTTCTTTAGGGGAAGATACAGATTTCTTAATTCCCTAAAGACAAAACAGCAGCAACATAAAGTAGGGACCCTAGAAAGCAGTAGTCTGAATCAGGCCGGTTTCCTAGGAATCTGACCCAGCTCCCAGGGTTCCACCGTGGTCTGGGCTGTAAGTTACACCACGCTAACATTCTCCATCTCATATGCAAATAATCCTGTGACCAATACTTCGGAACAGTTTCTGGGTTTTTTTTTTTTTTTTTTTTTATGTAAGTTTAAGGGGCTGGAGAGGTGACTCAGTAGTAAAAGCACATCCTGCTCTACAGAAGACTGGAGTTCAGTTCCCAGCATCCACTTCAGCAGCTCACGATCTCATGGAACTCCATCTCAGGGGAATCTCATAACTCCGGCGTCTGTGGGCACCGGCAGTCATGTGCACAGGCACACATGTAAGCTTCAAATAATAAAGTAAATCTTTAAAGGTTGGTAAGTTTGCATTTGAAAGTTAAGATCATGGGTCTTGGTGTCCACTTCAATCTATAGAAACATCTCACTGTTTTTCCAGTGGGGCATAAACTGCCTTATACGAATAACCAGGGAGGGAGCCACAATTTGGACTAACTACCTGGGTTTCCTGTGATGTGATCCTCAAGAGAGTGGGAGCTGGGTGTAACGGTGTGGCTATGCCATAGCTGCTGCTTCAGAGAGCAAAGGTAAACTTGGGCACAGGAAGGGTTGGTCCTTGCCGACATGGCAGGAGAGAGGCTTTGAAGGCTGGAAGGGGTAGCTCAGGATTTGCTGAAACTCAAGAAATGGAAAGGCTGGACCTGGAAGCTCATGCCTGTGACCCCAACAGAGGCTAAGGCAGGAGGATTACTTTAAGGTAAATCAGGGCTACATAGTGAGACCCTGTCTCCTAGGAGAGAGAAAAAAAGCCACTGGGGTAGGTGGGGAGGTGAATTCATCATAAACCTTATGATAAATCGTCTGCCACAGAAACTGGAAAAGGACTTCCTGGCTTCAGGCATCTCATCGACAGTAGCCTTTTCATTTAATGCCTAGAAATACAACTGGAAGTGGGGTTCAGACAGCTTCCACAGTGTCTGGGGGCCACAGTGGACCTCTGGCTGCATGTTAGGGGGTGGTGTAAACTTCTCCCCCTTGCTGAACCCCTCAGGCATTGCAGGCAGGAAGAGGGGGAAGTCCATCTGGAGGGCTTCCTTCACATGTGGCAGCAGCAAGAATACCTGCCTATCTCACATCCACTAAACCAGAAAGTTGGTGCCAGGACTCTTAAAGAGAAAACCATTGATTTTTTTTTTTTTTAATTCAAATCTGTAATAAACATCTTTTTTAAAGTACATGTTTCTTTTATGGTACTTTTCTTCTTAAAGGCTGTGAGAGCCAGGGGTGCAGCTCAGCTGCCTTCCCCAGCATAACATAGACTGAGTGTGGTGGTGTAGCCCTCTAATCCCGGTACTCAGAGCAACACAAGTTCAAGGCCATTCTTGGCTACTTACTGAGTTTGAAGCCAACCTGAGTGGGCTAAATGAGAACCTACCCTCCAACCCCACAAAAAAAGAAGGGTGCATAATCTATCCTCCAAACCCTGGGGCTTCCCTGGAAGGGGGTTGATCTCTGTATTTTAAGGCAGGGTCTCACAATGTAGCTCTGGCTAACCTGGAACTCAAAATGTCCAGGCTAGTATTGAATTGAATAGCTACCCTCCTGCTTCAGCCTCCCTAGTGCTGAGATTACAGGTATAAATCACCGAGCCTAGCTTTGAACTTAAGTTTTCAAAGGCAAAGGAGAAAGTTGTAGCCTCTAGGGACCACTAAGTTTTCAGGGAACAAGAGCCTTTTCATTAAGAGATGCGATCTATGGAACAGAGCCAAGGCCTCCTGCAGCTGGCAGCTGCCTTCCCAGTTCTGAAAGGAAAAGGCCCTGCCTTCTGATCCTGGTTCTGCTCTGCTGGGGAGAAGGAAGGAACTAGAGATGTCATGGGATTCCCCTCTCTTCCTGCATCAAACATCACCCCTCTAGGAAAGCTAATTCTATCCCTTTGATAGAAGGAAAGACCTATATTTTTATGCCATTACCAACCCTGGAGGAAGGTGTGAGACTTTTGACATGACAGAAAGCACAGGGTTGGAAGCCAGCTACATTCAAACCTAAGCTCACACGTGGGCCACACAGCTCATTTCTGTCAGCATACTTGTTCCGATACTAAGTGGTAAGTTAGTACTTTTTAAAGCAAATCTCACAAAGTAGGTGAGAAATCTGACTTAAATCGGTGTCGACTATTTGTAATTTACTGCTGGTGAGATTTACACGGCCACCTCAGGCCAGCCTTGCTCTTGGGTGCAAATGTATTTCTGGGTCACCACAAATGTGCTGGCAGTGTTCGAAAATGCTCAAGTTTTCACCGCTTCCTCTTCCCAGGGATCACTTTGCTCTTGTCTGGTGGGGTTGCCTTTAGTCTCCAAGCATATATGGCACTCTGCAAACCCTGTCTTCTGTTGAGGTGACATGACTGCCACAGTAATTCTGCATCTGAGGGAGCCACTCAATCCTAGTGCCAACAAAACTACAATTTCCAGTACTTTGGCTGCTGTAAGTTAGCAAGGAAAGAAAGTTTTGCTTTTTGTTATTGTTCTCTGAGCCAAAGTCTCATTCTAATGCAGATTGACCTGGAATTCACCGTGTGGCCCAGTCTGGCCTCAGACCTCGCTGGGATTATAACATGAACCACCATGCCCTGGGCATAAGTTCTTATTAGCTCATCACTCTTCTACTTTTTAATAGTTTAAGGACCAAGTACCACATGTCCTTATACACTGAGGGAGGTTTGGGATCAGCGACAGAGCACATGCCTTGCATGTTTGAGGTCCTGGGTTCCATTTCCAGCACTGAATGAGAAAACAACTTATTATATATCTGTGACCCTGGAAAATAGTGCATCTCAGTTACAAAACAAGGGAGCTGGTCCTTGGCAGCAGCAAGAGACGCTGCAGCTCAATGCAGTGGATCAGAAGTACTGGTGTGGCATGCTGGAGAGCACGGCCAACAGCCAGCAGATATGACACGTTGGATTTTATATTTGGAGAATCAGTAAGATGTTGTGCAGGTGACATGAGAATTCTGCCTCAGAGGGGAAGCTGATACAAACTTTAATTAAACCCTAAGATATGGCCCATGTGTGGTTACTTCTGGAACCGCCTGACATTACTCCAATCCCCTCAGAAAGGTCCTGTACAGGAGCATCTTGGAAGTAGAATCAATGAAACCCCCAGAATGCCCTAGGTTATCACTGCTGCTTGATATGAAATGCAGTGTGCAAACTTAGATATGTTTTAAGAAGAACATGCCCAGGGTTCTTCCTGAAGCTGATCAAAGTTCAGTTTCACAAATAGCCTACAAGGTGCTCGAGAAGCCAGTGGAGTCGGGTGTGTTGCTCACTGTCCCCAGAGGACTGAGCCAGGTCCCACAGTAGCTCCTATAAGTATTGTGGATTCCAAATGCTGGAAGCTTGTGATTTGAAAACCGCAGAACTAAGAATGCTCACACAGTCAACACGCTACGCTATGCATGCCTGCCTGCATCGTAATTTAGGATCCAGCTGCAAGAACTCTGGCTGGTTCTTCTATTCAAGGGTGAAAAGGCTTGACCTCACAGATGTTTCCTTATACCTCTCTACGACCCACAAAGAGTAAAGAGCCCTCATCTGTTACTATCAAGCACCTCTTTAAAGACGGGGTCTCATGTAGCCCAGGCTGTCCTCAAACATTATATTGGCCACAGCTGTTCCAAGAAAAGGAGTTACGGTGTGCACAGCTCATCTGGCTGACACCAGGCACATGAGTATAATCTGTGCTCTGTGGAATGCTGCCTGTCTGGCCACTCATGGACCCAGGATATGGAATTGGACGGTAGGGAAATAAGACAGTTATTGTTTCTCAAGCAGTATGAGGTTATTCAGCATCGGCGTGGGTAATACTGCTTTCCTCATCTGGTGATGGCACAAAACATCACGAAGGTCGGTGATGTTGCATCTCCTTAGGAAAGTCTCCCCAAATGACCCCTATTTACACACACACACACACACACACACACACACACACACACACACGTGCTTCCACTTCCCAGTCCAGGGCAAGGCTTTCTGAGAAGTGCTCTCTAAATAGGAGCCTCCGTCCTGCTATTTCTTAGACTCTGGGAGGAAGTTACAGAGGCTGGAACTGAACCAATAGATAAGAGAGGGAGAAACGGCAATAGTTAGACCATTAAGACAAATACTTCTTGGGCCAGGCGGTGGCACATGCCAATAATCCCAGCACTCACACAGACAGGCAGATCTCTTATGAGTTAGAGGCCAGCCTGTTCTACATAGTGGGGTAACAGGCCAGCTAAGGCTACATGGTGAGAGTAGTAATATTTTTTAATTAATAAACCCTGTTGGCAGGTTTGCTGCCCACCTCAGTGCTTCATGTTCCTGAATGAAACACACACACACACACACACACACACACACACACACACACACACACACACAGCCTTTAATTTTAATATGTCTGGGCCACTGCCTAACCTCTATGTGGCTAAATCCACCTCCCACAAATAGTCTCGAGTTATTAATTACTAAACTCTATATTCTATCTTGGCTGTTCTGTGTGTATATGTCTTTCATTTGGGAACATAAACCATTGGGGCGGGTAGTGAACCCACCGCCAAGATTTATTTCATAATATTTAATTCAACAAGTGAGACCCTGTCTTCAAACAAACAAGACAAATAGTTCTTGTATTCTTAGATAAAAGACAACCAGCCAGGGCCTTCCATTTTGGCCTTCTGGATTTTAAACCTGAACTTCATTGCTTAGGACTGCCTGACCTCAAATAAGGTGCTAGGCATGACATAAGCAAGCATGGAAATGACCAGTGTCACCACTCTGCTTCATCTCAAGTACACACAATTTGGCCAGCGTTTCAGGAATCTGTCAAGAACAGGCTGTGTCATCCCTGTGTGTCACCAGGCTCATAGCTGGCCACTGTTGGGAACAGAGAAGGCTGTCAGGTTTGCAGAGCCTGGATGAGAAAGGCTGAGTGGCTCTCTCACTCTGCTGAGGTCAGCGTATCTGACACACCTCTCCTGCCACCAAGCATCAGAGGGTGATAGACAGAACTAGGTGGCCTCCCAGGACAGGAGCTAGCCCATCTTTTCCATATACAGAAGAGTCTGATTGTTCAAAGATACAATAAGAATTACAGAAATACATCAGGGCTATATTGGCACACACCTTTGATCCCAGCACTCAGGAAGCAAGAGACAGGTGGATCTCTGAATTCAAGTCCAGCCTGGTCTACAGAGTGAGTTCCAGGACAGCCAGGGCTACACAGAGGGACCCCATCTCAAAACAAACAACAACAAAAAGAATTACAAAAGGCACATTTCTAAAAGGTGGAAGCACACCATTACCTATTACTTAGTAGAGTGCTTGCTTTTGCATAAACAAAGCCCATGGGAGTTATAGGTATACAGAAGGCAGGTGATTGAACAACACTGTCCTAAGTAGGGAGGGCCTCTGAGAGTCTACTCAGCCCAGATTACCAATAGTTCAGATTACTATTGCTGCGATGAAACACCATGACCAAAGCAACTTGGGGAGGAAAAGGTTATTTGACTTACACTTTTCCATATCACAGTTCATCATGAAAGGAAGTCAAGGAAGGAACCCAAACAGGGCAGGAACCTGGAGCAGGAGCTGATGCAGAGGCCATGGAGGGGTGCTGCTTACTAGCTTGCTCCTCATGGATTGTTCAGCCTGCTTTCTATCAGAACTCAAGATGACCAGCCCAGGGATGGCCCAACTCACCATGGCCTAGGCCCTCCCCCTCCAAACAATAAAAATTCACGTGTGGAGGCAGGAGGATCTGGTTCGAGGTCATCCTCAGCTACATATGGAGTTCAAGGCCAGTCTGGGCAACGTAAGACACTATCTCAGCACAAAAACTCGTGAAGTTGAGTTGTGCCCAAACAGTTTTAGAGGCAGCAAATAGACAAACATGGTTTCCTTTGCTTTTACTGTATTAAAATGGTTTGGGACTCAATATAAAGCAGCAAAATTAAGTGTAGTTGCCAGTTTGTTCTCTGGTAAAGACTG
>JANHMN010000008.1:59906992-59920584 GCA_030674055.1 Rhabdomys pumilio
CACACACACACACACACACACACACACACACACACACACACACACACACTGACCCTCCCTCAATGCTGAGCAAATATCCATAGCGCTCCAACATTTAATCTCCGGGTAATGTATGGGTAAGATCTGCAATGCCAAGCACTGTGTGCTACAGTCTTCAAGAACATGCACTCACTAGGGGGTTTGTATCTCACAGGGCTTTTTTGGGTGTCACTTATACACAAATCACTGAGCATACATTAATCACAAATTAGTGACAGCTCACAGCCTGGCCTTGAGTCCCTGTCTTCCCCATCAGCCTAGGTAGCTCTCGTCCTTACTAATTCTACGGTTGCAAAACTGACTACAGATTCTAATCTGGAATGATCCAGGATCTGACTGGTCATCTCTGAAACTTAAAAGTCAGCATGTAATTCACACTGAATGTCGAGCTGGGCAGCGACTTCCAGTTCTTTCTCCAAACCTCTGATCAGGAACAAAACAATTCACTGATTTAAAAAAATTTTTTTTCTCTTTCTTTCTTTTTTTTTTTTTCATTAGTATAAATTGGCCAGCTGTGGGTGGCTGCACACACCTGTATCCTAGCACCTGAGTAGAGGCAGGCATATTGACCTGAGTTTGAGGATGGTCTGGTCTATCAGGTGAGTTCCAAAACAGCCAGGGCTTTGTAAAGACCCTGCCTCAAAACAACGAAAAGCGACATTAGATTTTATTAGATAGTAGATTCTTCATTTGTTTTCGGGTTGGGTTCTGGGTGTGGAACCCAGGGCCCTGGGCATATTAGGCATGACCTTGTACTGGCTGGGTTTATGTCAACTTGATATAGGCTATAGTCATCCAAGAAGAGGGAACCTCTAAAGAAAATGCCTCCGTAAGATCTGGCTGTAGGCAAGCTTGTAGGGCATTTTTTTTTTTTTTTTTTTAATTATTGATTGGAGGGGGAGGGCCTCGGCCATGGTGAGTTGGGCCATCCCTGGGCTGGTCATCTTGAGTTCTGATAAAAAGCAGGCTGAACAATCCATAAGGAGCAAGCTAGTAAGCAGCACCCCTCCATGGCCTCTGCATCAGTTCCTGCTCCAGGTTCCTGCCCTGTTTGGGTTCCTGCCTTGACTTCCTTTCATGATGAACTGTGATATGGAAAAGTGTAAGTCAAATAACCTTTTCCTCCCCAAGTTGCTTTGGTCATGGTGTTTCATCGCAGCAATAATAATCTGAAATAAGACACCCCTGGGCTGAGAGTAGACTCTCAGAGGCCCCTCCCTATTTAGGACAGTGTTGTTCAATCACCTGTCTTCTGCAGGAGTGAGTCGTTTCTATGACATTTTGGATGAAGAAGAGCCACCTCAAAAATATGTGAAATGTTCACAGGTGTTAGTAGTGTTAACTACTAACTTGATACAATTTAGAACTACCTGGGATTCGAGTCTCAGTGAAGGACTGCCAGGGCCAGATCTGTCTGTGAGGATTGCTTGACTACATTAATCCATATGGGGAAGACCCAGCCTGCTGCAGGCAACACCATTCCCTAAGTTCGGGTCCTGGACTGTACGAGGGTTGAGAAAATGAGCTTTGTAGTAAGCAAATACTTCTCTGTGCTTTGGACTGTGGATGTGGTGTGACTATTTGTTCTAAGTTCCTGTTGCCTGGACGTCCCTGCTATGACACACTGTGAGCTGAAGCAAACCCTTTTTCCCCTAGGTTACTTTTTATCAAGGAATTTTATCACAGAGACAGAAATGAAAAAAGGACAATAGGCACAAAGTCCACGTGACCCTGACTCCTTCTTAAGGGAAATGTGTGGACATCAGTTTGTGTCACAGAGAGTTGTCTAGAAGCTTCACATTTCAATTCTTTTTTAAAAATATTTATTTATTTTATTTATATGAGTACACTGTAGCTGTCTTCAGATGCACCAAAAGAGGGCATCACAACCATTACAGATGATTGTGAGCCACCATGTGGGTGCTGGGAATTGAACTCAGGACCTCTAGTCATTGAGCCATCTCTCCAGCCCCACATTCCAATTCTTTTTTTTTTTTTTTTTTTTTTTTTTTTTCCGAGACAGGGTTTCTCTATATAGCCCTGGCTGTCCTGGAACTCACTCTGTAGACCAGGCTGGCCTTGAACTCAGAAATCTGCCTGCCTCTGCCTCTCAAGTGCTGGGATTAAAGGCGTGTGCCACCACCTCCCGGCTTTTTTGGTTTTTCGAGACAGGATTTCTCTGTGTAGTCCTGGCTGTCCTGGAACTCACTCTGTAGACCAGGCTGGCACATATTCCAATTCTTAACACCCCCCTTTTTTTTATTTGTCTTTACTCTCCAAGTTTCTCCTCCTTTTTAGAGCACATTGAATAAAATACTATTTTGTACTTTAAAAAATGTGCCAGGAAGTGGTGGCACACGCCTTTAATCCCAGCACTTGGGAGGCAGAGGCAGGTGGATTTTTGAGTTTGAGGCCAGCCTGGTCTACAGAGTGAGTCCCAGGACAGCCAGGACTACACAGAGAAACCCTGTTTCGGAAAAAAAATGTATTTACTTTTATAAGTATGCACGTATATGTTTGTGTGAATGTATGTCACATATATCCTTGGAGGCCAGAAGAACACACAGCTCCAACTTTTTTTTTTTTTTGGTTTTTCGAGACAGGGTTTCTCTGTGTAGCCCTGGCTGTCCTGGAACTCACTCGGTAGACCAGGCTGGCCTTGAACTCAGAAATCCACCTGCCTCTGCCTCCCAAGTGCTGGGATTAAAGGCGTGTGCCACCACTGCCTGGCACCAGCTCCAACTTTTAGTTTCAACATCAGGAAAGTGACCAGAGCCCTCAAGCTGACACTCATGGGAGACTCTTTTTTTTTTTTTTTAATTAATTATATTTTTATGTGTACAGTGTTTTGCCTGCTCATGTATATCTGTGCCTGTCAGGTGTCCATGGAGGACAGACAGCATAGGTTTTGGATCCTCTGGGACTGGAGCTGTAAATGCCTGTGAGCCACTATGTGGGTGCTGACCATCAGACCAGAGTCCTCTGGAAGATCAGCCGGTGCTCTTAACCTCTGCGCTATCTTTTCAGCCCTGAGGCTCTTACTCCTGATGTCCATGAGCTTGTACAGTCCACCTGTCACTCATGGGCAAAGCCCCCGTCTCTATGGAAGCCTGAGGAGAGTGTCTGCCTCTTCAGTTAAACCGTGGAAATTGTGCTGCTGAGGTAGGCTTTGTCAGGTACAGACACAGCTGCTCTGAAGAGCCTGTGGAGGTGAAGGAGAGTATACCTCTGATACACCTTTTGTTTTGCTGGTTTTCCAAGACAGGGTTTCTCTGTGTAGCCCTGGCTGTGCTGGAACTCACTCCAGTAGACCAGGTTGGTCTCGAACTCAGAGATCCACCTGCCTCTGCCTCCTGAGTGCTGGGATTAAAGGTGGAATTAAAGGCACCGCGAGCTCAGGGCTGCCTTTAACTAGAAGTTCAAGCTGCCACGACTTGTGAAGGTGAAGATTACGAGTGAGTGTAGATTCCAGGCTGTCTTTCACTTAGCATCTTTCACTTAGCATCGTTAGGCAGCAGATACAGGTCTGTGCACTCCCGAGAGCTACAGAACATTGCCTCTGGCTCTCTGCTGCAAGCGAGGTCTGCCTTTCCCTACCAGAGAGAAGTTCCCAGGTTACACTGGGAACCGGTCCTGCGCTGGATCTGATCTAACTTACCCATGGATGGTGCTCCCCTCCCCTCCCCCATGCATGCCCCCTTGCTTTTGTTTGTTGGGCTTTTTGTTTGGGGAGGTGGGCATTGGGATAGCTGCTTGAGTTTGAGGTTCTGAGGCAGGAAGGAGCCAGTCATGGGTGGACGGAGGCAAAGTGGGGTTCACAGCTGTGCCCGCACAAATGCTAATGCACGTTAACAGTAGTTGAGCAGTGGCCACTCCCCACCCCTGGCACTGTCACTTGTCACTTAATATTCCACTTCAAGGAGACAAAAACACAGGGAAGTGCTGGGGACCCCACCAGCCAGCGGGTAATTCCAACCCAAGTTCACCCAGATGGCCCCAGCTAAACTCAGTGTGTGTGTGTGTGTGTGTGTGTGTGTGTGTGTGTGTACCAAATTGAGGGAGGTGTTGAGAAGGACCAGAACACATTATATACAGATGAGAAACTACCAAAAAACCCAAATTTAATAAAAAAGTTTAAAAAAAAAATACTAGAAAGGGGGCTGGAGAGATGGCTCAGTGGTTAGGAGCACTGACTGCTCTTCCAAAGGTCCTGAGTTCAATTCCTAGCAAGCACATGGTGGCTCACAACCATCTGTAATGGGATCTGATGCCCTCTTCTGGTGTGTTTGAAGACAGTGACAGTGTCCTCATATGCATAAAATAAATAATTCTGAAAAAAAAAATACTAGAAAGAGCAGGACTGAATAGCATACAATACCTTTCTACCTCATCACTGGGCCTGCTACCTGCCTACTGCCCGCCCACCGGAAGGCCACGGGGAGGTGGTGCCACCACAGGTCCTGGGTGCCAGTCCAGCCTCATTCTAAGTGGTTTTGTTACATCTGTGAGAAGAAAAGGGAAGGCTGTAGCTTTTTCCTGCCCTTCAAGGCCATGCAAATGTAAACAG
The DNA here is from genome assembly GCA_030674055.1 of Rhabdomys pumilio. Classification (NCBI taxonomy): domain Eukaryota; kingdom Metazoa; phylum Chordata; class Mammalia; order Rodentia; family Muridae; genus Rhabdomys; species Rhabdomys pumilio. The sequence goes on from JANHMN010000008.1 coordinate 59,911,599, forward strand.
GAGAGATCTGCTGAGCTGTACGGAGCCTGTACATTTTCTCACGTTCCTCAGTGGTGACAGCACTTAGCACACAGGGATGCTCCTCAAGCCACTTCCTTGGACAGGACCTTTCCACTGAAGAGCTTGCCAAAGGGAACAACCACATTCTGAGGGTTCCCCAGAATCCAAGCACAGTCAGCCCCCTGGAGCTCACATTAGCTTCCTTGACACACACAGAAAGCAAATGCACCTCCCACTCCCACGCTGATCTCTTACTGAGCAACCACCTGGCAGAAGCAGGCAGATCTCTGAGAGTTCAAGGCCAGCATGTTCTACTTAGCGAGTTCCAGACCAGTCAAAGGTACCAGTAAGACTCTGTCTAAAAAAACAAAAGATAAAAAAAGAAACCACCAAGTGCCAATGGCCACCAGATGCAGCTCACAACACACAGAGACAATATGCCTGGCCCAGAGACGCCTGATGGGAACCAGGGGCCCTCAAGAGCTTCTGATGGGTACTTCTGAGGGTGGCAACAGCTAGAAGTTCTGGATTATCCCTGATAACTGAAGAGGAGCACCTCCCAGGCAATTCCTGGTGACACTCTATTGGTGTCCCTTCCTCTTGCCATTAAGTCATGCGCCGAGATCTACTCTGCAGAGTAGACAGACACAGGACAGATATGTGTGCTTTCTTTCCTTCAACGCTAGCGGCATCCTGAGCTTTCAAAGATAAACGAAGAAGAAGCCGCCCTGGCGAGCAAAGGGGGACAACCCTGCAGTAGGTCTGTATTTCCATTTTAATGAAGCTTTTTTTCCTCTCTTGGGGCTTTGTTTATCTGTCTATGTAAGTCCATGCAAAAATATTATTCTTAGAGTCCGGCCTGTTCACACGTGTTTGTACAGACTTTTAAAGGCAAACTCTAGAGACATCTGATGATGCATTTAGATTTTCCTCATCTAGTTTAGGGTGGCTTGTTTATTCAGTACTAGCCAAAAGTACTTTGGAAATGCACTACTGAGTTCATAAAAGATGAAGAAGGAAAAAAAAAAAATCCCCTAACTTTTTCCAGCGCATTCCTTCAAAAACCTTCTCCGTAGCACAATGAGAACTGTCTTAGAACTGTTATATTAAAGAATCCTACAAAACACCGAAGCTGAAGCCTAGGCAGGGTTTCCAAACGGGCAAGGCAGGCTTCTGCTGACAGTGCACTGGCAAGGCCTCATCCCCAACGCTTCCTGCTCACATCTGATTGTTCGATTGTTCACGCAGGCGAGAGGCAGGACTTCAAAGCTTTGTGTGGCTGTGGGCTTTGTTTTTAAATCCCTGACGCTCCTGGATCAGTGGGAATGGCTCTGAAACCCCCTTCAGCTTTTTAACTGGGTGGCCATGTCCTCTGTCCCCACCTCCTCAGGTGCCTGCCGTGACGCCAACTTTAACTTTAACTCGACACAGATTTTCATCTGACCCACCACTTTGCCAGTGTGGTCTTTGAGTGACCCACAAGAGAGTCACCTACGTACTCGACAGATATGCATGCGGGTGAGGGCTGGGGGGGACACAGGGTTCACAACCCACTTATCCTTATACTTTACTTCCTAACAATGTAGTTGGATCTAAAGGCAGCCTGCTTTAGAATTTTCATTCACTGCCTGTCTCATAATGAGCAAAGTCTAGCCCCTCAATGATGGGGGCTCCAAGCCTCCAGTGTCCCCAGGGACTGCAGCCTCCTAAATCTAATCTTTATCAGGCCACAAACACTCAGTTTTCCGTGTCCTTCCATGCATGTGCTGTATCTAGCTGGGAAAAATCTTCCCTCCCTGTCTGACTGGGGAACTAGCGTCTGAGGGATTGCCCAAAGGAACTCCATAAAAGTGCCACTGAGTAGTTCTGTGCCCCACACGGTGTCTTGACGCTCCTTCCTGTCTCTGCGCTTCCGCCTCTGTGCAGAAGAGGCCCAGTCATCATGGGTGATTGTGACATGTTTAGGTGACAGGTATCTATGCAGTGTCCATCTAAGACACATACCTCTGAGCTGGGAGGAGACAGCAGTGACCAAACCTTAGTGCTAGTTCCACACGCTTGCAGCCTGGCAGGAAGAGAGAGTCATGGGTAATTCTTAGATGTGTGATAGTGTTTTCTTTTGGGGTGTGTGTGTGTGTGTGTGTGTGTGTGTGTGTGTGCGCGTGTGTGTGTAGGCCAGACGTAGATGTTTGGTGTCTTCCTCAACTGCTCTCCACGTTAATTTTTATTGTTTGAGACAGGGTCTCATTATATAGACCAGGCTGGCCTCAAACTCACAGAGATCCCCTGCCTCTATCTCAAAAGTGCTGAGACTAAAGGCACAGTGACCACACCCAACTCCACATTATTTTAAATTAATTACTTAATTAATTTTGAGACAGGATATCTCACTGAACCTAAAGCCCACCGTTTCATCTAGACTGGCCAGCCAGCGAGCCCCCAGGATCTACCTGCATATCCTCAGAGCTGGGGTACAGAGCAGGATGCTGCACCCATCTTCCTTTATGTGGAGGCTGGAGATCAACATTCAGGTTCTCATGCTTCTGTAGGAAGCACTTTACCCACTGAGTCATGCCCCCAGCTCCATGATGGCAGTTTTGATAAGACAAGTGTTTGGTCTAGTGGAACCCAAATCAGGAGGTCCTCATCTGGTCTTGGTGTTAAAGAACGCCCAGACAGACAGACAGACAGACAGAGCCAGGACTCATCTTTGTGTTCCCAGCATTGCTACTGGAAGATTCTGGATCTATTTCTTCTTCTTCTTTTTTTTTTTAAAGATTTCTTTTTATTGTTTTAAATTATGTGTATTTCTGAGTCTGTGTGTAAGTGTGTGCATGTGAGTGTAGGGCTCCAAGGATGCCAGAGGTGTCAATCCCCTGGAGCCGGAGTTTCAAGCAATTGTGAGCTGCTTGAAGTGAACTCTGGGGATTAAGCTTGGACCTCTTGTAAAAGTCACTTTTATTAACCCGAGGTAATTGTCATCTCTGATGCTTACTGCTTCCATCTGCTAACCCAGGCTTAGTCCCAGAAGTTTCCAGCCTCCGTACAATCTAATCTAGGCCTAGAATGCTTTCAGCCTCTGAGACTTGCTGCTGAAAAAGCTCACCCTTCCTAGTTCTTTCTGATCTCTGGCTGGCTGGTTCAACTCAGCTGTTCTGACTCAAACTCCAAGCTGACTGATTCAATGTAGCTTCTCTTGCTCAGCCTCTCCTGAATTGCTCTGCTTGGACTCAAACTAACTTGGCAATCTATTCTAATCTTCTAGCTCCTGATCACTCTCTGGCTTGTTCTGTCTTCACCCGTGTCTAGCTTATTCTCTCTCTGCAACCTGTCTCTCTGTAACTGTCTGGGTAAAACTGCCTCCTCCCCTTCTCCTTCTCCTTCTCCCTCTCTGCACTGCTCTCTTAAGTAGCCTCCCTTTCCTCTTTTCATGAGAGTTGGGCATATCCTATTCTCTCAAATCTTTCTCTGATTCATCACTTTGTCTGCCACTCAATTAAACATCACTTTCAAACATGGTGCTTCTACAAACTAACTTTACCCTCACTGGGATTAAAGACATGTGCTAAGGGCTTGTCTATATTCCAGCCAGAGGGATTAAAGGTCTGTGTTAAGGGCTGAGCCACACCACAACTGGAAAGTGTCTTTTTTTTTTTTCTATAAATAACACAATCTTAGGGTTCACAGTATGATCAAATATCCGGTAACAGCTTCTCTGCAAGGGCAGCAAGTGCTTTTAGCCCCTGAGCCATCTCTCCAGCCCCTGAAGCTATTTTTAATTCCTGACCCATCTCTTCAGCCCCTGAATCTATTTTAAGTCAAGTGTCACTCAATGATAATGAATGGTTCAGTCCAAATCTCTGGGTCTATACACTCAACTACCAGACATCTCCACTCATGCATTACAGACATCTCAACCTAACACATGCCTATTAAATATTTTTCCTTCCAAGCCTTCACTCACCTGAATTTATAGTCTCCATAAAAGGCATTACCTGGCTAGCTGAACAATAAACCTGGGATTTATGTATGACCCCTGCATCAGGCCTGACCTTAAAGGTTCTGTTCCCACTCAATATGGCCACACCAGAAAACAAGCTTCCAGCACAGTCTTTGGGGGACACACTCAAACCACAGCACAGAGGATCCCATGCCTGTCAAACCTGCTTTATTTTATTACACCATAGAATGGAAACTATATTCACAGTTGCCTAGCTATACAATTAAAAAAAAGATGGCTCAAGTATTAATGATTCAAATATTGATCTTTACATAAAGGGAACTAACCGACTTACAGGAATTTTGTTCCATTTTTAATGAGGCAGGTTCTCATGTAGCCTAGGCCAGCCTTGAATTCACTATACAGTTAAGGATGACTCCAGTCCTCTTGTCTCTACTGCCCAAATGTTAGGTTACAGGTTGGTACTACCCCACAGAAACTTTCAAATACAGTTTTATCCTCATTAGACTGTGTGTGTGTGTGTGTGTGTGTGTGTGTGTGTGTGTGTGTGTGAAGATGTGTATGTGTACACGTACAGGAACCTATGTACATGTACTTCAGTACATGCGGTGTTCTGGTCTATATCACTGTCTACCTTATTCTTCTGAGACAAGGTCCCTCGCTGAGTCAGGAGAGCTAGGCTGGTGGCCTGCAAGTCCCAGCAATCCTCCAGTTGATAGCACTGGGTGACAGGCATGTGTGACCAGTTATGTGTCACTAGAGTGATATGCATGTATGACTATCTAGCTTTTTACATAGGTGTTGGGATTCAAACTCAGGTCCTTACTATTACACAGCAAGTGGTCTTAGCCACTAAGCCATCTCTCCACTGCTCAGGTTTTCTTTATTTTGGTGAAAGGTTTCACAACAGAGTCCTGGCTGGCAAGTAACTTGCTATATAGACCAGGCTGGCCCTCAAACTTGAAAGATTCACCTGCCTCCTGAGTGCTGGGATTAAAGGTGTGCACCACTGCCTCTGGCTTCTGTCCTTTCCTCTTCTGTCCTTCCCTTTCCTTTTCTTTTCCCCTTCCCTTCCTCCTCCTCCCTTCTTCCTTCCTTTCCTTCATTCTTTTTTGAGACAGGATTTCTCTGTGTATTCCTGGCTGTCCTGGAACTTACTCTGTAGACCAGGTTGGCCTCGAACTCCCAGAGATCTGCCTGCTTCTGCCTCCTGAGTACTGGGATTAAAGGTGTATGTCATCACTGCCCAGCCTGTGTCTTCTTTTTAAAAAACATTCATCTTGTGCGTCTGTATGTGTGCAGGAGTGGGTACCGATGCATATGTGTGGAGGTCAAAAGACACCTTGTGGTTTCTAATTCTCTTCTTCCTGTATGTAGGGTTCAGGGATCAAATTTGGGTCACCAGGCTCAGCAGCGAGTGCCTTGACCTGCTGAGGATCTTGCTGGCTCCACATCTCATGTTTTCTCTGAAGAACTATTATGTTGAACCACACGTAAACTAGATATAGTTTACTCACACAGCACTAGATTTTGAAAGAAGATTCTTTCCCGAGATTGTCCCCTATTGGTCACTTACGGTTTCTAGTGATGTTTCGGCTACCTCATTATTTCGTGCTGAGAAGCTGCAAGCGCTCTGCTCGGCTTCTCATGACTTCCCTGTTCCCATGCATAAGCCATATCCTATGTGTCTTAGTTAGGGTTTTACTGCTGTGAACAGACACCATGACCAATACAAGTCTTATAAAGAACGGCATTTAATTGGGGCTGGCTTACAGGTCAGAGGTTCAGCCCATTATCGTCATTTTGAAACATGTAGACCAGGCTGCCCCAGAATTCACAGAGACCTACCTGCCTCTGCCTCCCAAATGCTGGGATTAAAGGTGTGTGCTACCATGCTTGGCTTATTAGTGACACTTATTTGGGATTAATGTGCTCGAGTGCCACTGTGTTTGGCTCATCTTTCTTACAGCTTCTTGTAAGGCAGTTTTGCTGGTGACACATGCCCTTGATTTCTGTTTACCAGAAAGGAGTTGTTGCTTTCCTTGTAAGGATGATTTCAGCGGGTGCAGAACTTCAGGTCGACAGACTGTTTTCTCTTGGTCCTGGAAATAATCCTCTCTGCTCTCTTCCTTGCTTGCCCAGTCCCTGAGCAGTCAGAAGTAATTCTTAATTTTTTGATGTTCTTTCAGGATTGTTTCTTTGTCTTCCACTTCCTGTTACTTAAAAATGTGTTCTTTGGGGGCATTTACCCTGCTTGAAACACCCTGAGCTTCCTGGATCTGTGGTTTTGTGTCTGACGTTATCTTGCGGAAATTCTCAGCCATTGTTGTTTCAAATACCCCCTCCCTCTCTCGTGTCCTTCTGGTATCCCCATCACATGTGTTAGAAGCCCACTGTACTTGTCTCACAGTGCTTTTTTAGTGGGGAATTCCAGACATGATCTCACTGTGTAGCCTTGTCTGGCTTGGAACTTACTCCGTAGATCTGAGTAACTTAAATAGAGATCCTCCTGCCTCTGCCTCTGGGGTGCTGAGATTGAAAGTGTGCACCACACCTGGCTGTCTCGTGGTTTTTATTCTCACCTCTTTATCTCAAACCCTCTCTCCTCCCAGATTTTCAGCATTGGTGGTTTCTCCTTCACTAAGAGACTCTCCTTAGCTGTGTCCACCGAAGGCATTCCTTGCCTTTGTTGAGTGGTTTTGCTGTGTGGCATTTGCTGTTCCGTCTCTCCCTCACACACTGCTCACAAGTGACAGACCTCACTGCTTACAAGCGGCAGACCTTCCCATTAGAGCCTTAGTACACTCATCATAGTTTTAAATTCCTAGTCTGTTAAAGCTCAGTCTGGCTCATGTTTACTGGTCTCAGTATTTGCATTTTAGTCTGTCTTGCAGTTTTTTTCTTCACAGCCAGACATGACTGATGTCTTAGTCCATTTCCTATTCCTATTACTATAACAGAATGCCTGCAACTGAGTAATGTATACAGGAAAGAAGTTTCGTCGGGCTCAAGTTTCTGGAGAACGGAAAGTCAATGATTGAGCACCAGATAGAACACACACACACACACACACACACACACACACACACACACACACACACACACGGGACAGCAGGGCCTCTCACTCCTGCATCACTGCACTTTCAGACTTGTCTTTTGTTCTTGTTTCAGCTAAGATTCTTGTGGAAAACTAGTTAGGTCACTCTTTCTTTTAGGAGACTTAGAGTAAATTTGGCCCCTAATAATGTTGGACTGAGCATGCCCATAAGTGCTTGTAACTACCATATTTCCGTTTTTTGAACTATGACCTTAAATCGAAGACGCTCAGGAATGTGCTCATGGATTTGAATACTTTGTCCTCGATTGGTGACACTTGTATGCATGTGTGTGTTGGGGGGTGGGGCACAGGCGTGGTCGTGGAACCTTTAGAAGGTAGAGAGAGTCTTGCTGAAGGACGAACATCACTAGGGGGGTAGGCTTTCCCCATTTTCAGTTTGCAGGTGTTCAGCTTCCTGCTCCATTGTCCCCAACCATGATGGACTCTCCCTCTGGGACCATGAGCCAAAATAAATGCGTCTGCAAGTTGCTTTTCGTCACAGTGTCTCATCACCGCAACAAAAGGAAACTGATACAGGCAAACATATTCAAAGCAGTAACTGAGTGAAAGAAACTGCTGTGTACAGGCATTCAGTGACGTAGTGGTGTGTTCAAGATGGGGTTTGGGGTGTAAGAAGGTGGGGAGGAATGCTCCACATTCCTAAGATGAGATCTCAGTGTTTTGGTGAGCCTGTTTCATGCACTGTGAACTTCATGAGCGCTCTGTAGTATTTGCTGTGGGCGGGGGAGTGGGGGGTGAGGGCGGGAAGAGTTGTGATTTCCAAGCTCTCTACATGATGGATAGGAAATGAGACCTTCTACCCTTTCGTCTTAAATACGTGTTAATGTGTGTGTTTATACATACGTGCTCACACAAATGATCTCTATTGCTGAGGAAGAAAAATACAATTACACCGTGGCAGCTGCACACAAGGAATCCACAACTCCCCCAAGAAAACACACCTGGATGGCCTGTCTCCTCATTCCCCTGAGGCAGGGGAAGGACTCTATTTCAGACCCCGTTCCTCTCCGAAGCGGTTTCTATCACCTGACAAATCATTATCACTCGCTAATGATGTCTGCTGAGCTCCCAGATGTGAAGGAAATTCCCTGTGCATCCCACAGATGCACGTCCTTCCCCGGGGGGCTCTTCCCATTTGAACAAGAACACATGTCTCCTTCTTTTTTTTACATACTGTTTGGGTCTGCAGCCGAGTTTCTTACTGTCTCTCTGGTCCAGAGGAGTCATCTTCTACTTTTATGAACTGGGTTGAATCATTTCACTTCCATGAGTCAGGGAATACTTTATGAAGGATGAAGAATTAAAGAGGCCTTGGGGTGGTGAGGAAGGAAGTGGGAAGGCACATGACACGGCTGAGCAGCCAGGCCAGGCCTCTTCGGGATGGGAGAAAGTTGAAGGCGGTGATTAGTCGGTCTGGTTTGGAAGGTGGGAGACCTTCTTTGATGATCATGGAAAAGTTCCGGGACATTTCAAGAAGAGGCAGACTAGACAAGAAAAGAGGCCTATTCAGGCTCTGACTTTCTCTAACAAAGTCCACTGCCAACTTTGCCTTCCTTTTGCTGCTGAAGACCTTGGAACTTATTTTTCTGGACCCTGCTATGTATGTTTAGGTCTGGGACAGCACCAAGCATCCTCGTGTTGCCTCAGAGGTCCTTCATGGTTGTACTCTTTTAGGGGTCCCAGGGCACAGGTTGTCTGTGGGTGACCCTGGTTAACAGCACACCTAATAGTACAGACACTGAGAGGCAGGCATTACAGTAGATCACAGGAGTTACAATGAATTGTAGGTGTTACAGTGGCTCCCAGGTGTTACAGTGGCTCTCAGGTGTTACTGTGGCTCTAAGGTGTTACAGTGGCTCTCAGGTGTTACTGTGGCTCCCAGGTGTTACAGTGGCTCCCAGGTGTTA
>JANHMN010000008.1:59920594-60003111 GCA_030674055.1 Rhabdomys pumilio
TTACAGTGGCTCCCAGGTGTTACTGTGGCTCCCAGGTGTTACAGTGGATCAAAGATGTTATAGTGAACCACAAAGGCCCAGGAATAGTTATCTCATTTAGTAGTTTGCAACTTTTCCCCCAAAGAATTGAAATTTTCACAAAATCATGTTTTGACATAAAAGGACCAAAAACATTTACACGGCTGAATGTTGGGGAGAGAAAAGGACCCCTACTCTCTGTTAAGCAAGAACTATCTCAAAGTTCAGTCTCAAAATCTGTACTCTGCAGGTATGCTGTTTTAGGAGACAGAGACAAGAGGGTCATAGGTTCAAAGCCAGTATGGGCTACATAGCAGGAGCCGATGTAGACAATATGCCTATGCCTCGATTCACCCCTCTGTTTTGACAAGTGCACAAAGGGCTCAGATAAATGGTCAGGGCCAGAGACCTGGGGACAAAGCCTACTTTTGATCTGTATTTGTCCACTCTCTCTACTCTAACACGCTATCTCTGAGGATATCCTCTGAGCTCACGGAACTACAACGTGGCAACCGTCAGCCACAAAAATGACTGACTCAGTGCTTTCCCCATGCCAGCCTCGTCCTGAGACAGGGAGGGTTACTTCTTTCTGCCACATTAGCTCCAACTGGTGAGTCCAAATTCCTCTTGGCGGAGTAATATAGGTCAAATTCCATTAAGCATATATCACCACAATGAAAACATGTTTTAAAATGCAAACACAGCCAGGATCTACAAACAGCAGTGAGACTTAATTAGCCAAAGTTTAACAGTAGCCTAGATGAGAATTTAGATGGTGTGTGGGATTTTGTGGTACAATTCAGTCTACATTGTATCTGTTTGCCTCAAGAATCAAGAATTTAATGCCAAATGGCTCCCGAATCACTTACTATAAGTGTGGTTGGTTGCATATCACAAAGCCCAACACTTGGATACCCCCATCCCAGAACCACTTCGGAGCATATCCACCCCATCAAGTTACCGGTCACTGAATTCCATGTACTTTGTTATGCTGGCACAAAGAAAAGAAAAAGAGCAACATGCACACAGTAGGTCTCAGAGAACCTAAGTTCACGCAGAGTCTCAGGCTGCTCTCTCTCTCTGGAAGGGGCTCTGTGCTCACCTCATCTCCGAGGCGTGGTGTTACTTCCACAACCTTATTAGGGTAATTCTGTTCAAGACCCTTTTGAAGGACGAGGTATGTTGGCTGGGTTTTTGTCAAGTCAGAGTCATTTGGGAAGAGGGACTTTCAATTAAGAAAATTCCTCTGCACGACTGGTCTGTAGGCAATTCTGTCAGGCATTTTCTTGATTAATGTTTGATATGTGGAGGCCCAGGGCCAAGCCCACTATAGGTGGTGCCAACCCTGAGAAGGTGGTCCTGAATTATATAAGAAAGCAGGATGAGCAAGCCATGGGAACAAGTCAGTGCCTCCATGGCCTCTGCATCAGCTCCTGCATCTAGGTCCCTTGCCTTGCTTGAGTTCCTGCTTTGCCTTCCCTCACTGAGGGACTGTTGTTAACCATTTTCTCCCCAGCTTGCCTTTTGCCAGTGTTTTTTTTTTTTTTTTTCACAGCAATAGAAAGCCATGTGAAAGGAAAGCCACGTGAGAGTTTGAAGTGAATGTTTATACACACAGGAGAGATTCTAGGGTAGTGCAGAGGCAGGCCGAGGTGAGCATTTCCCAGGCAGGGCTGAGGTGAGCATCTTTCTGGCAGATAGACCTACCCCATTCAGCTGGAATTGATCAAGGAAACAGCCGCAGTGGACTAGGCCACCGGGAAGGAGGAAAACATCTACCTGGAATATAATAAATTCAAGGCCAAGCTCCAAGAAAAACATCAACTTGGAAAGAAAACATTTCAGATGACAAAGTTGAGACTGTCTCTGGGATGTGGCCACTTAGGTCTCTTCTCATGCCCGACAGCTGGGATCATGGCCCGTTTCTCAGGGCCTGGGTCCTTGGCACGCAATGCCTTTAGGGTGATGGAACCGAGTCCTCTGTGAGTCTTCTGGGAAGAGGACTGGGCATAGGGCCAAATCACACCCTCTTCCCAAGGACTCTCAAACACCAGCCCCAACTTGAAGCCTGGTGTCAGAACAGTTCATGCCAGGGGACTCTGAACCCTGCTTGCCCTCACCCACTCTGGTACCTCTGCCCCACAAAGGGATGGGGATTTAAAAGCATTGAAAAAAAAAAAAAAAAACAAGGAAGAGAAGATGAAACACTTGTAAAGCCAGTATGCTGCTGTCACACACATCAGTGCTCCAGTCACCTTGCTGAGAGTGGGTAAATGTTTCACAGCCTTGTGTCACCTGTCAGAGCAGTAAGGCTAAGTCAGAACTGAGAACTCAATAGCAAGAGGCTCCTAAATATCTCAGACTCTCAATTCGAAGTACACATCGCTTCTGAATAACCTAGCGTTTTTGGAGGCTAACTGGGCATGGAGCACACACTCTCTACAGCTCCACAGGGAGAGGCTGGGTTCAAAACTCAAGCTGCACCAGCTGGCAGACTCGGTGACAGAGCATTTGCTTCTCGAGCAGAAGATTCTGGATTTGATCCCCAACACTTAAAGAATTAAACATTACATTGAAGATCCCTTGTATAGGATGGGGGATATGACTTCTGCACATCTGCTTCCTTGTCTCCAGAAAGGGACTATGGAAACCTACCTCAGTCTCGGTTAGATTGAATGTATCTGTTGGGAGCCGACTTTAGCAGAAAGCGGCTAGAAAGCAGCTATCCACATGCTAGCCACGCCTCCAAGGCTTACGACATATCCACGTGCCTACAAGGGGCGTGACAAAAGTGTATAAATACCCCAGATTTCCCTTCAATAAAAGACTAGACTAGAGACTGGATCAGAACCTCTGTCTTGTCTCCATTCCTAGCGTCTCTTCCCCTTATCCCTATTTCTCTCTCCCTCTAGACCCTGACCCGACCTGAGCTTACCACAGGCCTTGAAGAGAAGACTAGAACCTGACCTTGAGAAAGAATACTGTGGAAAACAACAGTCAGGCTGAGGACAAAATGCTTAAATGGGAATGAAGGGAAATGAGATTAGCAAAGCAGATTGAGACCAGCTCTATCCATCCATCTGTCCATCCATCCATCCACCCACCCACCCACCCATCTGTCTACCCACCCATTCATCCATCCACCCCTCTCTCATCCATCCATCCATCCATTCATCCATCCATCCATCCATCCACCCATCTATCCATCCATCCATCCAACCATCCATTCAAATGATAAGTATCAACTTATCCCAAATCCCTAAGAACAGGAAGAAAAAGATGGTCCTGGCCAAGGTGCTTGGGCAGTGTGGTTAAAACCCCACTCAGAGAAGAGGCCAGTTGCTAGAAGTGCTGAAGGACCAGGGAGCGGAGGAAGACTGTAGAACATGCTGAAGGCAAGGGAGACAAAGGCATCACGAGTTGCACTGCATCTTCTAAGAAGGGTGTGCTGGAAGAACTAGCTTCCAATTCTTCTGGATGCAACTCTCACTTGGGAACAGAGCCTTGCAGAGATACCGTATTAAAACAAGATCATTTGGTGGGGCCTGACTCAGAATGACTAGTATTCTTAGAAACCCCTTGGACAGTTGAGGGTTTGGAGCAATGGCTTAGCAGTTAAGAGCACGCTGCTCCTCCAGTGGACCTGTGTTTCATTCCCAGCACCCACATGGTGGCTCACCACTGTCTGTAACTCCAATTCCAGGGGATCCTACACCCTCTTCTGGCCTCAGAATTTCAAACACAACATCTGAATGTAGACACAGATGGACACGCAGGAGCATAATGGTAGAGATGCAGGAAAAACATCATGTGAAGGCAGTGAAACAGAACATTACAGCCACAGTGCCCACAATTGCCAGGCAGATTCAGAGGAAAAAGGCCCTGGGCAGAACCAATGCCACTACCACCTTGCTCTTGGGTCTCAAGCTTCCAGAACTGACTGCGAGGCAACGAACTTCTGAAGCCTGAAGCCACTACTGTGTGGTGCCTACGTGTGTAGCATAAAAACGAAGACACCACGGGTCATACCGAGCACCCTGGAATAGCTGACTAAGCACCAGGAGTGGTGCTTACAGCAAGTGTTTAATAAGTGTTCTCTGAGATGAGAGGGGTGCTGGAGAAAAGGAGGGGGAAAGAAATTCCCCAGTCCGGAACGTTTTATTTAACAAGAGATTTATTTTATTTTGAATTATGTGTATTTGTGTGCATCTATGTGGGAGTTTGTGCACATACGTGTAGGTGCACGGAGACCATTGGATATCTGGGAGCTACAGGCTTCTGTTAGCGTCCTGACATGAGTGCTGGCTACTGAACTTGGGTCCTCTGGAAGGTCAGCAAGCACTCTCAACCATGGAATCATCTCTCCATCTCCCTCCTGTCCAAAGGTTTAAACACACTTCTCTCTCTCTCTCTTTTCTCTCTCTCTCTCTCTCTCTGAACCAATTACAGCAGTGAACAGCAAAGTAATAAGCCTGAATGCTCTCCTGTCTTGTAATTTTCTCTGCCAGACAAATTAGCCCATTACCTTTAATGTGTCCCAGGACATAGGCAGATTCTCTGCCAGAGTATCACAGGAAGAGTCCATGACAGTCCAGACACCCCTCTTCCCCTCCGAGACCTCAAGAACCAGGCTTCCACTATGTGTGTTTTTCTCAGTGTTCCTGTCTTCTAATCACCCATCAGAGTGGTCCATCCATGTTTGAACTCTAGTGAGGCTTTTGTACCCTACAGTCACAAATCTTCCCGTTGCTTCTTCTGCAAACCAGTTCCAGAAACCTGAGAACCACATGGACAGGTCTGTCACAGCAACAGCCCAACTCTTGGTACCAATTTTCCAAATTACCATCTTTCCTTGTTGTCTGATAAATACCTCATAAGGACAAACTTAAGGGAAGAGGGCTTAATTTTGCTTACAGTTTAAGGGGATACAGCCCATCATAGGGAGGCTTGAGACAGCTCATCACACAGCATGGAAGTCAGCCGAGAGAAGCCAACGAGTGTGACTGCTCAGCTGACTACTTACGTCTTATGTAGCCCAGCACTTAGAGTGGGCCCCCTACCTAATTAACATAGTCTAGAAAATCTCTCACAGCCAGGCCCAAAGATGTTTCCAGGGTGATTTTATATTCAGTTGACAATCAATATAAACTACCACAGTGGAATATTCCATTCTCTAAGAAAGAGGCCCAGAAAGGCAAATTTTAATACTTGGTTTTATGCAGAAAATCAGGTACCAAAGTTGGGTGTCATCTGTTGAGTGTAATTTTAAAAAACAAACTATTGCCGGGTGGTGGTGGCGCACGCCTTTAATCTCAGCACTTGGGAGGCAGAGGCAGGCAGATTTCTGAGTTCCAGGCCAGCCTGGTCTACAGAGTGAGTTCCAGGACAGCCAGGGCTACGCAGAGAAACCCTGTCTTGAAAAAAACATAACAAAACAAACAAACAAACAAACCAAACTATTGTCTTTGTCTGTGACCTTGGCCCGTTCTGTGACCTCTCCTGGTTCCCTTTGTTCCATCCAGTTTAGCCCATGGACGGCTCAAATATGAAAACCTTAAACTAAAAACTCAGGGGAGCCTCAGCTTTCAGATAGAGTCCCCTGCTATAAACTAGAGAAAGACAAAAAAGAAGAAGGAGGAAGAGGAGAAAGAAGAGGAAGAAGAAGAGGAAGAAGAAGAGGAGGAAGAAGTGGAGGTAGAAAAAGAGGAGGAGAAAGAAGAGGTGGAGGAGGAAGAAGAAGAGGAGGAGGAGGAAGAAGAAGGAGGAAGAAGAATAGGAGGAGGAGGAAGAAGGAGAAGGAAGAAGAGGAAGGAGGAAGAAGAAGAAGGAGGAAGAAGAAGAAAGAGGAAGAAGAAAGAGGAAGAAGGAGGAGGAGGAAGAAGAGGAGGAAGAGGAGGAAGAGGAAGAAGAGGAGGAGAAGAGGAAGAGGAGAAGAGGAAGAGGAGGAGGAGGAGAGGAAAAGGAGGAGAGGAAGAGGAGGATGAGGATGAGAAGAAGGAAGAAAAGAAAAAAGGCTGCCTCCTCCAAGAACAAATACAGGCTAGATCAAATATAAAAATACTTTAGAGATGTTTTTTAAAAAAATCCTACAAGATTACTCAAATTCTTCAAACATGGGCTCCATGAGAATTCTAAGTTAAATATTCCTGACATGACAGAATTTTTAAAAGCCTAAAAATAAAATTATTCAATAAACAAAAGATAATGCTTTAAAGAAATTTATAAAAATTTTACAAGATAACTCAAATTCTTTGAACATGGGCTCCAGGAGAATTTTGGGTTAAATATTCCTGACATGACAAATAAAAAGCCTAAAAATAGACTCATACAACATTTGTTTAGCTTACTATTTGTTTTATATTGTCTTAATCATCAAAACGGGTGTGATTTTGAGTTCTGTGGTTATATTATTATTCCTCTGGGAGAGAGGTCAAGTGA
Source organism: Rhabdomys pumilio (assembly GCA_030674055.1). NCBI lineage: Eukaryota > Metazoa > Chordata > Mammalia > Rodentia > Muridae > Rhabdomys > Rhabdomys pumilio. The sequence goes on from JANHMN010000008.1 coordinate 59,927,051, forward strand.
AAGCTTTTCTGGTTACTGGCTCAAGGACATGCTATTTTGGGAGAAAAGCTCTACCATTTGTGTTGACAGAAAAAAAGATTAGGCTCTAGACCCCTTCCAGAGTTATACTTATCAGATATGACAGACAGAGACACCCTGATGAACTAGAAAACAATCAAAGGAATCAAACAGGACAGGTAAAGATTCTCCATGCAATCCTTCATCATGGCATAAATGAAGACTTACGATTGGTTACTACTAAAATTGATTCATAAAAAGGACAGATGCTTCTCACATGCTCAAACAAGGAGTAGAATTTCATCCTTAACTCGTCTATACACCCTATGGAGACTAACACAATCCATGCAGATATCTTGATGGTACTTAAATCTGTCTTGAGATTTGTATATTGCAGAGTGTACAGCTTTGGAGAGATTCATCCTTAGAGATGCTGAACTGACCTGAGTCATGGATTCCAGGTCGTCTGACCTTAGTCAACCTTTCAGACGGATCCAGTCAGAACTTCAGTCAAGCTCTGAGTCTTCTAAGCATCAGAGACTGGATAACAATTGCTGGCTTGGCTTTCTTAAGGCCTAGGCAAATCTGCTAATTTTCGTACCCCTCCCCTCCCCTTTAAAGATTTTTCATCGCCAAAAGAAGTTATGGAGAGACATCAGCCCAATTCCCTGTGTTTGGGGTTCTGGTAATGATTATTTCACAAATTATAAAGAGGTTGTCGTTCAAGGAAATTTGAGAATGGTCATAATTTTGGACAGGGAGGAAATAGGTGGAATTGCTTATGTAACCATAATTTTAATTGATAAAAATCTTTATAATTGATAAAGTTAAAATTATATTTTCTTACATTGGTACAAATTATTTTGACACAGATTTAAGGTCTTTCATTGATATAAATGTCTTATATTGACACAAAAAATTGAGATTACTATTGTTACTCTTAATAGGCATTGTGCCTATACAACACATTTAGAAACACAAAGCTTAGACCTAGTCTTTCTATGACTGCTATTACAAACTGTTTTCATATGCTTGTACAACGTGAGTTAAGGGCCAGCTAAAAATACTCATGGTTATGTTTTATTTTTAATTTAATTACAAAGGATGTTTTCGATATATTTCAATTAAAAATACCTGAAAATAATTAAAGTTTAATGGTTCAGATTACACACACACACACACACACACATGTAATAACCCATGTAAAAAATGTAAAAAACCCATAAAATATAACATTTAATGATATTTAATCATTTGACAATGAGACATACCTGCTCCAGACAACAACCCTTTCTTAGCTCAAAGAAGACACTGAATGTCTTCACCTCCAGACAAGGTTACTCATTGTGCCAACACAGACACTGAGCAAAAACTGCCCATTTCATCTGCAGACAATACTGTCCAAAGAAGGACAAAGTTTACAGAGTAATAGACGTTGGCTTTGCTGAGACAGGGCCAGTGGCCCTTCAACTAAGTCTACATTGTAAGTCTGTCAGACAGATGATCCTTGGCCAGGAGGCCAAAGACAGACGTATGCTCCTAGGTTTTAAAGAACGGGAGGGGGGGGCTGTTTAAATAATCAACCGTCTCTACAAATTGATTACGTTTCAGAAGCTATGTTTTGTGCTTCCTATATTTTCAAGTAATATTTAGTTGTTCTCAGATTTCTGCTGGGATTAAAGACTAATTTTAGTCTCGTAATGAAACTCAAGTTATTTAACATTGAGAACGAGTTAATAGAATTGGATGACGGTTTTCAGATGACATTACAGCTAAAATCTAAACACAATCCAAGGATAGAATCATAATTCTTTCAGTTAGGAAATATGGCAAAGTACTTTGTCTAACTGACAAATTGATGGGCTGGATGGATGTCATTTGTAACTCATACTATATAATTTACTTAATTATGTTTTTGTTCAATTTTTTTTTTTTTTTTTTACTTTTTATTGGACAGAAAAGGTGAAGTGTAGGGGAGGTGCTGACACTAAAGTCTGGTTTCCTAATTGGTTCTTGATTTGGTCAATAAAGAATGCAGGAGCTAATTGCTGGGCAACACAGGTGGGATTTCCAGGTCCCAGGAAGAGAGGAGATGCAAGGAAAGAGAAGAGGCTTTTCAGCCAGGCCTTGGAAGGAGAGGCAGGAAACAATCATGTAAGATCTTGGGGAAGCTAGAACCCGCGGCCTCCGCCACTGGCAGATAGCCAAAGAGGTTGACAAAGACTGGCTGATATAGGCTAGCTGTTAAGGTTAGGACAGGAGATTCTGCTCCCAGCAACTGTGCTATCTGGCAAGTTCTAAAATAATGAAGCTGTCTGAGTTTTTCATTCCTCCGAGTAAAGGTGGGTAGAGATAGAAGCCAAGTCGGTGATGGTGGCTTAGGGAAGCTAAGCTGGGAGGAACAAAAGAGAAGCCAAGAGGGAGCTGCTGGAGCACGGACAGCAGCTCCCCGCACTGCAATTGATAGATTGATCGGATGGAGCAAAGGGAACCGGGAGAGGTCAGAGCACAGGCCGAAGTCACAAAGACAATAGCGTGGTTTATTTTATTTTATTTTATTTTATTTTGATTACACGCAACTGACGAAGCCGTGAGAGCTCTGCTCTTTTGAATGAAACGGATCCCCTTATAAAAGAGGTCGAAGGTTGCGTCTGTATCCTGCCCCTGAAATCACTGATCTTTTCTGGAAGTTTTCTAGTAGAATTTGGAAGTCTCTTCTGTATTCTGTCATATCAACTTCAAATGGGGGTAATCTGAGTTCTCCTACTTGTGTTTTTAATTTCCTTTTCCTATCTTACTGCTTTATCTAGTGCTTCAAGCACCATATTGAAAAAGAGTGGGGATCATGGACAGCCTTATCTTGTTCCTGATTTTAGTGAGCTTGGTTCTAGTTCTTCTCTATTTTTTTCCCCAACAGGCTCTTGTTATGTAGCCCAGGCTGGTCCTGAACTCTTCATCATCCTGAGTGCTGGAATTGTAGGTATGAAACTCCTCCCCTGGCTTTCAGTCCTTGTTTAATATTTAGGTTGTAGGTAATAGGATTTTACCCCAAGTGTGAAACAATGAAGCAGACAGAATTGTCCTAGTGTTTGGGAAATGATATCCATCACCAGGAGCCTCCTCCTGTGGCTAAGTGCAGTATCACCTACCATAGCCCTCCAGGAACAGAACACACTCAGACTGCAACCAGAAAACTACAGCATACTAACTCACTCAATCTCTCTCTCTCTCTCTCTCTCTCTCTCTCTCTCTCTCTCTTTCTCTCTCTCTCTCTCTCTTTCTCTCTCTGTCTCATACACACATACACACTCATACTCATATACACATACACATATACACTCATACACACTCACTCTCACACATACACACACACACATACAACTTATACACACACACACACACACACACACACACACACACACACACACACCTTGCTATCTAGCTGAGGATGACCTTGAACTCCTGATCTTCCTGCCCCCACCTCTTAAGTGATGGTGCTGGAACTCTAGGCTTGATCAACCATGCTCAGCTTAATGTTTTTTTCCACTCTTGGAGATGGAACCTAGGGTCTCACACATGTTGTTAGGTGTCCCACCACTAAACTGTAGCCCTATAATTTATATAAATGTCATGGTATCACTGGCATCAACTGTTAATTTTTCCTGATAGGCAGCATTCTAAACTTCCCTTTTATATGCAGAAAAGGTATGGGAAGATGCAGTGACTCTTTGCCACACTATGAGTCCATATCAAATGTATCAAAGAGACCAGGTAACAAGCTGCCATTTCACACATTCTAAGTTTTCACAGTTTTATTGCAGTTTCTTAGTATTTGCATCTTTACAGGTAACATTTGGGTTTCACTTTGTTACACATTCATTTGCAGAAAGTTTAAGAATAAGCAATAAAGAGAAAGAGTGCTGGCAACCCCTTTCCACAGGAAAGCCACTCTGGTGCAGCATAGCCAGCAGGGAAATGCTCTACATTCATTTGACACCCTCAGGCTGCTGTGTGAAATTCTCTTCTTTCTAGGTAACAGATGGCAAAGTGGAACTTAGCAGGGTTGGTGGCATGCCCAGCATGTTAGTCAGGATGGAGCCGAGTTAGAATCCAGTCTCCACTGCCTCCAGAGTCTCTCAGCACCCCAGGTCTGATTCAGGATGACCAGAGTCCTGGCCCATCACACCCCAAGTCCTTTGGCTGCAGTGGGTTACCTGGGCTTGAATGCGTGTATTCTCCAAGCAGTGGCTCCAGGCAGGGACTCATTTAGGTGTCTGAGAGCCAGTCGGTGTCTGGTGTAGGCATGGAACAGGTATCTGAGTGAAGGTTTAGTTCTAGCACTTTGGGCAGCTGCTAGCCAGATGGGCACCGATGGGCACCATGAATCTGAGCCTGCCAGGACCTCCCTCCGCACCCTGTACACCTTCCTGCCAGTGGTTTCCTATTAGATGGCCCTCTCCATAGAGCCTCTACTCAGAGTCTCCCCCAACATTCCCCATGGGTTTCCTGCACCTTTTCCCTGTTGGGCCTCTGTTCTCCTCACTGCCCCACCCCCCGCATCTGGCAGAGTTTTCCCTCTTACTGTCAGTCTGTGGTTTCTTCAGAGTCCCTCCTCAAAGGCCGACTGTCCTGAATCTGCGTGGATTCCTCACATGGCAGTGTTCCTGCTGGTTCCTTGCCTGGCAGCTCCATCAGAGAGGGTGTGCTCATCTGACACAAATTCACCCAGACCTGCCTTGGGCATGGTGATAAATAGAGGGGTTCTTTTTAAATAGCCCGAGCATGTTTACGCCAGACAGCTACAGGAATGTGCAAGGTTTTCTATAAGAAGTCATATGTGTGAGCGTCGTTGGGAGCTTGGAGGAGACTGCCACATGTCCATGGAGGGTGGGGGCAGGATCGCAGAACCCTGCAGAATGCTGTCACAAGACTGCATGTGGAAAAGGGCATTGCACACAGCTATAGGCCATGGGTGGCAGCCACAAGCATGCGAATTCAGGGATCTTGTTCAGAAGGAAGCCAATGGTCCTTTGAGGCTCTGATGCCAGACGTGTATGAGAGGGAAGGGAAGAGGACCGGAATCAAGAAGGACATGGAGCATCCTCACTCAAGAATGTGGTCCACGTGTCACGCTGACTCTGACCTCTCTGGGTTATGTGTCCATCCTTATTTTTCATTTGAGAAAATACGGAACACTGTTCCCTATGCAGTGGTCCACAGCTGAGCCAAAGGCTCTCAAACATGACTGCTGTAGCAACAGCCACGTGGGTGGCATCAGAGCCTCAGCTCTGGAGAGTTTACCCACCTCTGACCTGGCAGTGGTTCGCCTCAGTCACTTACTTGGAGCAAAGAGGAGTCCACAGTTAAGAAGTATGGGGGGGAGTGACTCACACCGTGTATGAACACATTAAATTTCTGTGGTAAGCGAAGAAAAATAATTTGACCAAAATCATCATTTTTCTAACATTTTGATCACATTAATTAATTAGTCACTAAATATCTACCATCCTGAAGACAGAGGTGAACGTTGAACCGTGCTGGATCATGTGATCCCAGCCTCTTTCAGCCCTAAAACCTGCTGCTTTGTGGACAAAGACTACATCATGTAGCTAGAACTAATAATAATAAAATGTAACGGGGGTGGGGTGAGGGGGGAGGGACGGCTGTGCTCACATTCATCCGACAAGACGATGGGCCTGTGCTGGGCCCAAGTGGGGAAGAGTGGATGGCAATGGTGAAGGTTGGGTGGGGAGCACAGTGGCCATAGTCAGGAGAGAAGTAACACAGGAAGCGGGGAAAATAACATACAAGCTGACAGACCACACCAGGAAGCCTCAGTCAGGTATAACGCATGTGGAAGACTGCAAAGCACAAGGCTGTCACAGAAATTTCTGTGTACCAAGAAAGGCTCAGGTGGAGACTGGGGGCCACAGGAAGAGTCTTCCTCTCATGGTGAGGAGGCTGTTTCCTCAGGACCACAGGGGCCATGAGAAGGGACCTTAGGAAGTGGTCTAGGCAGAAGTCAGGACACAAAGTCAGTCACGTAGAAGACCAAAACCCTTAGCATTTACACAGGTGGGCCTAGAGGTAAACGATTATGGTAAGTGAATTAGCGGAAACACGAAAGACACATGCCTCACAGTCTCTCACATGTGTGGCAGTTCAAAGGTGGCGACCTGAATAGACTAGTGATTCCTCAAGGGATGGGAAGTTGGGTAAAGATGATAAAAGGACCCCCAATACCTCACAGAATCCCAATAATGTATACAGTATGTGTATGCTAAACAAAAATAAAAGTAATATTTTCAAAAAAGCATAGCAAGGCCTCAGTACCATCGAAGGGGAGATCCAGACAGCCTGGCGCCGTGCAAAAGGCAGAAGAAATGTAATTCACCCACTTGGTGTGAATGGCTACAGGTTTCAGCGTGCCGCCTGCCTTTCCTTCTTCTCACCCTGCCTTTCCTTCTTCTCACACTCCTGTCAGGGGTCTGTGCCCTTTCCCATCCCATCTCCCAGTGTCCTTTTGCCTCTACTTCCCCTCAAGTTACAACCCAATTTCCATCGTTCATGGCCAAACTTCCCTGGCTGTCCTGTTTGCCACTTTCGGACAGACACACCACGTCAAATTCAACATGTCCTCAGGCAATTCCGTATACCCTTCCTTTCAGTGCCGCAGCTCCTAGTCTCGTCTCACAAGTGTTGTCACCGGGTTTGAGGTCCACCAAACCTAAAGCCACAGTGACCTTTCATGTTCAGAAAGCAATGGACCTCACACCAATGGACCAAATGTTCATAATCAGAACAACCTTAACTCCATATTTTTCTGCAAAGCAACAACCGAAGGTTTTGTGGAACCCAAGAGAGGACAGTTTCCATAGGCACATGAAGCTGGGTCCCATTCTATGAACAATAATGTCCCTGCAGTCAAGAGAAATGGAGACCCCCTGGGAACCAGTGAAACTGATCACAAGGCTATGTGACTATGTCACTTTCCTTTTTCTGAGATACGGTTTCTCTGTGGAGCCTTGGCTGTCCTGGAACTCACTCTGTAGACTAGGCTGGCCTCGAACTCTCAGCAATCTGCCTGTCTCTATCTCCCAAATGCTGGGATCAAAGGTGTGTGCCTGGCATGACTTATTTTTCAAAGGACAATCCTTAAAAAAAACAAAGGTGTGTGTGTGTGTGTGTGTGTGTGTGTGTGTGTGTGTGTGTGTGTACCACATGTGTTCCTGGTGCTGTGGGGGTCAGGAAAGGGCGATAGAATCCCCTGGAACTAGAATTATGGATCACTATAGGCCAACATGGGTGCTGGGATCTGAAAGAGCAGCCAGTGCTTTTGACCACTAAGCCATGTTTCTGGCCCCCATCAAAGGCACCATCTGATGGCAACTGGTGTTTCTTGACTTTCTTTGTAGTATAGAAAATAAAAGTCTAACGCAGCCTGTAGCCCTAGCTAGTTGGAAGACTGAGGCAAAAGGTCACTTGAGAGCTCACGAGTCAGACAGCATCCTGGACAGCAAAAGATCCAAAGCAAATTAGAATGGAGCACGGCCCCAACGGCCTCTTCGAGTCAAAGGGCTCCCGGCTGTTGCCTTTACTACTGCAGGAGTTTTATTTTCACATGGAGTCTCCAGGCTGAAAGAAGTAACTGGAAATCCCACTTACTAAGTAGCCAAGGCCAAACAGAAAGTGTTGATGAGCGTGGGTGCAGCTCCATGGGGGAGCCCCTGCCGACTGCCTGTGTAGCCCTGTAGTAATGGGTGCATTCCATCACTGGGCAAGAGCTACTTGGGTCCTTATAACTTAGTTATCATTTGAAAAGATGATACACCTGAGTTGAAAAAGAAAACTGCCCCATTCTTAAGTAGTCTCTTAAATTCTCAGAAGTGAATTCTCGAAACTTCCTTTAGAGACAAACAGGTTGAGGCTCAGAGGTTAGTGAATGCCCAAGGCTTTGGCTGGTAAGAGGCTCTGACTTGTATCCATCGGAGCTCTCTCTCTGCTTTTTAAAACTTCTTGTGTATAAATGTAAACTCTTTGAAGGCAAAAGGCCAGGCCTTGCTCATGTCAGAGAATCCTGTCACGCCATGTGGAGTCACACATTAAACCACCTGTGCAAAGGTGCCCTGTTGTTACAGCATCTTGGCCACTCGCACTCACATGAGTGCAGGCTTGTGTGCATGTGTGTGGCCAAACTCCTACACTCAACAGGATGGAAAGGGAGCGGTACCAAGGGAAATGGAAGAAAGAAAAGATGGTTGATCAGGGCAGGCTGGACAAAGGTGGCCAAGGGTAGCCAAGTCCCATATACACAAGCTGCTCCTGACCATTCAGCCCTCTCAAGATACAGTGAGCAGGGGGTTCTGGGGAGACTCCACTGAGGGGTGCTGGTTTTCATCCACGCAAATAGGACTGCCTTCACCATAGGGCTAGGGCCAGTAGCTGCTACAGGGTTAACCACAAGTGTGTTACAGAAGCGACACCACAGGGCAAGAGCAGCAGCGGGTCGGAACTACTGCCTGACACCTGACAAGGCTTTGGTGTCTGGGAAGACAATGGGTGGAGCCACTGACTGGAAACAAAGTATCAGTCATGACCTACAGGCAGGAATGCTTTGGCAGTAGCTGAAGGCAACTCACCGTGTCCTGGGGTGGCTCTGTGGCATCCCAGTGCAGATTTCATTTTTAACAGCCAGACCCAAGGAAAGTCCCCACTTGTACATTTAGTGTATGATGTGGGTGTGAGCCACATTGCTCAGTTATCTGTCCTAAAAAGGCCTTTTGTTTCTCCTCATGAGAAAGCATCAAGTCTGCTGGAGCGAACGCAGATCCCACAGGAATGTATTATAGGATCTCACCTTGTGTGCCCTCCTGATGCCAAGACCTCAGGATACCTGTACATGCCCAGCACTGGGTGGCTGACAGCAAATCCCCACCCCCACCCCCCAGGCCAGGAGAAGGGTATAGAAGTCGGTTTAGCATGCTCCAGTGCAGCTGAACCTTCAAGCCAGAAATGTAGCAAGTTTAGTACACAGGACTCACAGACTTCAGAAGGCCTGGACCCTTGTGGGGGTTTCACACGAGTCAGAGCTGTGTAAAACAACTCAGGGTTCAGAAGCCCACCATCACGGTTAACCAAAGATGGGTGAGAAGCCTTTCTCTCTCTGGCTCCCAGCACCATAGCCTGTTGCCCTGTGCACACAAGATCAGCAGCTCTGGCCTGGCAGCCTTCACCCCTCCTGAAGTGCTATGGCATGGTCAGCTCTGGATGGCAACGTGGGGACACAAGCAGAGGTGACTGATCAGGTGCCCCCTGATCCAGAACTTCACTGAGTCTGATACCACTCAGTGACATGGTCATGCATATGAACCCCAGGCAGGTGACCACTCCTGAGAGGTCTACGCCACCCTGAGGCCACACAGCTAGTTCCTAAGTCCAGATGCCCTCACACTGGGGCTTGTCTACCTCAAGATGATCTCACTATTGGACAGACAAAATAGCAGACGGGAGCAATATGTATTCGTCACATACACGTGCGAAGCGTTATCAGTTGTTAACTGGTCTAGGAAAACACATTCCACAAACAAAGTTGCAACCTGGCACAGATGTGACTCACCACCCAGTGAAGAGCCTGTTCCTCGAACAGGATGCCAGAGACAGTCTTCAGAATGCTTAGTGTGAGTCTAACATTCCCTTAGAAATTTGAGTGACCTCAGGCAGGCTCCCATCTTAAGGGATGCCATGAAATTCAGAATTAAATTGATTTTGCATTCCTTCAGAAGAGAAAGGCACACCAAGGTCTTGGGGTATAGCTCAACTACAGAATATTCTAACATGCATAGGCCTGGGTTCTGCCTCAGTGCCGTAAACCACAACTAACAACTACAAACACCATAGGCTAGTCTGCACTATTTTGTGTTAAGGAAGAGAAGAGTCATCACTGTATAAAATGATGCTTGTTTCCATTGCAAAGCGCTTGGTTTTATATCTGAAGGATTTTCACTCTTCTCTAGCCTTCTAAACCTGTGGGAAGATGCTAAGGGTGTAAGCCCCTACTGCTGTATATTCTGAACCAACGGCCCTGAGACCCTGGCCCTAATAAGAGCCTCATTCAAGAACCATCAGCTAACCCAACATATCCGTACCAAAGGAAAGTCCCCAGGCTTCTGATTGGCTAGAAACCTCAAGAATACCAATGAATGTTTTTTTCTACTTATGAGAAAACATTAAGTTCTATGAACATCAGAAGATTCACATTTGCTAATTTATCATGCTGGATCTGATTGTCCAAGCACCTGCAGGTTGTTTCCTGCATCAGTAACAGATGAGAGAGCACCACCAGGGGTCTGTATCAGTGTATTCAAACTTGTCTTCAGTTGAACCCAAAATAAGTAACTTGGGAACCTCAAAAAAGTATTTGCAAGTCATGCATCTGATGTCTCTGTGACAAGACAAACAGCACACTACTAAACAACAGGGAAGTCTGAATAGACATTTCTCCAAAGAAGACGTATAAAAGGCCTGTAGCCCATGAAAGGACTCAACATCATTACCCAGCAGGGCGTGTGTGTGTGTGTGTGTGTGTGTGTGTGTGTGTGTGTGTGAGACCCAGGGCCTCAGCGTGCACGCTGAATAAGCACTCTACACCGAGCTACATGCACCAGTCCTCATTAACTTTTTGGGAGATCCATATCACATTAAAAGCACGCTCTACCTGCTCAGGCTGCAATAACAAAATATTATTTTCACATATTTCTGGAAATTGGCAGCACAAAGTTGGGGATGTCTGCATGGTCAGGTTCTGGTAAGGGCTTTCCTACTGGCTTATAGATGGTCTCTCTCACTGAAGACTCAGTACTCAAGAACACTGGCTGCTTCTGCAGAAGACTAGGGTTCGGTTCCTAGCAACCCACATGGAAGCTCACAAACAGCCTATTAACTCCGGTTCCAGGACATTCAGGAGAGTAGTGAGAGTCTAACTCAACAAAACAAAGCAAATATAGTCACAAGAAGACTAGAGCTTTACACACGAGTCAGGGTGCATGGGCAGTTCTCTATTATCACAGTAAAATTCCAGATGCAATTAACTTACAAAGTAAAAAGGTTAATTTAGCTCACGGTTCTAAAGGTACCAGACCAAGACCAGCAGCCCACTGCTATGAGCCTTTGGCAGTGGCTCCACACAACAGCAGGAGTGCAGGGCAGATCAAACCATTCATCTTACAAGCTACAAGCAGAGACAGAGACAAAACAGGCCCAGTACCATAATTTCTTCCAGGACACACCACTAATGACGGAAGAACCTCTCATAAGGTGCCACGTCCCAAGGGGCCAAAGCATGTCCCCAACAGAAGAGTCTAGGGGACAAGTCTTTAACACAAGGACCTTTTAGGAACATTGTCTTCACGTCATATCAAAGCACACACCCACTAGGGTGGCTATAATTCACAAATGATAAAAGAGTGTGGCTAAATTAGAATCGCATACTATTTACAGGAAAATGCTGCAGCCATTTGGAAATACAGCCTGCTATTTCCCCAAAAGGTTAGGCACAGAGCAGCGTGTGCCCCAGTGATTGTACTCCTTGGTATCGCCCCAACACAAAAACTTATATACTCATGTTGCCAGTAACATTACTCACAATAGCCAAAAGCAGAAACAACCGTAAATGCCCGTCAGTTGGTGAAAGGATGACCACTGGGCGAACATTCTGGAACAATCTGGAAGATTATTTGGACACAAAGAGAGGAAACAGTAAAACTAAGCCCTAATGTGATTTGTAAAGGAGACAGGCATTGTGTCCTGTTGAGTTGATTGATGCTCGTGTTCTCTACAGATCGACAGTGGCAAGGGTCAGAGCAGGCCACACCGACACAAAGTGATGAGCCAGCAATTGAGCTGTCGGCCAAAAAAAAAAAAAGAAGCCACCCAAACAGAAAAACCACCCAAAAAGAGCTACTAATGCCAGAGGTTTGCTTTGTCTCTGCTCTTTCATTACTGGAGAACAAGGTCCTTAATCATGTGAGGCCAGCCCTCTCCCTCCAGGCTACATAGCCTTGGTTTCTTAGAATTTATTCTATGATGGAGTCTCACTAAGTTGCTCACGCTGGCTTGAAAACTTGCAATCCTCCTGCCTCAGCCTCCTGGACAGCTGCACCACTAGGCTTAATCAAATCCCAGAATTCACAAAGAGGTGAGTACAATCTCTAGCGCTCGGATCATCCCGAGATGGGCTGAGGGTTAGCGCAGACAGTAAAGTGTCTGCAGCCTGGCGTAAGGACTCAGATCTCCAGCATCTAAGAGAAACAGCTAGGGGGACATGGAGCTCCTGAAATCCCAGCTCGGGAAGTGGAGACAGAAGTTTCCCGTATGCTCACAGGCCAGCCAGGTTAGCTGACTCAGTGAACTCCAGGTTCAGTGAGAGGCACTGTCTCAAAAAAGAGACTCAGGGTTAATCTCTGGCCTCCACACGAGTGTACATACAAGTACATCCCTCCCAAATACACAAACAGAAAGAAATTAAATTTTAGCAACCAGTGTGAACGAATCAACCCATCTAATGTAGTTAAAGTATCAGGATCTGAGGATGGAAATGGGAAAGGAAAATACTTGAATAAATAATTGCCAAGGTTTTCACGACTTTGATAAAAACAAACAAACAAACAAAACCCATTAACTTGTACATTGAGAAAGCTTTAAGAGCATTAAGCAAAAAGAATCACATTCAATTCCCAGCAACCACACAGTGGCTCACAGTCATCTGTAACTCCAGTTCCAGAGGAATCAACACCTTCCCCTACCTCTGCAGGCAAAATACCTCCACACATAGAGTAAATTTAAAATAAAAACTTTAAATGAACACGGTTTTAAAAGTAGAGGCAGCAGGGGCTTTGTAGGTAACTCAGATGGTAAAGTGTGTGGTACACAGGTTCAGATCCCCATACCCACAGAAAAAGTCAGATGTAGCAGTGAACATTGGTAATACCAGAGCTAGGAAGTACAGGCAAGGTGGGTCATGGGAGCTCACTGGCCAGCCAGCCTCGTCAGCTGGGAAGTTTAGTAAGAAAGATACCCAGCATTGACCTCTGGTCTTGCCTGTATGTGTATACATGCACACATGAAAGTGTGTACACACACACACACAGTGGAGGCAGCAGGAGAGCAGGAGGCATGATTTTGAGGACAACCAATTTCCCAGAAAAACAAAACAAAAAACAACAAAACAAAACAAAACAAAAAACTCAGAGATCTGAAATAGCATCAGTAAAATGCTTTTAAAAATGTAATAAATTTTATATCCAGAAAACTTATCCCAAACCAAGAATGGAGAAAAGACGTTTCCAGATAAATGAAAGCTGAGAGACTTGCCAGTAGACGCATGCCACAGGGATGTCGAAAGGGATATTCACAGGCTGCAAGTGGATGGATGTCCAAATCAGAGTGAGAGTAGAGAGTGTGAGGGTGTGAAGGCTTTTCCAGAAGTGAAAGGCAGCTGGCCAAAGCAAAATTATTAACATTCAGATATAAAGATATGACAGGATTCTAAGACGGGAAGACGGCAGTGGAATCTCACTGCTGTTAGTGACACCACAGAGTGTGTTTACAAAGACGCTCGTGTGCTAAGGGTGCGTGCAGTTAACCCCGAGCAAGACCACAGGGACGGAAATCCGAGGGGCAGGGGGGAGATGGGAAATAAGTGGCAACATGGTACACTTCACTAAGTCATAGAAAAACCCCATTACACTTACACTAAAAGCCAGCATCACAGTACTGTGCATATTAGCACCAAGCGCCCCAATGTGACCTGTGTTGTCATTAACAGAATGCACAACCATTCCCAAGAAACACCATACAAATCAAAATGGATGGAGGAATACATTTCAGACATGCGCGGGGAAGGGCTGGGGGCACAGCTCAGTGACAAAGTGCTTGCCTGGTATACACACAAGACCCTAGCTTCCATCCCCAGCATGCGGAGCGGAGTCAGGGTAATCGTTACAGCTTAGATGTTCAGTGTCTCCACACTGAGGAAGTGTACACATAGAAGAAGATTAGAAAGACACAAGAGGAGCCAGCTAGATGGCTCTGTGCGTCAAGGCACTTGCAGCCAAGCCTGATGATGTGCGTTCTATCTCTAGGACTCACACGGTGGGAGAGAACCAATCCCTGTTAAGTTGTCCTCTGACTTCCATATTGCATCCTGGTGCACATACTTGCCCGTCAAAGATAAATAAATAAATGCTTAAAAAAAAAAAAAAAAAGGATATCCAAACGCTAGGCATCCCGGTGGCATCCACCACCCTAGCATTCAGGAAGCTGAGGTAGGACAGGATTGTGAGTTTAAGGCTAGCCTAGGCTATATAGGGAGACCTTGTCAAAGAAGGAGACGCAAGAGGAGGAGACAATGACGCTGACATGATGACTGGGTTTAGTATGAGATGTTTTATTGGACTTGAAGCCAGACAAAGTCATTTGGGAAAAAAAAAATCTGGGAAATTGGACTAAGGGCCATGTTTCACTAACAGTGTCATAATGTTAATTGTTGGGTAAGACGTTCAGCCTACCCTTTCAGTATTTCTGTAAGTTTAAAGTTACTTCAAAATAAAAAGTTCAAAGGTCACAGTGTTTAATAAAAGTAGACCAAACATCACAATTAAAGACAGAGTTTGAGGTGGGAGATGGCTTGCTCAGGCAGTGAAGTGCTTGCCTCACTGGCTTGAGGACCCGCATTAGAACCCCCAGCACCCATGAAAAAAAGCTGGGTATGGCGGTGCTGGTCTGTACTCCCAGTGCTGGAGAGACAGGCTCAGGGGGTTCACTGGCCAGTCAGTCGGGCTGAACCAGTGTGATCCAGGTTTAGTGAGAGACCCTGTCTCAAAAAAAAAAAAAATAGCATGGAGAGCGGTGGAGGAAGACACACAATGTCCATCTTTGGTCTGCACATGCATGCACACACAAACACACCATCCCTCCCCCCCAACACACAGATGCTTGTAACAATCTAGAACCCCTAAATGGAAATGATAACGCGCAAACATCGGTAATAAAATGGAACAAACTAGTTTGCAACAATAGAGTCTCACAGACGTTTTGCCAGGCAAAAGAAGATAAGTGGCAAAGGAGGAATCCCCAATTCTGGTAGAGTTTAAGTGATGTGGAATTTTTGGACAGGTAAGACTAACCTACAGTGATTCAAAATCACAGCCAGCACGTTGGTTCATGGTGAAGCACACACCCTGCTGTAAAGGGAACTTTCCTGGGCATGGAAGGATGTCTCAGGGCTGGGGGGATAGTTTACTGAACACACACATTTGTCCCAATGTACTGACTTACACACTTTCAATGTGTAGATTTCACTCCGTGGAAGTTACATGTCAATAAAGTTGATTAGAACAAGAAATGGGGCTTGGGAAAATGTTCAACGACAGACAGAGTGTTTACCTTACATGCATTGAGGCCCTGGCTGGATCCCTACCATGCTCTCCACGCCCTCAAAAATTAGCAACCCGGCCACTCTGTGGCAAGACAGGACAGGGGCAGAGAAAGAGATGCAAAGAACGCAAGAGGCTCTTCTTAGCTCTCAATCATGGAAGGAAGCCCCAAGTATGTTCTCAGAGGCCAGCGTTCCAGTCAGTCAGAAATCAGAGATCCATCCCCCACAAAATGATTTTGAGGGTGAGCCTTCCAGGTAGTGAGAGGAACTGTGGGATGCCTCCTGAGACTCAGTCACTGAACTTGTAAGGATGAATATACTTGAAACTGTCTGCGAGGGCCTGACCAGGGTTTTTGATATGATCCCAGTAGAATAAGTTGTATGTATGGAGAATGCAGTGTCACCTCAGTCAGGTTACTGTGGAACCGACACATCTATGGAGCTTATTAATACCCGTTTAAGTATGAAAATAACACCCTGCCTCCCAGACATAGCGAGCTGCTGGTTACTCCGTAGACCTGCCCGCTGGCCCGATGCACCGTGACATTCTTTGTGGTCGATTAGAAGCTCGATTAAGGCAAACATTTCCTGAGCACTTTCTATGACCGAGGTCCCACGTGTGTTCTGTATGAGCATTCAGGATTCGCTCCATTTAATCCTTACGCCAGCCCTGGAAGGATGCTCACAGGTCGGGAGGCCCCAGTCAGCAGGGCTGGGTAACCTGCCAAAGTCACCTCTTCAGGGTGGCACCTGACACACATGACCTGGTTGCCTAAGCACTGCCCAGGATGGATTAGACCTCCTCTTTCATGATAAAGACATTCATGTTAATGTTAATGATATTCTGTCTGACATGATTTCAGATGACAAGGCTGGGAAACAGTCAAATATTACGTGGGTTAGGGGCAGGGTTACACTTTGGCTTGAGAATGTAACTTCTTTTCAAGTCTTTGGGATACCATTTCATCTCACCAGACAGGCTTCTACAAAGTTTTCAAAGCCACTCCTAGAAATACACAAACAAGAAGACAAGTGCCAGGTATGAGTCACCCCTGAGTCACCTGGGGCTGTGTGTTGTCAGTCGATTGTAAGAAACCTCTGGATCTTCTTTCCACTCTGCACATCCTACAGGTAGGAGCGAGCCATTTGCTGGCTGTGAACACCCTCAGGCACACCACCTCGCTCGATCCTATCAACTCCAGAGTCAGGCGTGGGGTAGCCGCACCGAGGATCCATTTACAGAAGAAGAATAAAAGCCATGTTCTGTTTCATTCACGGCCGCAAGACCCCATTTTACACAGGGGCAGAAATCCTAGACTTCTGATGCCCAGTGCCCCAAATCCCCAAGCCTTGGGGTCCACATAGCCTGTGGCAACATGCCTTTGCCTAGGATTCCCCATCTCAGCTTAAACTTAGTCAATAGATGCCCAACAGGAAAGTGATATTTTATATATCCCATTTGGCAAAAATCAGGCCATTTCCAAGGAAATGTCACAAGGTCACCTAGAAAACCTCACTTTACTTAGTCCAGCATTACCATTATTCTGTGCCATTTAGAAAGACAAGCACTCCCATTTAGACTATGACCCCAGCTTGACTTCAAGGCACATCCTCGGGTGCTTTAACATCCTTAGCACAGATGTTGCCTAGAGCTCGCTTTTACAGAGAGGGGACTAGAACGTGGGAGGCAGAGGCAGGAAGAGCTCATAGCCATGCCTGGTCTATACAGTGAATTCCAAGCTGGTCACTGTAGTATAACACAGTGAAACCCTGTGTCAAATAAGCTAAGATCAAAAACTAAAGCCAATAACAGACGTTTACTGAGCACTTTGAGCTCAGGTGCAGTTTGGCTCTTAGGAAGCATGGAAGAACAAGACAAACACAGGGGAGGGGGCAGACTTGTAGCAAAGGGTGATGGGTAGACAAGACAGCCTCAGACGGTGGCAGAGCACAGGTGTTCATGCAGCATCAAAGGAGTGTCAGAGTGGGGGAGAGGCGTGTGGCATGAAGCCGCCCAGGAGGCAGAAGGCAGGCTGTGAGGGGTTTTGCTGGCCATGGTGCTAGGTCTTGGCTGTGTTTTAGGCTGATGAAAAATGGGGAGAGTATTGCCAGGAAGTATGAAAATCTCTGTGTGTAGCAGAAATGGTACAGGAGGAGCTAAGATGCGTTTGTAGTAGCCCAGTCCCTGAACCATTTATTATATTAGCGTTGAGGTAAAGCACAGAGTAAGGGACACAGCCCCCAGGCCCCGACAACTTAAAGAATTTTATCTGAGCCCTGACACAGTGAAGGATTTGATCCGTCCCCCTAGATGTGGCTCACTGGAAAAGGACCTGATACGGAGGCAAGCTGGCGGACCCTGCTGTCAATCACAGATCACGGCCAAAAACAGGTTCACCGTTCGTCTTTTAGTGGAAGAAGCCTGACAGCAGTCAGCTTTTTAACATTTCTAAGGTTCTGGTGTGAGTTTTAAAACCATGAATTCAAATGCCTTTTGGTGGTGATGTACTTCCAGGTCAGGTGTGGGTCACGTGCAGGTCATGTGCCTCCTGTCACAATTGGGGGGTGTGTCTGTCCACTTGTGTGGGCACCGGCAGAAGTCACTCGACACCTTTGCTGTGGTCACATCTCTTCTTCATCTTTCCTTGGGCTCCAGGGACTGACCTCTGGTCATCGGGGTTGTGTAGCAAGCTCCTCTACCTGCTGAGCTGTTCTCTTTGAGGGAGAGCAGCGTGCTGACACAGGTGGCCAGTCTGCCATGGGTGCCACAGGTGAAACAGAGCAGCTACTGTCTCTTGCTTTCCTTTGTTTCTTTTTCGACCTATTTTTGCATTACTGGTAATGGAACTCGGAGCCCCGCGCAAGTTCTCCACTTCTGAGCCAAACCCTTCCCCAGCAGCCTCCATCTTTAGTGAAGATCCAGTCAGTAGCAGATGGACAGGAGACTGGTCCTCAGACCTCACGATCAAGCTCAGAACAAGCCCTGTAGAACTCCAGGCATGGCCAAAGGACCCAACCCATCACCTTCACCACAACCTGCCTCCAGGCACCCGGAGGATAGGTATGAAGGAATGTCTCTAGACTATAAATAGAAGAAAAGAAGTCAGGCCTGCCTCACCTAAGAGTGCATAGTTGCTAATGCTGATTTGACAGCGAGTATATACTGTACATCCCCAGGCCCACTGAAGTACCATGAGCCTTAGCCACAGTCTCTTTGGCCCCAACTTGTTCTTCTATTTTAAAAAATTTTTTAGCTTTATTTTTTATTTTATGCATGTGAATGTTTTAACCCCATATATGTCTGTGTACCGTGTGCATGCTGGTGCCCTTGGTGTTCAGAAGCAGGCATCAAATCTCCTGGAACTACACTTACAGACGGTTCCACCATGTGCTGCTGGGAACGGAACCCAGGTCCTCTACTAGAGAACAGGTAATCTTACCTGCTGAGCCACCTCTCCCGCCCAAGCTCAGTTTGTTTTTGCTCCTCGCTCTGCGTTATTTAGAGGCCCCGTCCCTTCCCCACCTTCCCTGTACCAGCTCCTGCTTCTTCCGGCTCCTACACGACAGTTCTGTGAGAGTTCATTTACCTTGACTTCTGGTCTCAAATCCCAAACAAGATTTCTGTTCAGTATTTCATAATTCATTACTCAAGATTTCCCAGGAGAAACTTCTCAACTAATGTAGGTGAAGTGTGTGGTCCTCCAGACACACCTGCGATCTCTGAGCAGTGTTCTAATCTCCTCAGCCTCGGCAGCCTCCTTCCCTCTGGGGTGAGCTGTGTTCTAATCTCCTCAGCCTCGGCAGCCTCCTTCCCTCTGGGGTGAGCTGTGTTCTAATCTCCTCAGCCTCGGCAGCCTCCTTCCCTCTGGGGTGAGAAGGAATCGAGTACACCAGGCTCCTTCCTATGCCATTCACTAGCTCAGGAACAGCATGCAGGAAGGCAGGTGACAGCCCAGAGGCACCACACAGTGAGCTCTAGGCTTCCTTACAAGGTGAGTGATCCTGGTGAGGATGGGCACCATCAGGAGCACCAGGAGCTCAGTCACAATAGCTTTATAAACACACGTTCGGGGTTGTGCTCTGTTACTACTTTCAACATTATTGACTTGTTTCTCAGGAAAACTCTGAGTAAAGATGTATTAAAGACGGTCCTCCATCGGGACTCACGGCAACCCCAGATTGACATCTGCAGACAAAGTAGTGGTGAGCTTTGGGGGCTGCAGCTGGTGAATCAACTTTCTAAGCCACTGCCTTTTCTAACCCAAACTCAGTCACTGCCCACAGACCTGGGTAAACCACCCTGAGCTTATGAATCACATGGACAAGAGCAACCGCTTAGGAGTTTGTGTTCTAGGTTCAAGGAAGCTACTGAGAAGAAAGGACTGTAAACTGCCATAGAATAAACTCAAAATAATGACAAATGATTTAACTTTTTAGTTAAACTTTAAAACACCTAAAGAACTGTAAAACAAACAAACAACAAAACTGGAACCTGTCTCCAAGTCATCTGAAGCTACAGACAGAAAGCCCTGTCATAATGTTCAGGATACCACCTAACCACAGAGACCCCTGCTAAGCTGGATCTGGAGACCAACCTAAGTCTTTAGAGGTGTGACCACAAAACTTATCCATGAGGCTGTGCTTTTAGAAACACTGAGAAAGGACAAGGCCCAGGCCCTCCTCTCACCTTCAGAGGGACACACCTCTGGACTTCCACTGGCGTGCCTCCCATCCAGGCCTGAGTCACAGCACAGTGACTTCCACAAACTACACGAGCAAACTGTAGATGAACAGGGGTCAGAACTGAAGGGGCCTTTAAGACAACCTGATTTACAGAAAGTCAGTAAGTGCCAGAGAAGAGAAGGTATACACATCCCATCTCCCAAACAGAAATGAGGACAAAAATCCAAGGGAAAACCAGAACACAAAGCAGGCCACATGGGACAGACAGGTTTTGGGGATTTGGGATTGGAGTTTGGAGGTGCCAATTTTAGAAAAAATAAGTACTTCTTTAGCATCCTGTAGTGGTGATAGTGCTGCCAGCACCATACTAACTGAGGAGACCCCAGAACCTGAGAGTCAGTGCCCCTGAGAGCTTACAGCAGCTGCCTCTGAGGAGCTTTCCTGAAACCTTCATGCATGGCATCTGGAAGGATGTCAGGGCGAGGCCCCCACCAGTACTGACCCAGGTTCCAAATCAGGAGGCAGGGAAGAGTTGAGAAGAAAGCCACAGGGGTGGGGAAGCAGGGAGGACAGAGACCAACTTTAGAAAGTCTGAAAGAAGACTCACACGGCACAAAGAGACCCAACTGTAACCACAGGGACGAAGTCAGGAAACACGGCCGCAGCAGTCAGCCAGTGGTCACAGCGGACGGAGAGCCAGGGGGGCAGGCTGGGATTCAGAAGGCAGAGGTTTAAATTTAGCCAGGTAAACAGGCGCCCAGGGGAAAAGCAAGGCAGTCACCTGTCCTCTGGCACCACAAGGTTTCTTGCTGAAGGAAAAGGCCCAGACAGAACTCAATCCACAGTAGAACCATTTCTGTGATGCCACCACCATGCTGTTAGGAGAAGCATGCAGGTGTGTCTCAGAGAGAGGTTCAGGCCCTCATACTGGTTATCATCTCTAAACCCTGGATTCCCTGAACTCCCAGACACAGTCTGAAAAGGCTGAACAGAAACCAGCCTCGGATGCCTAGATATGAGGCTCCCAGCTCTCCCTTGTCAAAGGGATTTGTCAGAACTCCTGCTGTTCCAAGTTAGAGAGGCTTGAATTACGACCACTGCCTGTTACACCACAACGGAAGCCCGAGGACTGCACGAGCCGTGGGGCTGGTGGATGCTGAGGAGATTAAGGCATCCACGACAGTACTGTGGAAAGGAACCGGGAGAGCAAACTCAGAATCGTAGACTGCTCCAGCCACACTACAGACCCTGGAATACAGCAATCCAGAGCCACCCTAGAAGTCACAGTCAGAACACACCAGCCTGGCCTCTGCCCCTTTGAACAAGAACAAACAACAAAATTCTTTTTTAAAACCCCTGTTAGGGCTAGGAGTGAGCTCAGACACTGATTACTTGACTGGCTAGCTCAATGCCCAGAGTTCCAGACTGGGCATCGCAAACAAACAAAGTCTTTCAGTTGCCACCAGGGCGAAGAGAACAGTGAGATGCACAGAAGAGCAACCCAAGATTTTTAAATTCTTTTAACAGTATATGTCTCCCAGAAATTTCAGGAATTTGTGTGTGTGTGTGTGTGTGTGTCTGTCCCTGTCCGTCTGTCCATCCATCTGTCCGTCCATCTATCTGTGCTGGGGATGGAACCCAGGGCCTGAAACACACAGTAAGTACACTCTACCACTGACCTACATTCCTGCCTGACCCTTAACCTTTTATGCTTTCTAGACAGAAAACTAAGAAAAGGATGGCTTCCGACCAATAAGAAGCTCTGCAAGGTGACACGATTACATACGGTCTGTAGAGGTAGCAGGTTCAAGACGCTCTAAGCAAACACCACCTCTCACATACTTAAATGATACTCAGAGTATCCGAGCCTGGGAAAGCAGGAATTCCACAGATGGGAATGGTTGGCAGGCTCTTCCAAGCCTGGATGAGCTCCCTTGGCAAGCACATCCCCACACTGTGTCACAGATCCTCAGGTCAGCTTTAAGGAGAGAAGCGGGGAGGGGCGATCAGGGAAAGAGGGCTGGGCATGGTGGTGTTCCACTTTAATCCCAGCAGTCGGGAGGCAGAGGCAGGCAGATCTCTTTGAGTTTGGGGTCAGCCTATTCTACAGAGTGATTACCCAGGGCCACATAGGGAAAACGCTGTAAAACAACAACAAAAAGCTCAAAGAGGATGTCTGTCACAGCCGCTCCTGGTGTCTGCCACCTGTACCTGTTGGCTAGGAGCTCTGGCTTCAGGTACAATTCCTTTCTTGGGCCTCTGCCTTTCAACATCTTATGAAGACATAAAACTGCCTTACTCCTCGGGACACTGACCCTCAGTATCTCTGGCCATTGGTTTTTGCCCCTCCTCCTTGCTATTTATAACTACCAATCATGTCTCAAAGAGAGATGTGACACTATTTTGAAATAAAAGGAAACCATCCCCCAGCCTTTCCCACCCAGCCTTGCACCAAGGTGGGGTTTTTGCTAGGTCAGGCCTGTGGTTGCTGGACTGGCATCTGCAGCCAGTGCCTGAGATCAGAGCCTCATCTTTGATAATAAGCAGGCTCTCCGAGAGTGAATCCATGCAGGAACATCGGTGCCTCTATCTCTGCTCCTGTATTGACAGTCATAGCAGCAAAGTTCTGGCAAATGGGAGTCTCTCTCCGAAGTTGCCTGAGTAGTTCAGGAGACTGCTAACTTGACCCTGGGCCTTTTTCTTCAGGTACCAGGCTCAAGGTGGCAGCTACTGAAAGCTTTGCCAGCGTGGCCTGGTAGCAAAAGTAACGTAAAGGGACCTTGGTAATGTGGGCAAAGGTTTCCTCCCTGATCAACTCACTGAATAACTCAGTCTGGGCCTGAGCCACCTCAGTTTTTCTGCCTGCAAAACAGAACCAATCGTTTTAGAAGCAAAGTGAGCCAGCGTCCAACAAAGATTTGTGGGGACGCAAATACCCAAGAAACTTGAGTCTGACCAGTGTTGGGCCAGATACCCTCCGGGGCGCCCCGCGAGGATGGAGAGAGAGATGCAGAGGAGCCATCGAGAACCAGACAGCACCACGTCTCCAGTGTGTGACCCGCTCTGGCCTGGGGCAGGAACTTGGGCTAAAGTCATCCCTTCGCAGTACCTGTTGGAGACACTCCGCGCCGTTCGTCGCGCGCAAAACTGCGGCTGGGCCCCGGCGAGCCGGGAAAAGCGGAGCAGCTCCGGGCCCCCGCTTCGTGGAGGCGACGCGCAGCGCCCGGGGTGTCAGCCCCTCTCCGGGCCACGCGCCGAACGAGCGCGGAGCCTCTGGACGCTCGCGCCCCACCTGCCCGCGCCAGGCACCCGCGCGCGGCCCCAGCTTTGTTCGCAGCGGCCCGCGGTGCCGGTCGCCGCGCGCCCCTTTCCCGCCACCTGGCCACACAGCGCCCTCGGCCGGCGCGGGGCCGACTCCCGAGCTTACCTGCGGGGGCTGCGGCGTCGGGTCGGCCGCGGGACGGGGCAGCCTCGGCTCAGCGCGCGGGCCGCTCGCGCAGCCGCCCCGCACTCCTCATCGGCGGCCGGAGCCTGCCCGCCGCGAGTGCCGGGTCCGCCCTGAGGGGCGCTGGGCTCCCGGAGCTCGGGCTCGGCCGCAGGCTGCGCGGGCTCCGGGTCCGGGGAGACGCGGCGTCCGTGCTGTCCGTTCGGCCGCCGCCACCGCCACCAGCCAGGAGCGCGGGACCCCGGGAAGTTTCGGCCCCGACTTAGCGGCGCGGTTGGCGGCCACGGCTCGAGTGCAGCGCCGGCGCGGGGCGCGCGATCCCCGGGCTCCGCCGCCTGCGCCCCGCCCCGCCCCGCGCCGCCTCCCCGCCCCCCGCAGCCCGCGGCCGCGCGCGATGCCCCCCCTCCGGAGGGCTCCTCCCCGGAGCCGGACCGGCCCCCGCACCTGCCTCCCGCGCCCATCGTCCCGCAGACTCTGCGGGGACAGAACACAGATACCGCGCGTGGACCTGGAGCGCGGACGCGTGACTCACCGGTACCCTTTGGAGTCCGGAGCTTCGAAGCGACCCGGGAGCTGTTTCTACTCTGCAAACCCGGGTCCGGACCCACACAGGCAGGTCTCAGGCTGGGACTCTTCTTGATGCCTGGATTGTTCTAGGGGAAAAGGCTTCTGTCAGGACTTAGGGCTGAGTTAGTCTCCGGATAAACATGAGGCACATAAAAGGACCCTGCCGTTAGTAGCCTGCAAAGGTCACTAGAGGCCAGTGTTTGGCCTTAGCTCAGGGCAGAATTTAAACACTTTTATGGCGGTTCCTATAGTCTGTTACCTCACAGAACACTACAGTGAGCTGCCCAAGGAACCGGAAAAGGGGAAAGGAATTAGAAGAGGCTTTGGGGAGGACAGGCCTCCAGCTGGTAGCAGGACCCTGTTCCAGACCCTGCTTACATGGTGTCTACCAAGAACAGACGATCTGAATCCAGACTGCAGGTTGTGAGTACCTCACCCTGCTAAAGAAATTCCCTCGAAATTCAGTTCTGTGAGGGGAAAGATCCAGCAGTAATAATCGAAGACTTTTGACCTAGAAACCAAACCAGGGGACAGAATCCCCTTTCTGGGCCTTAAAGGGACCAGGAACTCATCACACTGACGAGGTGTAAGGAGCTGTTGTCCTTAGGGGTTAATAGGAAGGGCTAACAGATATTTTCACCAAATGACACCCTAATTGGAAAGAAAGACTTTTGGAATTGGGGTGGCAGCAGCCCAGGTACTCACTCCCCCACTGGGAAGTGAGTGTGGTTTATAAGACCTGATCCAGCCAGTAAATCAATGCCTTATGATTGTTACAGGACCCTGCCCTCCCGGGAAATCTAGTTCAAGGGCTTTATCCTTGGGGAAACATGGGACAAGGAGAGAGCCGTTTAAAACAAGCACAAAGCCTCTGAGCCTGTTTTGTCAATTTATAATTGGCTCCACTAGTTCCCTCTAGTGAATCATTCGTTCTGGGGTTCTGGCTTTGAGGAAGTTTGAGGAAAAGCCTGGAGGCCATAATCACTCCAGAATGCCGCCTGGGAACAACCAGAATGCTGCCTGGGGTTCAATTTGCGAGCTCTCACCATCAGGAAGTTTAAAGTCTAGAGAAACAGGATGTGAGGAGGCAGACCTCTAGAATGCTCACACAGGGTCATTTTGCTCTGCCCCTCGCTGTCAGCAAGGTGAGAAGAGCCAATAGATGAAAACAATTCAGCTAGCCAGGCCAGCGCATCCCTCCTTTCCTCCTTTGTCCAAGATACATCAAATAGCGGCCCTGTGGGAAGCCCTGCTCAGGGAAGATGCACACCGTGAACAGGCTACATAGCCTGGGCCACGGGCTAGAGAGATCTATCCCTGTGCGCCAGAGGCTGGCAAGATCTGCTTTAGATTGGCTGTCAGTCTGGCAGGATCTAGAATTGCTTTGGAGACAATTTCTGGGCATGTCTTGGAGGATTTTCTGGGGTGGGTGAGTTGAGGAGAAAGACACCCACTAAGTGATGGAATGCGTAGGCGAGGGCAAGCAGAACATGCGTATTCATCACTGCCCACCTCTTGCCTATCGATGCAATGTCCACCCGCCTCAATCGCTGCCACGATGACCAAACTACACACTCTCTCCCTTAAGTTGCTCTTCATAGCGACATGAGTAATCCAGAAGGCCACTGTCCTCAGCCATGTTTTGTTGTTGGGTTTTGTTGTTGTTGTTTGGTTGGTTTTTGGTGTTGTTCATTTCTCCCAGATCAAACATATTCTTAGTATGTGAGGTTTAAAATGAAGGAAGGGGGTCAGGAGTGGTGGCACCTGCCTTTAATCCTGGTACTCAGGAGACAGAGGCAAGTAGATCTCTGTGAGTTCAAGGCTAGCCTGGTCTATAAAGTGAGTCCAAGGCCAGCTGGTCTACAAAGTGAGTTCCAGACTGGCCAACACTACACAGTGAGACCCAGTCTCAAAACAACCAAATAATAATATAAAATAACACATAAAAAGAGGGAAGGTTCGCAGTGAAATCCTGTATCAAAAGGAGGAGGGAGGGGAGGAAGAAGAGGAGGAAGAGGAGAGGAAGCAGTAGCAGCAGCAACAACAGCTGGACTTCGGTGGTGTGTGCCTTTAATTCCAGTACTCAGAGGCAGAGCAGACAGATCTCTACGAGTTTGGGACCAGACTGGTCTACAGAATGAGTTCCAGGACTTCAGGGCTACACAGAGAAACCTATTTTGAAAATCCAAAATAAATAAGTAGATACATAAATAAATATATAAATGAAAGGAAGGGGGGAGGGGGGAGAGTGGGCAGATGAGAGGGGAAGGAAGGAAGCCTGGGAAAAACTAGGAAATAATAGTTGGTCCTCCAGGAATTTTAATGATCCCGGCTCGGATTACTAAGGGACCATCTTCAGCATGCACAGGCCAGCGCCCACACTTGGGGGTCTCCTCTAAGCCAGAACAACTAAAGAGGAAAGGAGGACTCCTTGGCTTTGGGGGCTTTCTCTTTGGTGTATCTTTAGATCAGCTGTTGCCAGACCAGAGGCCGTGGGGAAGAACTTTGGACGGTTGGTTCTCTATATAGAACCTTTGTGTGGTAATCCTCCAGGTCAACCAAGGCTGCTCACCGGTACCGTCGCAAAGGGTTTGTTTAGGATATACAGAAAATGTCTCCTTCCAGGAGGGAGAGGGAGGACTGACCCACTCATAAGCCCGCAAAGCCTAGAACAAGATCATGAGGCAGACTTGACGACTCTCAGTCCAACAGCTGTCCTCCAGTCCCTGACCCTCAGTGCACTTGGAATACGGCACTCATCTTCCGATGGTTCTCTGAGGATAACATAGAAGCTAGTGTTTTTCTAAAAAGAAGAGCTTTCAAATGTGGTGAATCTGACCCCAATAGCCACACACCACCCATGGATTCCCCCAGACTCACAATATCTGGGACACTTTGGGGACTGTAGGTTAAGGGAGAGACCACTTAACATATCTTTCAGCAGTGTCTGTGTTTTAGTTCCTCTTCTGTTGATAAAACCCCCTGATGAAAAAACCAGCTTGAGAGAGGGAAGTTCTTTTGGGCTTACACTTCCAGAGGACTTTCCGCCCGCCATGTTGGAGAAGGCCTGCTACCACACTCCATCAGCAGTTCAAAAACAGAGACAGAACAGGACATACGGCTAAGCTATTGAGAGTCAAGGCTGGGGCTGCAGAGATGGCTTCTTTCTTGAGAGTACTTGTTGCTTTTGCAAAGGACCTGGGTTCGGTTCCCAGCACCTACATAGCTGCTTACAAGTGCCCATAACTCCAGTTCCAGGGGGACCCAACATCTTCTTCTGGCCTCTGCAGGCATTAGTCACCTATGCAATGCACATGCAGGCAAAATACCCACACGCATAAAATAAAAAATGTCTTAAAAAGAAAGTCAAGGCCCACCCTGAACTGGTGTCGTTCTTCCTGCAGCAAGGCTTTACCTCCTGAGGTATTTACAACCTTCTCCAGCAACATCAGTTAGGAACTAGATGTTGAGATATTTTAGCCTGTTGGGAGCATTATACTATGGGTGCCAGTCGGCTCATGGGCATCTTGTGATGTAAAATACATTTAATCCAACTTTAAAAGTCCCTAGTCTTTAACAGTTCCAACAGCTCAAACAACTTAACAACTCAACAGCTCAAAGTGAAAAGTCTCTTCAGAGACACAAGACAATCTCTTAATTGTGACTACCTGTTTTAAAAATATAAAATTAATAAACAACAACAACAAAACCAAATTGCATACTCCCAACAGATGATTGCATGACAGAAGAACAGGGACACAACAAGGAAAGAGTGGGCCAAAGCATGACTGAAACCCCGCAGGATTTATTTGGGGATTACAGTTTCAGTGGGTTAGAGTCCATGACCATAATGGCAGGAGCATGACAGCAGGCAGGCAGGCACTGGAGAAGTAGCTGAGAGCTTATATCTGGGGAGAGAACAAGAGAGAGAGAGAGAGAGAGAGAGAGAGAGAGAGAGAGAGAGAGAGAAAGAGAAAGAGAGTCTGAGCCTGGCATGGGCTTTTGACATTCAAAACCCACCCCCATTGACACACCCCCAATAGGCCACACCTCCTAATCCTTTCCAAACAGTTCTATCAGCTGGGAAACAAGCACTCAGATGTCTAAGCTTGCGGAGGCCATTCTCATTCAGAGTATCACAGACCTCTTGGTGTTCCTCCCTTGATCTTTACCCATCTAACAGTGGGCCATCCTCACTTTTTGCCCAACTTGACTTCAATGCTTGCCTTGTCCCTTTCTGGACAGAGGGCAATGGTTCTGGGGCTTAAACTCAGGTCATCAGGCTTAGTGACAAGCACAGTTACGGAGTCACCTCCTCAGCCCAGAATACCTGAAATTTAGTCACCATTTCTCTTCTCCCAAGAGAATCATTCCTTTAATGAATGAATATTTCACACTTACCTAGAACGAAGCAGTTGAAACTGTCATTAAACACTGGCGGAAGTAGACACAGCAGCTGATGGGCTGGGGATGGTTTCGTCCCTTCCTCACTTGTCAGGGGCCCATCGAGAGAAGATGGACATGACTTCGTAAACAATGGCCCTAGTGTTGACCAAAGGCATAAGGTATTATCTGAAATGGTGGTTAGCAAGAGATACTATCCTACCACCTCTACCCCTCAATCCCTACCCTTGGGTGGATTAGGAACCATGCCTCATAGAGTCCAGGGTGGTCTCAAACTCGCTGTGTACCTGGGGATGTCTTAAACTCCTGATTCTCCTATATATATGCCTCTTGAGTGTGTGGGCATGATGGTTAATTTTGGATATCAACTTGAATAGACCTGAACAGAACACATTTGTGAAAAAAAATATATGAATATATATGAGAATATATATATATTTTTTTTTTCTGACCAAAGTGACCCCTCCCTCATCTCCCAGTCCCATGTCCCTCCCCCATCCACTCCTCTGTTTCTCTTTAGAAAAGGGCAGGGCTGCCATGGATATCAACCAGTCATGGCATATCACGTTGTAGTGAGTCTAGGCACCTCCCTTTCCTACTAAGGCTAGATGAGGCAACCCAATAGGATGAAAATGGTCTCAAATGCAGGCAACAGAGTCAGGGACAGCCCCTGCTTCTACTGTTACGAGTCCCACATGAAGACCAAGATACACAACTGTAACATACATGTAGAGGGCCTAGACCAGTCCCATGCAGGCTCCCTTGCTGACAATTGAGTCTCTGTGAACCCATATGAGCCCAAGTTGGATGATTCTTTGAGGGTGTGTGTGTGTGTGTGTGTGTGTGTGTGTGTGTGTGTGTGGTGGTGGTGTTGACCCATCTGTCTCCTAAAATCCTTCCTCTCCCTCTTTGGCAGGGTTCTCTATGCTCCACCTAGTGTTTGCCTGCGGGTCTCTACATCTGTTTCCATCAGTTGCTGGATGAAGCCTCTCTGATGGCAACTGGGTAAGGCACCAGTCCATGAGTACAGCAGAATATCATTAGGACTCATTTTCTATCCTAGGACTCTGGGCTATCCAGCCTCTGGGTCCTGGTCCTCCAGGCAGCGTCAGGGGTGGGCTCCCTCTCATGGCATGAGTCTCAAGCTGGACCAGTCATTGGTTGGCCACTCCCACTAGTCCTGTGCCACTTTTACTCTAGCACATCCTGCAAGCAGGACGAATTGCAGGTTGTAGGTTTTATGGCTGGGTTGGTGCCCCAGTCCCAAACTTTTTCCTGGTTAAAGGAGATGGCTGGTTCAGGCTCAGTATCCCCTATTGCTAGAAATCTTGGCTAGGATCACATGAGAGAGTTTCTTGATCAGGTTATTTGAAGTGGGAAAATCCAACCTAAATGTGTGGTACCCTCAGGTGGCAGCCAGATAAAAGGAGGATGAATTTTGCCTCCTTGCTTTCACATTTTGTTGGTGAGTTCATCTACTATGTTGCTGTGGCTGCAGCGGCTGCTCTAATACCTTCCTTTGCTGGTGTTAGAACTCAGCTAATCCATTCTTCCAACATGGACCAGAGACCAATGTCTCTCCAGGAATCTTTCAGGCCTAGTGGGTCTAGGACTGCTAAAGCAGCCAGCCAGACTCATGGGATGAGCAGCTATGGGGTTCTCAGCTCTTCAGTGTGAAGGCAATCGTTGTTTGACTACACACACCACATTGAGTGAGCCAATCTAATACATCTATTTTTAATATTCATTCTATTATTTCCTTTTTTCTAGAGAGCCCTGTTAAAATATCCCTGCACCACCTTGTTCTCCTACCTCTGGCGATGAGTCCCATCCCAAGGGACACTAGGAGGAAACAGAGGCAGATGTCTATCACTTGTAGTCATGTGCAGCTAGGATAGAAACACACCGGACACCAGATGATCCTGTCAGTGCTTAGGTAGCAAAGTCCCAGCCAGGGTCTTTTGTCCCTCCCTGAAGAGCTGGTTCACGTAAGCAGGTCACCTTCCTTCTCTGTGCCTTCTGAAGAGCACAGGCTTGCTCTGTCATCCCTAAGATTAAACATATGATTGGGTCAAAGAAGATGGAGAGTGATGAGAGATGGAGACCTGAGTTGAAAACCATGACTCTGAAAACCATGTGCATTCTGTTCTGAATGTCAGTAGGAGCATTTAAGGAAACAACAAGGAAAAAGAGAGAACGGAAAAGGGGTTACAGTGCCTGGAGGTTGGAGATGTTGGGTGATAACCCAAAAGCCAGGCTGCCAAGGGTCAGGAAGAACACAGGTGCAGGTAAAACTCACCCATTTAAGAAGAGGAGATGGGGAATCAGGGCCACAGGAGCGGCATGTGAGGTGCTCCCCACACTGAGGAGGCTGAGGGCGTGAGAGAGCGGTAGGAAAGGGCATTGCCAGGAAGAGCAGCCAGTGTGCAAGCAGCCTATGGCTGAGGGGCCACTCTGCTCCTGTCAGGGGACAAAGAGCATCTCAAGGTCATGTGTTCACAGCTAGTTCTTCAGGGGGCAATGCTGGGTTGAATTACTGCCTTAATAGGAAGAAAATTCAAATAAAGTTTCCCAGGCTGTACTGCCTTTCAGCTGCTGGCATCTGTAACTTTTAAGTTCCCACGTGTCCTGATTATCAGACCAATTTGGGACACAGCCCCTGGATCCCACGGGTCTGGCACTCCCGAGAGCAGAGAGGCCTCATGGGTCCAACAGTTGACCTTGTTCAGTGCCCAGCAGTGAACAGACCCGAAGCCTCTGCCTCCCTCTGCTTCACAGAGGGGCAGGCACTCAAGACTCATCCCCAGAGCTGTTTTGGGATTTGGTCCTCATTAGTTTTTGTTGACCAGTGCTAGCAAAGACAGTAAAAGAAACCCGCAGATGACATACACATCTCAAGGAAAGTGACAGTTTGTCTCTGGACCTGTGTTCATCACCAAAGGACTCAGTTCTGCTCTGCAAGCTGGAGGGCTTTGCTATACAGTTTCTATCTGGACCATTTGTCTAGGTGGAAAAAAACCAATTTTTTTTTTGAGGCAGGGTCTCTTTGTGTAGCCCTAGCTGAGACCCACAGCCAAACATTGGACAGAGCTCAGGACACTTTATGGAAGACTTGGGGGAAGGATGGAGGGACCTGGAGGGGATAGAAACTCCACGGGAAGACCAACAGAGTCCAAAACCTGGACCCTTGGGAGCTTTCAGAGACTGAACCACCAACCAAAGAGCATACATGGGCTGGACCTACTCTCCCCGCTGCACATATGTAGCAGCTGTGTGGTTTGGTCCCCCAACATCTGGAGCAGGGCCTGTCCCTAAAGCTGGTGCCTGCCTGCTTGCCTGTGGCTCCTGTTCCCCTTAACTGGGCTCTTGTCTGGCCTCAGTGGGAGAGGAGGCACCTAGTCCTGCAGTGACGTGATGTGCCAGGGTAGGGGACACCCAGGGAGGGCCTCTACCCTCTCAGAGGAAAAGGGAGAGGAAAGGGAGGAGGACTGTGTGAGGAGGGTCCAGGAGACAGCGGACAGCAACTAGGATGTAAAGTAAATAAATTAACTAGTTAATGGAAAAATGGAAAAAAATAAATGAAGTAAAAACAAAATAAAAACAAACAAAAGGTGTGTACCACCACATCCAACTTTGTGTTTTAAAATAATTTTTATTTTCAAATTATAATTACAATTTCCCCCTGCCCTTTCCTCCTTCCTGTTCCTCCATGCATCCTTCTTGCGCTCTCTCTCTCTCTCTCTCTCTCTCTCTCTCTCTCTCTAATTCATGGCCTCTTTTTATTTAGTTGTTATAACATATCCACATACACACACGCACACATATGTACACATATACACAGACACAATCTGAAATGCATAATGCAACCTTCTTGGCCCACAATTTTGTTTTTATTTATTTTCAACTTTTAATGTTTTACTTTTGATATTATAATTACATCATTAGCACCTTCCCTTTCCTTCCTCCAAACCTCACGTACCCTCTTAGAGCTCTCTTTCAAATGCATTAATTGTTGTTACATACATACATACATACATACATACATACATATATAAATACATATATTCCTAGGTATGTAAGTACAGCTGGCTCAGTCTGTAAAATGTTTCTCATATGTGTATTTTCAGGACCCACCCATCTGCTATTGCTAACATGAGTGGGGAAAAGACCAGGAGGCCTCAATCCTACAGCAAGAGCTCCAGGCAACTGTACAATGCTTTTGTCAGGAGACGGAGAGTGCGGATCACTCATGGTGACAGTCGGTTCTGATGTTTCAACATTCAGAGTCAGTTCAAGACTCAGCTCACTACCCCCATCCCCACCCCCGATTCCCTGGTATTTTTGACTTTAGTTTTACAAGTTTCTGGGACCCAATGTGTAACTAAGTTTAGCAGTTTTTATTACTCCGTGGAACTGAAAAACCTGTTGATTAGCCAGGTATGCGTTGCACACCTCTAGTCCCAGCTACTTGGGAGGCTGAGGCAGGAGGATCACCTGGACTTAAGAGCTGGAGCCTCTAGGCTGGAGAAAATAGTGAATTAATGAAAATGAGCCAGAGACATAGCAGCTAGCTGTGCCACCCTCTTCCTGGTGGCCCCCGTTCCATGCACTGGCCATAACAAACCGAGCTAAGATGGAACTTAGTAAGAAGACAGAAACCCAGCCAGTAATTTTCCTTCCCTTTCAAGCATCAAATATGCACCGAGTGCCTTTGATTCTAGGAGGACTGTGAGAGACAACTAATGTGGGTTTTGTAGGCTTAGTTGTGTAGTGAGGAGGGCAGGGGAGAGTACTAGGTAAGAGGAACCCAGCCCAACTGGCTGGTAACTTCACTGTCAGCTAAATGCTGAGTTTTTCTTTCATACCCAAACTTTAAAGTCCTCTTTGCCTTTTTCATAGCCTGGGGATGTCTTAGTACCTTTCTACTTTGTTCTTGGGTGGCTGGCTACCTGAGTGTTCTAAGCATGGTTTTCTGGAAACAAAATCATATCAGATCTGCAGAAGGCTGCCACAGAGTCTCCCTGTAGTACTCAGGCCTCAAACTCCTAGGCTCAAGCTATCCCCCTGCCTCAGCCTCCCAAGTGCTGGGAGGCAGGAGTGTTAGTTGGTGTGTCTTCCGTGTGATTATGGGTTGACACAAAGAAAGCATGTGGAGTGGTACTGGCCCCCATGACCTGCAGGAGAGTCAGGATACCTCGGGGCCCCATTGTGCCATGATGACCTCATTGTATAGGTGAAAACGGAGGTTGTCTTACCTCCTTCCATCCAGCACTCTCTGGCTGCCATAAGGACAACCTTGTCCCGACTCACCAAGACCGAAAGCCGTTCTCCATGCTCCCCTTTTGCAGGGATAAGAAATCCTCCAGCTCCTAACCTGGACCCTTGGTAG
Organism: Rhabdomys pumilio; assembly: GCA_030674055.1. Taxonomy (NCBI): domain Eukaryota; kingdom Metazoa; phylum Chordata; class Mammalia; order Rodentia; family Muridae; genus Rhabdomys; species Rhabdomys pumilio. The sequence continues at coordinate 59,960,969 of JANHMN010000008.1, forward strand.
CTTCCCAGAGACTGAATCACCGACCAGATAGCCAGCACAGACTAGACCTAGGCCCCCTGCACCTATGTACAACATGAGCAGCTTGGTCTTCATGCTGGTCCCCCCAACAACTGGAGCAGGGGCTGTCACTGAGTCTGTTGCCTGCCTGCGGATCCCTTGCCCCTAAATGGACACCCTTTGTCTGGCCTCAGAGGAAGAGGAAGTGGCTAGTCCTGCAGCGACTTGATGTGTGGAAGGTGGGGAGGGGTGGGGAAGGACTGGGGTTAGGGATGGGGTAGGTGTTGGCACCCAGGGGGACTTCCCCTTCTCAAAAGAGAAGGAGAAAGGGAGTAGGGGGAGGACTTGCATGAGAGAGTACTGGGAGGAGAGGAAGGGCTGATATTGGGTTGTAAACGGAATAAATAAATAAATAAATTTTAAAAAGAAAAAAAGAAAAGAACTCTGCCTCTAATGCTGGAGTTGTGAGATAGGACGAGCTGGCTGGGAACTAGAGCAATGTGAGAGGCCGAGCGGTCTTCCTACTCCGCTCAAGGTCAAAGCAGTTAGCAAACTTTCCCACAGGAGGCTGGAGAGAAGGGTCCTCTGATGGTACTCTACTCTCTACTCCAGGCTTGCCTTGGTAATGATGTCGTTTCTGTGTGGTGCTTGAAACCCCAGGAAACTCCAGGAAACCCCAGGAAACCCCAAAGCTCCTGAGGCTGTGATAGGCCAAACCCTAGAAGAACAGGACCTGAGAGTGCAGCAGGGTGCAGGAGAAGAGGAGCTGCCATGGTCTAAGTCTCACTCTGACCTTTCCACCTCCAGCAAGCTAGAGAGGCTGCCAAAGACCCCCAGAAAATCCCAGGGCATGGAGCTCCCTCTAGTGGCCCAAATGGACCCACTTGTTGATGCCCGCAAGAGTCTATCCAGGAGAGTCTGTCCAGAAAGGGAAGAGGCAAGCATCTGAAGTCAAGCTGGGCAAAAGTGAGGATGGCCCACTGTTAGTAAAGATTAAGGGAGGGATACCAAGAAGTCTGTGGTGCTCCGAGTGAGAATGACCTCCACAGGCTCAGACATTTGAGTGCTTGCTTCCCAGCTGATAGAACTGTTTGGGAAGGATTAGGAGGTGTGGCCTGTTGGAGGGGGTGTGTCAGTGGGGGTGGGTTTTGCTTCCAAAAACCCATGCCAGGCTCAGACACCCTCTCTCTCTCTCTCTCTCTCTCTCTCTCTCTCTCTCTCTCTCTCTCTTTCTCTCTCTCTCTCTTCCTCCCTCTCCCTCTCCATCTCCCTCTCCCTCTCCTTCTCTCTCTCTCCTTTTCTCTCCCCCATTTGTCCCTCCCTCTCTCTTTCTTCTCCTGCCTCTCCTCCTCCCCTTCTCCCACCCCACTTCCTGACTCCGGATCAGATGTAAGCTCTCAGCTACTGCTCCAGTGCCTGCCTGCCTGCCTGCCTGCTGTCATGTTCCCCACCATTATGGTCATGGACTCTAACCCACTGAAACTGCCATCTCCAAATAAACTCTTTCTTCTATAAGTTGCCTTGCTCATTGTGTCTTCTGACAGCAACTGAAAAGTAAGAAGATGAGGTGTTTGCATGCTTAGGTTCTCAGCAGTGTTCTTCATCAAGCCAAGGTAGAAGACACCCTGGCCCACTAACTGACTACAGAGTAACAAACCGTGGCACAGCCACACACTGGTAGGTAACTCCGCCATAGGAAGGACCGACTTTTGGCACCAGTGCACAGTGGATCCCCTGGAGGTTCCAGCACGCGATTCTATATATGTGACTTTGCTAGAATAAAGTCATGGGGACAGGAAGAAAGGTGGTGGCTGCCAAGGGTTAGGAGGGACGTTTCCTAAGCACCATCTCAGATGGGGATGATTAGAAAATTCTGGAAATACATAAATGCATCATAGAGTGAAGATACCTAATGCCACTCAGTTATACACTTGCAACTGGTAAAAGGGTAAGGTTGCTATGGTAACTGAAATGTGTGAAGACAGTTTAAAACTCATCATCAAAAATAAATCCAACTAGGAGATGGGGGCGGGGCCTACCCAATAAAGTGCTTACCACACAAGCATGGGGTCCTGCATTCAGATCCCGAGCAAACACATAAGAAGTCCAGGCAGGATGGCCCATGCCTGCAGTCCTAGCAATGAAGAATCAGTCAATGTAGGAGGATCCATGACGCTCACCAGACAGGTGTTTTGTGGAGTCGATGGGCTCCAGATTCAACAATACGTCCCAGGGGATCCATGCTCTCTTCTGGCCTCTGCAAGTGCCAGGCACATATATAGTACACACACACATGCAGGCAAAAGACCCATACACATAAAAATAAATCTGTTTTTGAAAGGTAGAGGCCTCTGTGCCCTACACATGCACACACATGTGCATGTATGCATGTATGCAACCCCCTGAATGTACCTATAAGACCACACACACACACACACACACACACACACTTTTAAAAATCCAATTATAAATTGAGGAAATATTATAAAGAAATTTTTGGAGACAATGTAGGAATGGCAAATGACACAGAAACACTCACAGAAAAAACGGCATAGCCTGAAACTCAGACCAAATAGGGCACCCGATAGAAAAACACAGATTAAAGCCTAGCCCTAACCCTAACTCAAGCCCCTAACTCTAACCTCTAACCCTAAACCCTAATCCTGGCCTAACTCTAGCCTGTAACTCTAATCCCAACCTTAATCTTAAGCCTAACCTGCCGATGTCATAGGCTACTGGTTAGTGGAGGCCAGACACCCAAGGCTGTCTCCTGTGGCACTGCCCCTCAGGTGGGAATAGCTTCTGCTGCACTTAGCTCATCCAGTTCCATCTTCCCAGACCCAGGACATCGTCACCATCATCACTATCTGCAGGGCCAGTTGCAAGGAGCTAGCTATCCATGTTTCACACACAAAAACTCAGGTCTCAGGCTAGGCTGTCACTTGGTTGTAGAGCACACAGGAGGCCCTCGATTCAACCCCAGCACCTCAAATGAGATGCAATCATAAAGCAAACTTGGGACTACAGGTAGCACACAGTAGGTGCTCTGTACACCTGCTGCCTATGTTGCTATTGAACATGGGCTAGTTTTATGTTGCTAACCAGATGGCTTGACAATTCCTTACCTTTCTTCTGCCTGCACTCTAGTAGTCTCCAGCCTGGCTTCTAATTCATTTAAATCAGCCACTAATACGTTCATCCCTCTAGCTGGATGCTAGCCTTCAGCCCATTGTCAGCTCTTCAGATGACATTGTGGAAGCTCCATGGAGAAGTATATCATGCGTTGGGGTATAGGAACCACCTCACAAACCATAGGAACAGTGATCTCAGTCAGACAGGGATAGTTTATTGAGCATACACCTCAAGACTGACTGATCAGGGCCACAGTCCAGTTTCAGGAACTGAACCGAGACCCCCAAGATAAGGTCCTCCAGAGCCTTTTAAGCCTGAGATTTACAAACACCTGTGCCAACTTATTCCCCCAATCAGGATTTAGAGATGGTGGGGGGAGGGTTTCTTAGGAACATGTCTTTGTTGAACACTTATCCTGCTCCCATTGGCTGGGGTATTCAGTTGTGGAGGGGACTAGCCTTGTTTAACATTCATGTCTTGTCTACCAGGATGGGACTTGTCTAACATTCATGTCTTACCTTGACAACCAGGATGGCAGTTACCCACGTACATGTCTCTTTCTGCCCAGTAGGATGTCAGCTCCCAGGGGGGTCTTGGGACCTTAAACTTTACTAAACCACTACTCAAAATGGAAGTCTTACTCCAACCAGTTTCTTATATTGGTGCAGGTGTCTCTCTTATGTTGGGGTCCATCCCAGGGAGAGCTTATATAAAGGCAAATACCATAAAAGCTTATATACAGGTGCAGGAAGCGCTACTGGGTGGATGGTTACTGTGGGTAACTATACAAAGCAGTTCTACTGACTTCTATCACAGTAGGTTTCCAAGGGCACGGAACATAAAAGAATATATAATCAGCTTGGACATGGGAAAGTTTCCTAGTTACAGCAGAAACAACATATGAGAAAGTAAGTTTCCTTATAAAGGCAGGCTAGCCAGTTAACAGTTACCTAGGCCTCAACATTTTATCTAGACTGTAGCATTCCATCTAGGCCTTAATATTTTACTTAGACCTTAACATCAGGCACGGGCCCATCCACCTGGGCTTTCAGATACTAGGCAAATGCTCTACTGCTGAGCCACACCTCCAGCCCAAGAAGTGTAAATATTTCTGAGTTTTATTTGCAGATACTGTCAAAGGCCTAATAGCTGGGCTGAGAGAGCATGTTTTAGGTTATTTCCGGGTTATTTGTTCTTTCTCAGAGGCCATTTCAGAGGTGAGAACTGACACTAAGCATGCAGCAGCATTTGCCACTCACAGAACTGCTGCACCCCGACACGAGTTATGACCCCAGAGCAGGGACTGAGAGACTCTCTATTCTAACCCCCAAGGACCCGTGTCTGAGCTTTGAAGTTATAGGCAGTTCCCAGATCCGGGTCGTTGAGTTTGGACGCTTCACAGAGTCTCTTTCTATCCACACTGGATAATGTCAACTCCTGAAAACCTAAAATGCTGCTTGCTTCCTGTAGCAGGTCCCTCAGAGATCTCCACTTCCAGCCGGAGCAGCTGGTGATGTCTCTGTACCATCATTTCTGGTAAGATGGATGCCAGCTTGTTGAAGATGAGTCAACTGGGGATGGCACCTTGCTCCGTTTGTCACCTCCCCATAGCTGGCCACCTCTTCAGTTGACCTAAGGGGGCCACACTGTTGTTTTTATGGCCAGGGAGGCTGTGGGGGCGGGGGACTCTGGAAGCTACACCAGAAGCAAGTGCTGGCTGTCCCTGTGGGCCATGCCCAGGCTGCTCAGCTCTAAACCTCCTGAACTAGACGCTCCATTCAGTGGTCATGTGGCTTTCATACGTGCTGTGCCCTTGTACAGTGTGGGTCCCAGAAGCCTAGCTAGGTGTAGTAAGGGAATGAAGAAAGGACAGACACACAGACACGTGTGTACAGAAAAGCTGGGACCTGGTGGGATATGCTCACTCTGATGGAAGAGATAGAGTACCTCAGAAATTATTTGTCAAATAGTTGACCAGGAGGCAGGGCTATTGCACACAGTTTAAATAGGAGGTGGGGTTTATGGTATACAACTGAACGTGGAAGTAGGTTTAGCTGATCTTTGTAGGAGCCATCTTTATAGGGGGCAGTCTTCAGGACATAAGCATCATGGGAAGAAAGCTACAGGGGAGATTTTTCTGCTCATCCTGTCAATATTGCAGAGGAAGGTTTTGCCATGCCCCTGAACCTCACCAGGGGAAGGCTTTGGCAGTCCCATGAGTCTGATTGGCTGAGGTCCTAGACATGGACACGCCCATGTCAAACAATACATACTCAGGACTTTGCTTGTCTCCTACAGGAGCACTGCTTGATGTTTCTAAGCCACTGATGTCTCAGAGGAAGAGATGGGACATGATTGTTTGCTGAGAGCCTTTCCTACTCTTAACAATCGACAAATCTAGAAGGAAGATTCTAGCACGCAGGCCTACTCTTAACCAGAATTGGCGGGGTAGGGAGACATGAGTAGTCACTGGGATCCTTCCAATACAAGGAAAATAAGTAGCTCTCTTCCAGTCACCAGCAAGCCACCTCTCTTGGTCTTGCTTCATACCAAGCTCCCTATGTCCTCTGTGGCTCCCATGGGAGACAGAGACATGTGGCCATAATTTTCAGAGATTTGCCAGAGGTGTAGAGGTGCCAAAACAGTGGCCAAGGAGCCTGGGTAAATGGGCTGTGGAGGAAGATAGCCTGGGGAAAGGATGGAGATACTTGCATCAGGAGCTTTTTGTGTTCCAGAGATATGGGGCCATGGCTGAGCAGAGGAGATATGCAAGTTGGGTGCAGGGGCCAGTCTAGACAGCCTTGGTGCAAAACCATGCATTTTAAATTTTCTTTTTTTTTTTTTTAAAGATTCTTATTCCAGTAACATGTACATACTATTAACATTTTGTCTATTCATAACCACACAGTGTGGAAGAGCTAAGCATACGGACGACATTGTAGAACTGTTTTGAAAGCTGTATCCCAGGCTCGTATTCTCCCCAGTGAAGATCTCTACAGCCCAGAGACCTTCCTGTCTCTGTTCCTGAGTTCTGGGGTTACAGACAACATGTGTGCCAGGACAGCAGGACCAGGGCACTCTAAATACTAGCTTCTCTTTCTCTCTCCTCCGTTCCTAAAGTGCCTGGGACTTTACTGTTCCATACTCCACAGAGACAGGCTTATAGGGTATTTGTCTTTGTGTGTGTGCCCCCTTTACTGAACATAATGTCCTCAGGATTCATCAGCATCAGCTTCATAGTATGTGCAAAAAAGTTTTAAATCCTTTTTTTTTAAAGTGGAAGAAGCGCCACTGTGTGTTATAATTCATCCTCTGGTATTGTGTGTGAATGGTGGCCTGTAAATACGGGGAGGCAGGAAACTCTGTGGCTGGCCTTCAGTCTTCTGTGCGCTGCACACAGGAGTGGGATTGCTGATGCCCAGGGTGATCCTGGTACCGGTTTGTTTTTGAGGAATCCTTACAAGCTGCATTCAGAGAAGATGCAAAACCTTTCAGAGGCAGTAGTGGAGGTGCCAAGGCTTGGGATAGGAGGTTTAATCTGACACTGTAGGAAAGGGGACCCTCATACGTGGTGTAGCTGCTCTGAGCCTCACATTCCTTTCCCACCGTGACTTTATGCTGACAGGCCAATGACTAAATGGACATGAAGTACGCCTTATTTATTGTCAGTGTGCAGTGTGGACACTGATCCCCAGAAAGCTCCAAAGGACTTGCTTTGAATCTGGTTCCCCATAAGTCCAATGGAAATTCTGTCCTTCCCCTTAAACCTCATATTAGCGGGGCCATGGACTGATCAAGGACACTGCGTGTTCTCACTCCTATGGAGGTAGACGTATTAACAACATCCTTCTAACTCTCATTTTAAAGCCCGAAGGCAGCAAAGACTGTGTCACGGGTGGCTGGGTACCGGGGGCATCTCTTGGCAGGGTAGGCAGGTTCTGAGTGATGGGCTGACTGTGTGCTTGGGTATGGGAGGTGCCACAGTGTGGGCTTTAGGAACAAGACTTATTTTAGTAACTAGACTTTCCTCCAGGCAGCAATGACTGATGCAAACCTGGAAATAAACATCTCTTCAAACAAGCCGGTGAGGGAAGTGGAAGAACATAAATAGTGGGGCTCGTTCAGGGAACTCCTCCACCAGCTCGGCCCAGCTGCAAACAGCTGGGACTTACGCACCCAGACATCCCGAAGAAATTCCTTTGCGGCCCTTCTGGGAGTAGATTTGACCTTGCGATCCTCCCTGGGCCACAACCTAGCAGGGAGAAGTCTGGCCTATAGGCCAGCACTATTTCCGTCTGTTTCCTGGCCCTGATCACTGTGCAAAGAGGGGGAGAAGAAACATTTTTGTTGTTGTGGTGTGTGTGTGTGTGTGTGTGTGTGTGTGTGTGTGTGTAAAGAAAAAATGGGAGAAAAAGAAAATGAGGCAGTTTCTGGGCAAAGATTCTGCAGGCATGAGATGGGACACTGTCTTAAGGAGCCCCGTGGCAGGCAGGTACGGGGTGGGAGGTGAGGTGAGGATGGGGTGAGAAGGAAACAGGGTACATACAGGCTCTTTTGCCCCCTGGGTGCTTCTGCTTGATGCCCTCACAGTCAAGTGGTCATTGTCACTGTGAGCTGTGTCTCCTCTCCAGCTGGCACTCTGAGGAAAAAGAGTTCACAGTCACGCACTTAACAGAAGCCCTGGGGAAAGAGGCAGACATCCCACCAGCTATTCATTCACCTACAAACACACATATTTGGGAAGTGATTCTCAAGGTTAAAGAGGACTGACTCCTCAGCAGCACCCAAACTCCAGACAGATATGCAGGGCTTCAGACTCCAGGCAGTGGTACCCAGTCCCAGGATAGTTAGGTGGCCACTGCCAAGCTGGGTTAAGGGTTTCAACAGCACAGTATGTTGGGGCTTCTGTGCAGGCAGAAAGGGCCAGTCTCCTCAAGTCCTGACGAGCCAGAATAGCAGTGTAGATGGATCCAAGAGCCAACACTCACTCTCTCTCTCTCTCTCTCTCTCTCTCTCTCTCTCTCTCTCTCTCTCTCACACACACACACACACACACACACACACAGTTCCCATGCTACAAAAAAAAAAAAAAAGTAAAAACTTACATTGACTGGTGTGGGTGTTGTGGGTGTGTCTCCCTGGATGTACAGGTGCACAAGCAAGCAGGTACTCATATAGGCCGGAAGAGGGCATTAGATGCCCTGAAGCTGGAGTGACAAGTGATTGTGAGCCACCTGGTATAGATGTTGGGAATTGAACTCTGATCCTCTGTAAAAGCTGCAAGCACTCTTGCTGTTGTTGTTGTTGTTGTTGTTTTCTATTTATTTACATTTCATATGTTATCCCCCTTTCCAGTTTCCCCTCTACAAGCCCCCATCCTCTTCCCCCTCCCCCTGCTTTTATGATGGTGCTCCCCTACCCACCTACCCACTCCTGTCTCCCTGCTCTGGCATTTCCCTACACTGGGACATCGAGCCTTCACAGCATCAAGGGCCTCCCTTCCCATTGATGCCAGATAAGGCCTCCCTCTGCTACATATGCATCTGGAGCCATGGGTCCCTCCATGTGTATTCTTTGATTGGTTATTTAGTCCCTGGGGAATCTGGGGGGTCTGATTGGCCGATATTGTTCTTCCTATGGGGTTGCAAACCCCTTTAGCTCCTCCTGCCCTTCCCCTAACTCCTCCATTGGGGACCCCATGCTCAGTCTGAGGGTTGGCTGCAAGCATCTGCATCTGTATTGGTCAGGCTCTGACAGAGCCAGTTAACCGCCAGGCCATCTCTCCAGCTACCTCTGAGGCTGTCTTGAGGCATCATGCTTTCTCATGTCAGAGCTGGGAGGGGCTAGCTCACACTATGAATGGTGGGGGTCGAGGGCTCTATTCCCTAGTGCACACAGAAAAGATGGGGTATAGTATGTGCTGGGAGTCCCAGTGCTGGAAAGGCAGAGGCGACTTAATCAACAAGTCTGCAGTCCCAGTGAGAGACCCTGTCTCAAAGCCCCATGAACATGCCAGACACAGGATTTTTTTTTTTTTGTTTTTTGGTTTGTTTGTTTGGTTTTTGTTGTTTTGTTTTGTTTTTCAAGACAAGGTTTCTCTGTGTAGCACTGGCCTCCCTGGAGCTCACTCTGTAAACCAGGCTGGCTTGGCCTCAAATGTAGTGAAATCTACCTGCCTCTGCCTCCCAAGCGCTGGGATCAAAAGTGTGTGCCACCACCTTCCAACTCATATATATATATATATATATATATATATATATATATATATATATATTTTTTTTTTTTTTTTAAAGAGTAGACTAGAAAGGTCCCTGTCCCAGGTGCACAGGGGAAAGATGTGAGTGAGCCATCTGCCCAGGCAAGGATGGGAAAGGTGAAACGCCTGCAAAGTCAATGACACGAAATCATAGGGACCTAGTGGGGCAGAGATGTCTTTATGAGTTCTGAGTGTCGGAAAGCAGATGCTAAGACCAGAAGAAGCTGGGCTGAGTGAAACCTGGGCCTGGTAGGGCCATTAAGGGGCGAGTGTGGAGCTGACTTGGGCTGGAGTGAAGCATGACTCTTGGCCCCATAATGCTCTTCCTGACACCCCCACCCATCCCAAATAATAAAGTCACTGTAGGACTATGTCTTCGTTTTAATTTCCATCCAAGCAGGGAAACTCACTTTCACCCATGCATCTTGTGCAATGCTGAGCACATGGAAGAGGCAGCCTGTCTCTCGGGGTGGGTAGAGAGATGGATAGAATGGGAGTCCACAGAGGGGGACGTGTCCAGCTGGCAGGCCCGCTGGCTGTCTTTCCTGCTCCTTAAGCAATTGTTCCATGGGTGAGCTGGGCCTGCTCTGTGTCTCCCTTACCTTGATGTAAGTCTTTTAGGCCTGACAGAAACTATCAGTCAAGGAAACTGTAGGAGGGAAACTAGGAAGAGGCATCGAGGCCCGCCGGGCTCCGGCTGGTCTGCCCTTGGTTGACGCTGCGGCTTGCTCCTACCCTGCCTTTTCCTCCCACGATTCCTTCTGCATTAGCTCAGTGTAGCATTACCCCAAGGAGCACATCCAAGTTGGCAAGAGTCACACATTAGGCCGTTTGCCTTTTAACCAAGTTTATGATTTAAATCTTGTGCTCTTAACACCTTCTTTGCAAGCCTCGGAGGGAAACAAAAATGTTGACCTTGTTTATTCATTTCCTCCTTAATACGGAGGCCCTCGCTTGGCTGACGCCTCTGTGTATGTATCGGCACAGCTGTACACATACGCTGTGTGCACACGTGTGTGAAGGCGGGGACACACACACACACACACACACACACACACACACTGGGTGCACACATGCTCAGGAGGACACTGGTTATACTTCAATCCCTGGCAAGTTTTTAGGACATCAAAAACATCTCTGAAGAACTGTTACCTGCACTGGATTCCCTCAAGGTAGGTTTAGCTTCTTAGAAACCTCTGTGGGAATTCCTGGGGAGTGGCTGGGAGGCTCAGGGAACTGGAACAGGGGAGGAGAGGTGGCCCCAGATGGTAAGGGCCTCACCTCAGGGTCAGAGCAAAGCTGCCTCCCTCCTAGCTGCTTCTCAGGACAGACAGGCTCCACCTGTGGCTCATCACCATATCGTTATTAGGAGCCTGGAGATGGAGATGGGGAGTGGACAGGATCGCCCACCTGACATCAGGGGAATGAACATATTGGGTAAGAAGCTACTGGGAAACTTTCAGGTACACATCCTTTTTATTTGCTTGGTAAGCTCAGATCTGTGCTTAGGCCTGTGGAAGATCCTGGAGAAAGGACAGTCCTTGCTTACAAGGGTGTGTGGTCATCCCGAGGAGATGGGAGAAGGAAAGCAAGCTACATGTCTTGGAAGGAGAGAGGTGGAGATCCAGGCGCCTCTTATTCTGCGGCTGAAGGGTGAACATCTATGCTCATCTAAGGGTGAACACTCTTAAGCATCTTTGCATATTTAAGTCTGCGTAGGGATCTTGGAAACATTACAGTGGGATGTCAGCATGCTGTGGCCTGGCCAGACAATCTCATATTGGGTTCCAGGGTTCCTGTATCTCATTTGTCACAGCAATGAAGAGCCAGGGAAGGCAGAGTTCCTATTCAGGAGCCCTTCCTTATAAATGGGGGCAGTGGGGCCCAGATGCTGAGGCATGCCCATTGACATCTGGGCTTCTTTTTTCCTAAAGCAGAAACAATATGATTGTTGGCATGTAACTCCCTTGGGGGAGGAGGAACTGTGGCCCACACCCAGGGAACTGCAGGAAAGCAGGCCACAGTCACCAGGAGGGAGGCCGGGACATCTAAGAGGGAAGATGGTGATGTCCCCTCTCCCTTCTCTGGGAAACTTCATGTTCTAGGCCCTAGAATTTTCATCTTTGGCTGATTTCTCTATATGGGGGATTTCAGATAGCAAGAAGTGGCCCTGGAAGCAGGTCTGCCCAGAGAACAGCATCCTTCCTGAAGGGCAATGCACAATATCAGCATCTCCATGGGTTGCCATGGGTTTCCAAAGCAGGCTTTGGCTCTGAAGTGATTTAATATAACACATGACTGCTGAGTGTCAAGCACACACTTTTATTGCCCTGGGCTTGGTGCTTTCTCATGTATCCTCTCCCGCCAATGTTGTGGGAATGGACCCCATAGGTAGCACACACTAGGCAAGTGCTGGACCTCTGACCCATGTAGGTGGTGCATCCTTTTGTTTGCATGTTTCAAACATGTGAAGGCTGGAGGTCAAAGGCTTTAGGTGACATCTCCAAGGCTGAGGCTACACAGATGGCAGCAAAGCCTAGCTGGCAACCTGTTCTACCTCTGAACTCCATACGTGCCTGCCTTCATGGTCAAGGCCTGTGCTGGTTCTTTGTCAGCATAGTGGGGCCAGCATTCTGTCTGCCTCAGGAACAGCTCCTCCTAGCAGGCAGGGCCTTGTGGGAATGTTGGCATGCTGCTGTAGAACCAGCTGGGGGAGAATGGCATCAGACGGTGAGCCTGCTCATGGCTGTGGGTGTTCTGTGTACCTGTGTCATAGTCCACTCTGATGTGGTAACATGCTGTCTAAGTGCAGTTTGTTAGGAATAAAGATTGGTTTGATAGGAAGTCTGAACGGATGGGGCTGCCATCCTCTTGTATCTGCTAAGGCCTCTTTGTACGTGCTAATACAGTGGAAGATACCACATTGGTGATGGGTTACTGTGACAGCTAGGGCCTCTTTCTCCATGATGGGGTGCCACCCTCGTGACGTCATTGGATTGCCTTGCAAAAACCTTACCTTTAACGCCATCAACACAAATTTGGAAGTTAACTCTCCAACATATGAACACAAACATACCATTGTACCCCATGAGCCACTGTGTGCTGTGGGGGCAACTGTCTACTCCCACGTTGACACAATAAAGGGGTGCTCTATATACCAAATAACACTGGCAAGGTACTGCCAGCTCCTATCATTCCTTCCCAGTAAAGTTTAGCCTGAAGATGGCTAGGACATCAAGTGATTAACTGCCTGTTTCCCAGGAAGTTAACTGTGTCCAAAGCTCAACAGAGCACAAGACCATGTGACTCATATCCATCCTGATAGTGAGCAGGGCTGGCACATCATTTCTATTTCCTCTGAACCCTTAGCCAGCATATGGCCCTGATGCCTCCAGCCTTCTGAGGCTGGCAGGACTCTGTCTGGTGTAACTGTTCCATTCCCTGGCCCTGAACCTCTGATAGGAACATGGGCTCTGTGAGGAGCCAGAGCCTCCTGAAAATCCATTCACAGGGGAGTGATTCAGGCCTGTCACTAGTTGACTGGGTAGCTCTGGGCTATTTAGCTTGCATTTTAGCTTTCCTACCAGAAAATGTATCCTTGACTACCTGGCCGGCAGTGGGCACTGTGCTGACTATCACTGCTCAGTGCAGGGATGCTGGGTACTACTCTTAGCAGCTTCTCCCTTCTAGGCCCCAGGAGCATCCCTCAGCCTCAGAGAGCAAGGCATTGATTTTCCAGGTCTGCAGTACTCATTCTCTTTCCCTCTTCTTGTTTAGTTTCTTACCAGTCCCGCAGGTACTATAAAAATCTATTTTATGGATTTGCACAGGGTGTTCGATTGGTGATGTGAGACGTTGCTCTCCCCAGATGGTCACACATTCAGGACAGTAGAGGTCTTTTAGTACACAGGCGTATCCCACCATCTGAGCCATATTGTAGCCATCATGTCTGGGTATTGCTCTTTAGTGCTTCCTAGGCCAACACAGGCCACTGGCGAGCCTGGATACCGTGCATTCTGCATTGTTTTTGCCCATGTGATCCTCTCAGAGCCAAACACTTGACAAACCTAGGGGTCAAATTCATTTTGTAGTGAGCAACCTGAGGATTTGCAAAGTGCTGCTCTTCCTGGGTCACCCCAGTAGTCGGCATTGGGATTAGTCTCTTCCCCTGGCCCAGCAGCAGCCACAGCTGTGGGGAAAACCAACTGGAGAGCCCTTGTCATGCCTTTGCTGGCAAGCCTGAGATCCTTGTTCTGTCTGTGCCTCATCTGAGAAATGGGTAACAGGGTATCCCCTGAGGGACTACTGTAGAGATAAGACAAGCCATGATGAGAGCCTAGCAGACAGCAAACGATCTGACAGTACTAGTCTTTGTACCCAGATGTTTCCAACAGGGATTATGGGACACCTAGTCCTGGGGAAGAGGCTCATGTGTGCTGACCACGGAATCTCACACAGACCTCAGAAGAGGGAGCATGGCTCCCTGGTAGACCTTGAGAGCCTGATCCCCAGCTTCACGGAGCCAACCGCTCCCTGGCCAATCTTCCGTAGCGATGTCCGACTCCTCGACCCTCTCCAATACACAGCTGGATCATTTTAAAACAGCTCCAAGCTATGCAAGAAAGTAACCATGTGCCTTGAGAGTTTTCAAAATGGACAACATAATTATGTATTATGCTCATGTCTGCTTGTATTATCATTTAAAAAACTGTGTGTACTGCATGGGTTTATGTGCACCAGGTGCAAGCCTGTGATTGGATGTGCCCACTCCTTTGCAGCTAAGTACTGGTCAACAACCGAGTGAATATATTAGTTTAAAAAAATGAACGGGAGCCCTGAAACTGCTGACTAGTATGGCCTGCTGTGCTTGTGGCTTTAAGCTGTGCAGCACAGCGTTCATTCTGCTAGTCACATCACTATTTCCCATGATGCAACCAGGCGCAGCATTGTTCCTCAGTCTGGTGAACAGGCCAGGTACTCCTTTGCCAGGCAGTATGTCTAAACAGCTGCTCGGCCAGGAAAAGGACCTGAAAATGCTTGATTCTCTCACTTCACAATTCCTACAGATTACAGAGGCAGGTGCCATGATTTCCATAGGAGAGAGAGGAAATAGAGACCTTAGTGAGACAGGTCTCACTCTGTAGCCTAGGTTGCTCTCCAACTCCAAATCCTCCCACCTCAGATGACCGAGTACTGGGGGCACAGGCATGAGCTACTGTGCTGAGCTCGGCATGATTTTCTTCTTGCTTCCTAACGTAGTCATTGATAAAAAGTGAATCACAATGTGAGCACCCTTCAGTAGCCCCACAACGTTACTGGGCACAAGGTCTCAAAATGTCCCAGAGCAGACAGTGGTATCCACAACTATGCATGGATATCCTGACTTTTACTCTTGGTGTTCATAATGCAGACACACAGACCACATCTGAGGTGACCATCACAACACACTCAAGTGGGAGCCAGTTCTGGCCACACCGGTTCCTCTGCCATCTTGGTGTCAGCTTCTCCTGGGTGATGGATGCTTTCGTAATGAAATCAGATCTGATGCGGACAACCTGCTTGGGAAGAGGGTGAAAAGGCAAAAGGAAGTTGAGAACTGGCTTTGAAAGATAATCGGAGCTGGAGTGGGATCGAAGGGTGTATTTTCTGCTGAGACCAGCCCACCAGGTGAGAGAGAGACACTAGCAGGCCAAGTCTACTGTGAATCTGTCCAAACACAGAGTGCTCAGATTCTAATCTGCCACTGGAGCTGGCCTGCTGGGGACCGCTGGTCTCTTCCTGCTTTTCCGGATCATAACCAGTCTCGTCACAGGGGTAAGACCAGGCTAGGATAGGCTAAAGAAGGCTGCAGCACACAGTTTTTAAATAAGTTTATAATTTCCTGATGGATTTAGTTTGTGAATAAAAAAGAAAAAAAATTGAACAAAGTGTTTACAGTAATTACCAAGGCAAAGTTGAACAGAATACGTCTCTGTGATGTCATCATCAGGCCGGCAGTTTGACTCTCGGAACTGCACACATGTGCACAGTTTGAAGACAGCAGCTGCAGCTGCTTCACACAAACCATCAGGATGCCACCATGGCTATCTACAGGGACTCAAGCTACAGGAAGCCACTGCCCAATGTTCTGGGCTCCCCACTAAAGTGCAATATGCCTCTTCTGAAGTAGGGGTGCAGAGAAACGTCCACATCCCTGTCCTGGGTTTCTAGTCTGCACTGGGCAGCTGGGCCAATGGATGGCATGTGCCTCAGATGGGACTAGGTGCTTTAAAGGATGGGTGTAATACTGGCGTGGCAGGGAAGAGGGGCTGGGCTGGTGTGCTTACTGGGGCATAGGGGTAGGTCTCCTTGCCTCAGCCTGGCTCACTTCCTTCCCTGACTCTGACATCTCTGGAGTCAAGGGGAGTTTAGGTCTAAAAAGCTTCAAAGAAAAAAAAATCTAGGAGCCAGAGAGAGAGCTAAGCTCTGAGGACCACCCACAGGCTCCAGGAGACCAGGCTGCCCTGTTAGATGGTTACGATGAGATAGCACCAAGTGGGCAGGAAGAGGTCCTGTGGCCTTGCAAGCAGGGGCTCCAGGCCCAAGCCCAGGTTACAACATAGCACTAGGCACACGAGGCTTGATCCAATGTGAGGGTGAGGGTGGTTCTGGGGTCACCAACTTTGAAACCCCTACCCAGAGGTCCTGAGGATGGAGAGAAAACCCTGACACAACTGAGAGTCTCTGAGCCCCAGATTCTCACTTCTCCACTGAGCAGGTGTCTTGTTCCCAGACAGTCACCTAACTCAGTTGTGGTCAGTGTGTCTCCCAAGGGCTGGCCTGGCTACCACTGCACCAACCTGGAGGGGGAGGAGCTAGGCTGCCCATAGCTTGAATTCCTTTGTTAACATGATATTTATGGGTTTGCATCTTTTAAAACACAGCTCTTTAATTTCTTAGTTCTATAACTACTTTTTTAATATTTTAATATTCTCAACAATGGACACAATGTAACTGCCCCGTTCTCTGAATCACACAAACAATATCAACAAGCAGAGAAACGAGAGGTGGCAGGAGCAGGACAGGCACCGCTCCCTCAAGTCACTTGTCCCTCAGAAGAGGCAGAAGGAGAAACACCTACAACAGGGTCACAGCACTTGCCAAACACACTGGGAAGAATCAGGAGACACTTGGTTACAATTTTGACACTAAAAAGTTTGAAAGTTTCTGTTTAAAAAGAGTATAGACAGCCATTTTGTTCAGAAGGATCCCCGGGTAAAGCATGTTTTCTTTCTCCCTGAACATCCTCTTGGTTCACAGGAAGGAACATGTCTGTGAGCAGTCAGAATCTTCAAGACTGGCAGTGACAGTGGGTGCCCGACAGGCCTGTGGTGCAGCCTCATCCCCCTGGCTCCTTTCCCATGGCTCTGGACTCTGCAGGCAGGAGGTGAGGCAGACTTGAGAGTTACCGACACTGCTGACACAGGGTCTGGAGGGACTTAGGCCTGTGGGTGTCACATCCTATGGAGCGACATATCCTTGCTTTGACCCTTCTTCAAAGACCTGGAGGGAGGCCAGTGAGTCTGTGCTTCAGTCACATAGGAGGGTGTGATGCCAGGCCAGACCCAGTGTCAACAGTGGAGGATAGGACAGTAGCACGTGAGAACCATCTGTGCTGACTTCATCTCTCCTGAGAAAGAAACCGAGCCAACACTTTCTTCCCAGGAGGCCAAACAGATGGACAGGACACAGCCAGCCACAGTGCGACCTCCAACACCATTGGTGGTCTCATTCCAGTCTGCTCTCCTAGAGTTTCTAAAGCCCACTAGTGAGGAAGAGGTACACTCAGGCCTTCTCAAGTGAGAATAAAGGCTGGCAGGAACTGGAAGACCCCCCTCCACATTTCTGAGTCGCTAAAGCCCACTGTCCCATCTTAAAATGTCTTTAAGTACTTGCTAATCCCAGTCAGATTGTGCCACCAGTCACTCAATGAGGGCTGGGGACAGAGTCTACTAAGGCATGCAGAGCTGGGAGCCCCAGGTTGGCTTCCAGCCCTCTTTTTTCCTACTGTCACTTGGGATAGACATTGCTGACACAGGGTCTGCTGGGACTTAGGCCTGTGGGTGTCACACCCTTCATAGCGACATATCCTTGCTTTGACCCTTCTTCAAAGACCTAGAGGGAAGTCAGTGAGGAAGGCCTGGAGGAGGTGTGAAGGCTATGGTGCTTGATGATGGAACGCAGAGACAGGGATGACCCTAGCCAACCTGCACTGGGCTCTCAAGGCTCTCAAGGCCAGCTACCTTAATGGAACACACGTGCATGATGACAGTCACGGAATGACATGTCCCAGTGCAATGGCAGCATGCATTTGGTAAGTATCAGCTTACTGAATGGTAGCCAGCAGGATCTGCATGCCAGCTCCCCTGTTAACTTTGCCCACAGAAAGACTACATTTATGGTTCACCTTTAGCTCCAGTCTCCAGAACCATCTGAGTTGCCGGATCACCACCTGAGGAGGAGAACTCTTTGCTGTGGTGCAGAGATCAGACAAGGTCTGCCTTACAAACATGCCTTCTCAAATAAGCATGTGTCCTGCAGGGTTCCTGCAACCTCTCTGGAGGTACCTGACAGAGAAGGGACTGGCGGAGTGGGTCCTATGTCCAGTTAGTCAGGGTGGCAGATGGTACTTCTGCTAATAAACACCGAATGGGTACATGTAAGGAGGCCTGCCTGTGGTGATCCCTCACAGAACAGCTGGAGCAGCAGCTGGCCAGTGGCAGTGCTAGGCTACTCCTGTGGGTCTGGACTCTTCTAAGTTTTCTGGATTCCACTGTAGCCTGTGAAGCTGTTACTAGGTAGTGGTTCCTTATGTTAGGGAAATAAAATAAGATTCCAACTTTCCTATCCTGGAGTACTGACGTCTTCTGCAGGATTCATGGATGGGACAATAAAAAAAATTAAGAGAACTGAGCAGCAATGAGTATCACTTTTTGGCCTCATTTCCATATTCCTGGTGGCCAGGCTGGGACCTCCAAAAGCACCTCCATGAGAGGTCCATGTAGAGTCCACCCAAACCCTCATGAGGAACTCCCTCTAGTATCCTACACAAAGGGACGCTTTATGGCAGGGAAGAAGCGGAGCCAGGGCTGTGACCATCAAGTGACTGTGACAGCAGTGTCTGCATGATGTCCTAGGCTGAGGGCTGTGAGGTTTGTGGGCAGTGTTAAATTGCTTTGGGAGTATAACTGGGCAGAGGGGGAAATGCAGGCCGAGAGGCCTTAGCAGGCTCATTAGAAGACAGCAGTGTCAGGAGTCTGCTTCAGGGACGAAGAACTAAACGTGAGCTGTACTCTTAGTGCCTGACTATGTCTGATAGCTGTCCTCTACACCTGGTGGGTGGGTGGGGGAATCTGCAAAATGTCTAGACATTCAACTGGATCTGCATCTGGTTTCAGCACAGTGCCAGCCAAGACCACAAGGTGTGCATAGCTGTGTTAAGCAGTCAGCTGACACAAATGAGCACGTACAGTCCCTTAGACAGAACATGTTTCAGGGTAATAACACTGACAGCAAAGATCCTGACCTACCTAATGGGCTCCTCCAGGAGGGGAGGTGGCTCACGCAAGCCTACAGGTGCCATGGGAGTAGAGAACAAAGAATGCTGGTCTGGGAAGACGGAAGGGAGAAGGTATGCATTCCCTGCCAAGGTTCAACTGAGCATGTCTCACAGGACATCCACACCGCCCCTATCTGAGGCTTTTCCAAGTATGGGCTCTGTGCACACTGATATGTACACAGTAGGCATTTCATAACATTTTTTGAATGAATGAATGGAGGAGGGAATGCGTGTCAATTAAGACAAACTCAGTTGTACCAAAAGAAGTTTCTAGGCAGGTACGAGGCTGTGGCTCTGGGGCTGTACCTTAAGAGTAAAGCTGAGAAGGTGGGCAGTGGATCACATACTCCAGCAACCCCTGTTCTACAGCAGCTTGGGGCAAGGTGGTGGGAGCAGAGAGCACTGTGGGTGATGTTCAGGAGGAATCAGTCTGGCCCTCCAGGACATCTTCTGAGGAGCAAAACTGTAAGCAATGACAACAGGGCCCTACATACTAAGCCCCTTTCTCTCCAGTCAGACATTTAACCTAAGAATGTAGCATGGGAAGGCCAAAGGCCTTCAAGAATGATCAGGGTGACCACTGTGAACATCCTCCTCTTGTCAACTAAAGCAGTGTAGGTGAGACAGGCAACAGGCCGAGAGCTAAGCTGCACGAAGCAGGCCTGTACCCGGGTACACACAAGGGCAGCACAGTACGGAGAGGAGCACTCACTCTTCTCTTTGTCCCTGGTCACCTCTTCCCTCCGAGGAGAAAGCACTCATGCTAATGCTTCAGCTTCAGGCTCCCAAAGCACAGAATGTGAGTGGGCTCCAGATGAGCTGACTGGCTTCTGGCTTCCTGTTCCTGGAAGGGCTGAGTGCAGCTCCCTGCTCTCCACTGCTGATGCCGAGGGCAGTTCTTCATGGAGACCCAGGAGATTGGTGCAGGCAACATTCAAAGCGGAAGGCAGAGTACGATGACAGACACAATGGCCGGGCTGACATGTCTAGCTGGCAGGGTCTGGTGTGGAGGCGGCTCAGACACCCATTCCTCAGGCCCTCCTCTCCTTGGTCACCTTCCTTGGAGCATGTCAGGAGGACTCTTCCAGGGCGTTGACCACTTGTTCGAGGATGTCAGGACAGTGATCAGCTATCTGCTGGAGAATGGTGTTGGCGAACTCCTGCAGCTCGGCACTGTCCCCTTCAACTTTCTCCAACTCATTCTGAAGCTGAAAGGGAAAAGAGGCAGGGTTTAGGTCAAGTTCAGGCTACTCGTACTGAGTGGGAATTCATCAGGAAAGAAACGACAATCAGAGTTGATGTCCCTGTATCAAAAGGAATGTTCAAAATGCACACGTTTCTAGACTGTCTTCATGAAAGTAAGGCCCAGGGAAGTCAGTGCTGAGTCTAAGGCTGTCCACTGTAACCTCTAGTGCTGACTTCATGTGGATGCTGTGTCCAGGGTTCCGGACTCACAGGCCTGGGCCACTGAGGATCTCAACTTTGTGTGGTGCTCCTGCACAAAGATTTCCCTTTGCTGCACACAGCCGTGCTTCTGCAGGGGCCTCAGATGGCTTAGTTATTCTTGTGCTGTTTTCTGTTGCACTGGACAGTCCTCCTCTAACTAGCAGTCACTGCGTGTCTGTACTATGCGAAGGCTGGCAGAGAGGAGTGAGTCCCTGTGCTGAAATTCCTTGTAGGCTGACGGCAGGACAACAATGTCAACAAGTAAGTCACAACCCAGTACAGTGCACCACAGAGGTGTGGACACGCTGGCAGAGAAGGCACGTGGTTACTTTATTCCGGGAGTATGAGAAGAAGCCACTAAAGGGGCCGAAGATCTGGGTCTCAAGAGACAAAGAGGGAGATCACTTGGGAGATCGGAGGCAGATCAAAGAAACATTCAGTACGCTGGATCCTACAGTTGGGTGTGCGTAGGGATGGAGTTGAAGAGACAGGTGAGGGCCACACTGTGAGCGAAGCTAGAGCTCAAACAAACATAAACTGGTGCAAACTACAAGGAAATCTTGCACTTTTAAATGGCACAGCAACACAACTGCTTTCATCTTCTTAGAAGGTGACTTGGACGGCTTAAAAGTAAAGCTGTTGAATGGGCAGAAGGCAATGCCCAGGAAGTGACCTTTGTAAGCACAAGACAGAATCACAAGGGCTGAGAGACAGGGAGGACCAGACCAGGGGACAGAAGAGGCACACACATCTCAAAGTCAGGTTCCATGAGGAGACTGGAAACCACCTGTGATGGGCTAGCCGAGGAATGAGCTGGTAACGTGGCAGTCCCAAATACCAGGCAGGGTTCTGGGGAAGGGGTGAGGGAAACGGAACACTGAGTGTCAAGTATAGTTCAGAACCCAGTTTAGAACACAGCCTGGATCTCAGTCAGTGCTGCCATTCATTGGCTGATGTGACCCTGACCCCTCTCCCCTTCTGTAGGATAGAGCAGTAATATTTTCATAGGGCAGTTTTAGAAGATTTAATGACAATTCCATATGAAGGGCAGAGTAATGCCCACTGCACTAAAAATTCTTGAAAAAGGTTAACTATTATAATTACTATTATTAACTTGAGAAGATGGCTCAGAAAAAGCAGATTAAATGGCAAAGAGAATGAAGTTTTCAGGGTCCCACTGTTAGTTAGACTCTAGACATCTTGAGTCAAGAATGAGCTTGGCACTTCTCAAGTGCAGCCATCAGGGGGAGACTGGCAATCCTCTTTCTGCTGTCTGTTGACCCTGATCCAGAGGCTCAAGGACCATGCTAAACCTTAGTGCATCTTTAAAAGGTTCAAGACAGGAGTTAAACTAATCTATTTTCACCCAACAGTATACTGTGCTTTCAAATCAAATCCCAAAAGCTAACAACTAACTGACTCTAGGCCTGGTGCATGCTGGGCAAACACTCTGCCGCTGAGCTGCATCCCCAACATCCACAGGGATATGTTAAAGAAGAAAGTAAAAAATACTGTAAAACACACTAACTAGAGGACACTACATGGTAACATTGTGTCCACTGAACTTTTTTTTTTTTTCTGGGACAAAATACCTGACACAAACCATTTTAAAAGAGGAGTTACTTATTTTGGCTCATGGTTTCAGAGGGCTTGATCCATAGTTGGGTGTTAAGGGCTTGACATCATATGGGAGCACTACTGGGGAGATGGCTGAACCTTTGAGGAGTACCAAGTCCTAGGTTCCTGGGAGGAGCTGTGCCTTTGCAGGGGACTGTGGGACTCTGGGCTGACCGTACTTGTTCTGTGTACTCCTGCCACAAGGTGAGCACTAGCTGCCCTGCTACAGACCCAACAGCAATATGGCAGCTTCTTGTGAGTGCAGCCTCTGAAGCTGAGACCACACACCTCCTTTCTCTGTGAGATGACAGGCTCCGACAGTTGGTATGGAGAGGGAGCTGATGCACAATCTGTATTTTATGGAATGGCAAACCAACTCCCTTACTGTAAATGCTATATAATAAAAAATACAAGGTTTTTTTTTTTTTTTTTTTTGGTTGTTTGATTTCTGTAGTTCATAATTTGTAGGTAGCATGTAAGTTCTTGTGATTTTCTCTCTAGATATAATTTTCTTTGTATGTATTAAAATCTTTGCATGCAAAGACACCAGAAACATTACTAACCTGCAAAACTAAGTTTGTTCCCATACATCAGTCAGACCTTTCTTTTCTTTTTAAAAATTATTTATTTAATGTGTGAGTGCTCTGCTGCATATACATCTGCCTGTCTGAAGAGGGCATCAGATCCCCCTATAGATGGTTGTGAGCCACCATGTGGTTGCTGGAAACTGAACTCAGGACCTCTGGAAGAGCAGTCAGTGCTCTTAGTCACGGAGCCATCTTTCCATCCCAGTCAGATATTTCTTTACCTAAGCTTGAAGTTCCTTATCTTAGCATCTTAATTTCCTGCTTATGTAAAATATTCATTCAAAAACTATTTTTTCAGTTGCATGAATACTGAAAGATTTTTATGGAAGGACTGGTATGGTGGGACATACCTGGGGTTCCAGCTACTTGGGATGCTAGAGGATCATTAGAGGTCAAGTCTGTTGTTGCTGTAGTGTGTGTGTGTTGCACCCATGTGAGTGAGACTATGGCTCTTAAAAAATATTTTGTGGAAGAGCTGCTTTCTACAGAACTCTAACCTAACTCAGACACAGGAGGGATTGAAACTGAAGAATGGACATAGAGACATTATCTCCAGTGGAGAAAACAGCGACACGTACTCTGCTAAAACAAACCAAGATTTCCAAACACAGACTGGAGTACATGAGAGCAGCAAGCCTGACTGCTCAACCATTCCATATTGCCTAGAGGCAAGGGCATAGTGCCCATGACACTGTGATGTCACATATAAAATACCCTGCCTCAAAATGACCCCACAGAACCCTTTATTCCTTCTTCCTGTGCCCTCTGGGCCACCCCCTCAGGTCCTCTTCCTCTCAATAAACTCTTCTTCCCAGTCTGAGGACACAGGGACCTTTCCAACATCCTGAAAAGAGCCTCTGAAACGGTATCTTTTTAATCTGACTGCAGCTTTTCATCATCAAACTCTTCAAAAGCACATTCTCAGCTGGTATAGGAATGACACAAATGGTTCTTCACCTAACATGCTGTCTTGGAAGGTTAGTGAAACCTCTACCTAAAAGCTATTAAGTATATTTACAAAAGCAAAATATGTCTTACATGGAAGGCTATAAGATGACCAAAACCCAAAGACTTGATATTGTATTAATTCTGCTCAAAAAAACTCAGAGATTCAGTGCAACCCACCTAAAATCTTAGGCAGCTGTGTCTATAAGAAAGTTCAGGGAAAGCCCTATACAAACATGACCATTTGCTTTATGACAGGTATTTCCTGTGTGGCAGGGAAAGGTTGGATTTTCTGATACATGGGGCTACATGAAAGAAAACTTTTATCCACACTGCAATCATACACAAAATTAGTTCCTGATGGCTAGTAAACGTATGTCTGAATAAAAAGCTATGAAAATATTTAAAAGAAAACAGGAAGACTAGCCATGATGCCACATGCCTATACATTCAGCATTCAGGCTGAGGCAGGAGAATTGAAGGTTTGAAGACAGCTTGGGCTACATAGAGAAAACCCAAGCAAAACAGCAATCAAACTCACAAAAACACAGCAAGGCATCTGTACTGAATATGAATGTTAAAACAGGACTCCTTGCAAACACAATCAGCCATGCTGGTCTTCTCTGGACCCTTCCAACTTCAGTATACACAATGCCAAAGCTATCATGCAAAGATTCCTTAAACAGAACACAAAAGAACACTAACCGCAAAAAAAGAAAAACAGTTAATTTATATTAAAACTAAAGGCCAGATGTGTTGATCCAGGCCTGCAGTTCTAGCACTGAGGAGGCAGGAAGGGCAAGAGTTCAAAGTCACCATCATCTATACATTATGATCAAAGTCAGCCTGGGCTGTGTGAGGCCTTATGTTCCAAACTCAAAAAAAAAAAAAAAAAAAAATCTAAAACAGCAAATGAACAAGCAAACAAGAAAACTCAAATAAAACAAAAACAAAGAAACCCACACAAAACAAAACTAAGAACTTTCTCTTAGAAGACACTATTAGGAAAGAAGAAAAGCAGCTGATAGATGGAAGAAGTTTGCATGCATGCGACAGGGACTAATAGTGTGCTACATAAAGAACACCTATAAATCAGTAACAGCCCACAACAATAAGCACAAAGGGCCAAGAAACTAGAACAGTACTTTACAAAAGACTCCAGTTGTCACTCACTCAGGGGCTGTGTCTGCAGGAAATTCCTGCAGATATCAGAACAGCTCATGGACAAGCAAATCCACTGATATTAATTTCTATAAAAATAATGCAATAAGATGATGTACTTGCACGTAACCTACATGGTTACCTCTAGGTTACTCATGCTGCTGAATGTCACCCAAATGCTAGGTGTGCAGCTGTTACACTGTTACCACTTAGAGGGCACAGGGAGAACTAGTCCAGACAGAGCCTGCTATGATACACAGTTGATACTGAAGTACTCAAACGACAAAGGAAGGGGAAAAAAGCAAACTGATTTGCCAGGACTAACAGAATCCGGCTGAAGTGTGACAAAAGGCTGCTGAGGTATTGATACAGTGCTTCCTCCCTGGGGCAGTTATCTAAGGGTCCGTTCATACTCACTCAGCTGTGCACTTAGGTTTTCTGTGCACGTTATAAGAAAACTGGCACCACTAGAGCTCCCCTGAGACACTGTCTACCTAACACTGATGATCTCTTCTTCAGAAGGCCTGGCCTTCAGTTCAACAGGCCACAGCCTCTGGTTTCTTTACTACGCCACATTTCTCTCTTCTGCCCAGGTGCTGCTCTTCTCTTTTGCTTGTGGCACTGGAGACAGAGCCTAGGGTTTGGTACGTGCTAGGCAATGACCTGGCACTGTTCTGCCCCTGGCCCTTGCATGCTCAGAAAGTGATCTAGCACTAGATTCCCCTCCCGGCCCTTGTTCTTCCTTCCTCTTACACCCTCTCTTGAGCAGTCCTGTCTACATTTGGCTTTAAAAAGAGTCCGAGTGAGTGTGGTAGGGTACACTTACATCCCAGCACTTGGGGAACTCTAAGTTTGAGACCCTGTTTCAAAAATAAAGTATAAAAGGATAACAGCAGGACCTAACTTTTGCGTCTGTTTTGAGCCATAACTATCGTGATTCAATACATTAATATATTCAACACATGTTTCCCTTCCATTACTTCCGAGCATAACTGAACAAACTCCTGGTACCATAACTGTGTGGCTTCTTGGTTTCCACCATTACCATTGCTCATCTGTCTTCCTTCCTGTCCGTAGGTCCATCTACATCTATGACTGTTTTCTTAAAGGCCCAGGTCAAAGACATAGGGATAATCTCCTGTGTTTGGGTGGAAGCATCACCTGTCAAAAAGAAGCTGCTGGCCTATTAGCTTAGGCAGGAAATAGGAGGATGGTATTCTGGCAAGAAGAGAGAACTCTGGGATAGAAGGTGCACCAGGAGATTTTTATCCAATGTTGATTGAGAGGGGTCGCATGAAACTGAGGCATAAAACCATTTGGTCAGACTTAGAATAGAACAAACACGTTATATAAGTTAGGTGCTAGTCAGGGAACAAGAAAAAGCTTATGGCCTAGACATTTATTCATAATTAATTAATTCTCAGAGTCATTATTTTGGGAACTTGGGTGTAGTTACAAAAAGAAGTTTGTGACATGTGGCCAAAGCATTTGAGATTAACTACAGATTTTCAGTCAACAACAACAACAACAACAACAACAACAACAACAACAACGAGACCATCTCCTTATTCTCACAGTCAGGAAAGCAAATCATAGCCATGAACCAACCCACCCTGACCTTCCAACATGGCAGATATCTGAGGGGCAGCTCTTTCACTTACCAGCAGAGCGAAAGGCTGAGGTCTTGGACTCAGAAAATGCTCTCCTTGTTGCTCCTGAGAAGATCCCCTGAGACCAGGCCGGAATGGGTAGTCTTCTTCTTTTCCATCCCCTGAAATGACCTCCCCCTCTCACACAGGTGACACAGTGTGGCGGCCACTGCTCCCAGCCTTTTCTGTGCACATATCCCATCCCTTGCTGGCCTGTGTTGTTCTCTTACCCACATGGGAATGCTCTTTCCTCTGGCACGTGCTCTCTAACTTTCTCATCCCTCATGGCTTAGCTCATCCCTTTCTTCTGAAGTGGTCCCCATTCAGAGGGAACACTGCTGCAGGATTTGTTCTGCCTTGTTTTAAGAGAGGCTCTATGCTAACTCCTCAATTCTTTGGTAAACTCCTGGAGAAATTTCTGTTTTATACATGAAGCTGTCTAGCAAAATGCCTGCAAATAGCCGACGATCTAAGAATGGCCAGTGAGTCAAACTTCAGGAACAGATACTATTTTTTTCTGAAGACATTTTCTGTTCTGTCTCTGCTGCTGGGCTGAGTGCAGGCCCAAGTGCTCACAGCTAAGTGCTCTGCTACCTAGCTGCACCACTGAGGAGCCTTTAAAGACCGGCCCATCCAGGTAGGGTGCAAGTTGGTAACTCGGTGATTGTTTCATGGAAGGGCCTGGGTTCCAGCTCCACAGAAACACAACAAAGAACTCAAACTCACATGAACCTCCTGGTGAGACAGGTCTGCCTGTGCTGACAGCACCCACTCTGCTCAGAATTCCTAAAAGATAGAGTGCAGGGGTGAGTACAGGACATGAAGGTGGCCATTGGCAAGAACTGTCTAGCTTGGCCATTCTTGAAGTAGTGATGTGACTTCTAAAGGGGCCTGAGCCAGAAGTCCCAAATGTAGCAGTGATGCCATGTGGAGCACTCATGGTGATGCCCACAGTCTCCCATGTAAAGTACAAGAGGTGCCTTGGTCTCTAACACAGAGCTGCTGTCACAGACAGGAGGCTCAGCAAATCAGTGGAGCAGAGATGGGGGCTCTACAACTTTCTACCCAACATAGGTGCCCGTTGGGAAGGGTGGGCTGCAGGGTTGGTCAGCCTCAGTGCTTGCTGAGTGACTTACAGACCAGCCAACGTAGATGATACAATGATAAGAAACATAAGCGGCATGCCCAGAGCAAGAGAGAACAGCTGCGGTGGGTTGGCTGCTTTGGGAGTACTGCCCAGAACATCTGCTCAGCATACGCTCAGACTTAAGAACAGGACCTTCATATCTCTCCACAGACAAGACACAATACAACTGAGAGCCACCAGAGACCCAAATGTAAGAAATTCTTACAAGAGAAAAAAGTTGAGTATTCTGTAGATTTGGTTTCATTTCAAGATAAACTGTTGTGAGGTCAGAGATCTTCTGATGGGCAGGAAGCATGCCCGGAGAGGTCTCTTGATAAACTCAGTAAATGGCTGCCATGACTCAGTTAAGTCTCTTTTCCAGATGGTTTGGTGGTAGGCACAAAATTACACAGAATGCTTAGTTTGCTTTAAGCAGACAAGAACTTGAGTATTTTAAAATAAAACAAAAACAAAAAACCAAAACAGCTAAGTCTCAGGACACAGGCTTTGAAGCCAGAGCTGTAAAACTGACGAGGGTGGTGCCCTGGAGGTGGTGGGTCAAGTAGAAATGGCCTGCCTTGGCTAGACTTCCTAGCTCTACAACCCAAACTAGCAGCAGTTTAGGAGTTATGGAGATACAAAAAAGCTTCCCACTTTCAATTTTTCAAACATATGGAATAAACTGCAATGTATTTTGCTACTTTGCCATTCTGAACAGACCACAAAGCTTACCAGATTGGAGGGACAGAAGAGCACAGAGGTTTCTCAATCGGAAAGCTATTTCCTACAGGCATCTGGTCACTGTTTTCACACTGGAGAATTTACTAGCATTGGTGCCAAGGAAAGCTAGAGACGGATCTTGAAGACTTTTAGAGCTTCCCCACAGGTTAAAAATGACACCGACTTCCCTTCCCCCGACAGTACTAGTTTATGCATTGAGATGAAGGGACTTCTGCCTTCTCTTTCCTCATACAGACACAGCAGAGTACTTCATGCATTGAAGCATGAAAATCATGTAATTCCAGTATTATCTCCAATATTTTTATACTTACACACAGTATTTGTTAATCGTGTACTGGATGAAGGCAAGTCTTAATGTGACTGGGCTTTTCAAGGTTAGATTGCCATTATTTTTATAATTCGTTTTCAAAGGTTGAAAAGAAATTAAGGACCAGGGCTGTGGCTCAATGACAGGGCACTAGCCCTGGGTTACATTTAAATGTTCATTCTCCCCCAAGTCAAAGCTAAAACCAAATAGCTTCTCTGCTACAGCACTGGAAACACAGCAGCCCCTAGTCTTGAGTGAGATCAAACACTGAGGAGTCAAACTCTGGATCTTCCTGTCTCTGTCCCTTTCCTGTCCTTCCCACTCCAGCAGAGCCAGGCAAACATCTAATCACAGAAACACTAGGCTTACACATGTTGGAATCAGAGCACAGTGATTCTGAAATTTCACCTCATAGCCTGGAGGGAGCAGGTGATCGCTGGTTCCAGACTCCCCCTTACAGGTAAGACAATGGTCTGAAGAGGTCACGTGGAAGGCTGCTAGGCTGATGCGCATACTCACTTCAGGAAACTCAGCATGTACCACCCAGAGGCCAGCCTGGGCTCAGATGTCAGACATACAGTTTCCAGATGCATGCACACTCTGTCTGCAAGTGTTGCTAAGACACTAATTAATGTTTTAATCTCTGACCTACTTATAACCAGACACGTCTAAAATACTTTCCTGTCTAGGACATTTGTCCCTAGATGAGATAATCTGTGTCCCCTCTGTGACATTGTGCCACTAACAACTCCCAGGTCTGTCTCTTTCCCAGGAGTCTGTCTTGCTAGGGTGCTCTATTTGTTCTGAATGTGCAGAGAGAG
Organism: Rhabdomys pumilio; assembly: GCA_030674055.1. NCBI lineage: Eukaryota > Metazoa > Chordata > Mammalia > Rodentia > Muridae > Rhabdomys > Rhabdomys pumilio. The sequence continues at coordinate 59,990,352 of JANHMN010000008.1, forward strand.
AGAGAGGACAGAAGGAGCACAGCAACCCTCATGACTAAGAAAGAGAAGACTGGGAAAAGAAGAAACTCAACAGAGCATTTGCACTGCTTTGGCTGGTGTCCTATGTATTACTTTTGAAGGGCCAAGAGAATGGCAATCACTTCCTATAGAGGCAGACAATACGCCAGTCAGCCCTGGTGGCTTACTGAACAGAAGCATACTCCTGAGGCAAGGGGTAGAGAGTCACAAGGACGTGTTGCCAAGTGTGGGATCTGCTTTAGATGGGCTTGCAGTGGCATGATCTAAACAAACACTGCCAACTATCTAGAATTCTAAAAGTCTTGTTTTTCAGTTGATTTGGCAGCACCTCACATTATCTTTCAATCATCTGCTAACTGAAATGAACTGAGACTTGCCTACCATTTTGAAAATGAAAGGAAACAAACCTCCCTCCTCCTAAAGGGATCTACCACGACAATAGCAATATTCTGGGGAGCACAGACCCAGGCAGGGGGGCTGGCCGGCCAGCCCCATGTGTTTAGTTTGGCTCTCAGAAATAAAGAATGTCAAAAGGGAAAGGATGAGAGAAAAAAAAAAAAAAAAAAAACACCCCATACCTCCCTCAAACCAAACAATGGCATAGGGAATCTAATGCTGAAGCTGTCAGGGTGGTAAGAATAAGGCCTTGTTGCAGCTAAGACTGAAGTGCAGGACCAGCATGGGGCCCACTCCATGTCCAGCTGGTCTCTCTGGCTAAGTGAAGGGAAGAGAGAAGGAGCTTTGCAGCCACTGTGGCATGTGCACAGCACACTATCCTCAGGACTGCCCTTCCCAACATGTGATATCCCACATTAGTGTCAGTGATAGGCAGAGACTGAGAAGGCTCCTGTGGTCACCTTGCTGATCTTCTAATTTTAGTGCAGGCCTGATATGTTATCTGAATGGAGAAAGTGACAGATGATCCTTCAGTGGGGTACACATGCCTGGCCCAGTAAAACAGAATCATGGGAGGTGTCTAAATGACCAAACCTTGTTGTCAGGTGGGCTTATCTAAGTGGTCCCTGAATGAACATGGCCATTCATGGGTGACCATGTACAGTAGTGAGACGTAAGTGTCACACAGTGACAGAGAATGCCTATGTCTGATTTGGCTGGCATGGAGATTGATGGGGGTAGAGTTGCATGTTACTAATTTTTGCATGTTGAAGGGAAAAAAGTATGGGATATGAGTTGAAAGCTCCTTAAGGGAGGTTGGGGCTCCTAGAAAAATTCCTAGAATCTCTTAAATCTCAAGACTTTTGTGGTTTTGTTACAGGTCAAGAAAGGTAGGACAGAGACTCCAGGGATATTTCCAGTCTAATCTGGCTCAAAGAATACTTAAGGATCTCCATGCTACAAGCACAGCTCCCCAAGAAGCATGACTAAGCCATGGCATTCAGGCCTTCAATACAATCACACTGCTTTGGCCTAACCTGAGAAGACAATGAAAGCACGTGTAGGAGAACAGACTTAGCTTTTCTTCTACAGTCTCCTTCTAGGGAGCCAGACACAGAGAAGGTGTGCTCAGTCTTCATGAGAAGTGCAGGGAGGAATTCAGCTAAGCAGAGGCAAGGGGAGACGGGGAAACCCTGGAATCATTCTTCTGCATATAACCCGAGAAGGTCAATCCAAATAAACCAGAGCCCAGATAAGGCTGCACATGGCCCCGAGCGATTACCCCCAGTATCTGAGGACTACTGCCTATGGCTGCATGACACTACATAGGACTTAAGGTAGAACACTAGGGTTCTTCTGTCCTACAGAGAACAAGTGAAGGGGTAGCAAAGTTACAGCCCTGAAGGGGTTAAATAAACGCTTCACTACTCCTTACTACTCGCTATCCCCTCTTCTCCACAAGGACCCACAGGACTGGGTGGTACACTCAATTGCAGTACCCTGAGACCCGCTCAGCCTGAGCTGGCACTGACTACGCAGGCAGCATCATGACATGAAGTTCTGCATTTAAAGTGTCCGTTTCTGCTGGAGTTGGCATACTGAGAGAATTTACTTCCTAGACTGCAAGGAGCAGCAGTGGCCAGTACCTGAACTAGAAGGCTCATTTGCCACCCGGCTTTCCCATCTTGGAAGAGGCATTTCACCTCTTTGGCTTCAGCTGTCTGGAGACAGGTGCTCTTCAAATTCTTCCCAGACATCATGATGTCTGACTAAGTAAAGCCCATCCCTGGGTTACCTTATCAAATGAGAGTCAAAGGATGGGACCCAGCTGGAAGCCACAAGCTTTTTCTAGCTCGAGGAAGTTTCAGCTCATTAGAACTCCAGTGCACCTACTCTGGGTCTCATCAGCAGGAACCAGAGACTCCATACTTTATCTCCCAAGATTTCCTCCTTCTGCTTGCTGCATTTTGAGTTTAATTTGTGGAACTCTTTCCTCAGATATGAATGCTGATCGGATTCAGTTTTGCTTCAGCCTTGCAGATGTAGTGTGATATCCCATAGACTCCACATGTATCAAATAGCATGAAGTCAGAGAATCTGGAGACGGAGGATGTTTTAACACCATGTGTGCTTCGATGACAAGACTAACCTTTTCTGCTAGGATCCCTGGAGCAGGCACCATGCCTGGTCCATCATATTAGCTTAAAGTCACCATCACATCACATGCTTTCTGCCAAGTTGGAAATAAGATCTATCTGAAATCTGGCTCATAGTCTCATAGTTTGATTTAAAAAGTCAAGACTCAGTCTGATAACATTAAAACCATTATTTCTCACTGATAAGGACCCCATGAAAAATTTTATTTACTAGAACTTGATCTATAGGGCTAAATAGTGAACATATGCTATGTTCAGCATTTTCTTTAGTGCCCAGTGGCCTTTTGCATTAAAGGGAGGCAAAGCAGCAGGACAGCTGTTGTGCTGTGTGTAAGGGTACCATCACTGTATCCACCCCACAATGTTCCTGATTTTACTCATTAATGATGCTGTTATGGCTTTGTGACAATAACGGCTCTTTCAGAAAGGCCCTGTTAGTGAATGTACCTCACTTTACTACCTGGGTGGAAGTAACCAGCAGTCCTAAGTTCCCTGAGGGAGTGCTGGGTGAAGTTCTGCAACACCTTTTACCTTAGGGCAAAATCCCCAAGGCTATTTGGAATACAGAGTCTATAGTTTCTATAGCTGGTATAGCAATCAGCTAAATCTAAACCCTGAAACAGTGGTCCAATAGCAATTAGGCTCTGAAGTAGTTCCAATGATGCTTTTATGGACTGACCTGTGTCCAGTTAAAATTTACAAGTTGAAGCCTTAATCCCCAGAACCCAGGGGTATGGCTGTATTTGGAGATGGAGTCTTTAAAGGGTGATTATGTTAAAGTCAGGCTTTTAGAATATGCCCTATCCTGTATGACTGGTGCTATATGTGAGTAGTAGTAGTTTGGATGCGAAGACATCATGGATGCTCAGGTCACAGGCTAGACCATTGGAGGACACAGTGAGAAGTCTACACCAGAGAGTTAAGGATTCCAGAACCAATACCCTGATCTTAGATTTCCAGCCTTCAGAGTGAAGAGAAGATAATTTTCTTTGTGAGCCCTTTACATGGTGTATTTTAGCTGGAAGAAGCTAATAGATTGCTGTTGGTATGTAATGCCATGGAACCCACCAGCCATTTACTTCTTGTTCTAACTCTCCCTGTCAGGAATGACAGTAAGCGTGATCTGGCCATATCTTCCTGACTCAGAATCAGAGGGCTTTCAGCACTTCATGGCAGTGGTCCCAACAGCAATAGCTAGATTTTCTGGTAAGTGGCTGGTATGGTATTCTCCCTGACAGGAGGAGGTGGCGCAGGTGGGGCAGGTGGGGCAGGTGGGGCAGGTGGGTGGCTCTGAGTTGTGGGTGGTGGCCCTGGATGCAGCAAGGAACGGCAGCAATACTTGAATACACACTGAAAACTGCTTATGTATTAGGATCCCTCTGGGTTTTGTCCTAAGAAGTCAAGTCCCATGGGAGCAGGGTGTGCTCTTACTCATATTTCTATTTAAAGTATGCACCAGTCTTTTCCTAGAGAATTGCCAGTACACACAGCCACTGTTACCTTCCCGTGCTCAGGCAGGAGGCTGTGGCATGCATCACAGTGGACACTGTCTTGAAGAACTTTTAGTGACTTCAATTTCTAGATAGTTACCCTGAGGTTAGGACCATCAAACCTTTGGTAAAATATGTAAAACTCTGAGAAAGAACTAGTGGTAAAGTTATTCCAACAGCATGGCTGGATTGGAAACTCATTTCCAGAGGTTCTAGGATTCTGGAACCAGGGTGACAGCAGAGAGGGCTATGTGGGTGTAGCTGCCACAGCTTCAGCTGGAAACATTTGCTTCCTTATCTGTGGGAGGTGTATGTAGACAGTCTCTGTCTCTGTCTCTCTCTCTCTCTCTCTGTCTCTCTCTCTCTCTCTCTCTCTCTCTCTCTCTCTCTCTCTCTAGGTCCCTTAATTTGTAACTTCCTACAATGACACGAATACGGTTTTTCTACATTTAACATGAACCTGTAGTTTGTTTCTTTGTATATTTTTCCTTATAGATACCAAATACAACATACTATTCTTACACTGGGAATGAATGGAAAATAGTATTTAATGTTTGCATAATCTCAAGCATGCAAAAATGCTATTTTGACTATAATTCTATATAGCAAGTTCCCATTTCATCTTCATTTCCTCAGTGTAACGCTGGGAAGTATCCAGAGGCAGGGCAGGAGGTTGGGTTCTAGTGTCCGAAGCCAGTGCCCTGTCAGTGGTGAACCTCTCCTGTGCTGTCTACTCAGCTCTATGCCATGGTCCTCCTTGTCACAGCAAGACCCAGGCACCCTCCTCTCTGCCCCTCAGCACTGGGATTATAGGTGCATGCTACTTTGCCTGGCTTTGAAATGTGGGCTCCGGTGTGTGTGGGTCAGACTCAAATCCTTATGCATGTTGCGCAAGCATTTTTATTAACAGCCATCTCTCCAGTTCCAATTTTTATTTTTTTAAATAAGCTATCATTGCCAGATATTTCAGCGTCCAACTAGTAAGATACTCTGGAAAAAGAAAACGTCAGTTTGTGTGAGACCAGAGCTGAGAAGAAAAGCGAATCTCCCATACTGTGTATTTTTCATAAATGTGTCAAGACACACACACCGTGTACACATTCCTGTGCTCAGTTCTGAGGCAAACACATTCATCTTCAGGGCTTGGCTGCTCTCTGCGAGATGGCTGCTCTCGCCTTTTGCAGCCTCTCACGTGCTGCTGCTCTCAATGCTCTGGATAAGACTTCAGCAATGGAGCTGAGAGAACAAGTTCAGACATCACAAAAAGAAGAAAAGCAGATAGCAAACAGAGACTGGGAACCAGAACAAAGTCTGTCACCCACCAAGGGCCATTCTTCTTTCTCCTTCTCTCCCTGCAGTTTCTCAGGCTCTGCCCCCACTAGCTCCTGCGCCCCTTTGGCTCACTTGGGTGGCACAGTAACCAGGCAAAGCCATCCAAGAGGCAAGAATGGAATGTCATGCCTATGGCCAATGACTGATGAACCCTGAGTGGTGGAAACGACTTTGAGGCTCTGTTTAGTACCACACCAGCATGGTCAATCCTGAATCCACTTCTTTCAAAAGTGGGGTGGATGCAAGTCACCCAGCAATTGGAGAGAACAAATGAAAAGACAAGCCAAGGAGACAAGGCCTGAGCTAAGTTTTGGAACAATATCTCCTGAAAAATGAAAATGGGACCAAGTGCTGGGAACAGGGATTAGAATCCAAGCTCAGTGGTCCACAGAGCAGCTGCCCGATACAAATTCACTGCAGTGTGCTTCGAGCCGATGGGAAGTTCTCCACTTTTAGTGTTTTCATAGAACCTATCAGTTGAACTGCTTTAACACTTCAAAGGGAGGTTAGAGGTGAGGTGTGACCTTTAAACAACAAAATACTGACATACAATAAAAAGCAGACATTTAATCATGTGCATGCATGTGTGTTGGTGTGAAAATATGTGTACATGAATGCAAGTACCAATGGAGGCAGGAAGGGGTCAGATCCCCAGGATCTGGAATGTGGTGGTTGTGAGCTGCCTGACATGGGTACTGTAAGGGCATGTGCCTTAGCTGCTGCCCTATCCCAAAGCACGGGTCTTTAAGTTTATAACTGTGTATGTGTGCACATGCATGCATGCATGTCTGTGTATACATAAGGCTCACATGAGTGTATGTAAGGAGGGTAGAAGACAAACTCAGGTATCATCCCTCAGGAGCTGTCCATCTGCTACCCCACCCTTTTTGCACTACAGGGGACTGAACCCAGGGCCTCACAGGTACTAGGCAGCTGTTCTACCTCTGACCTATAGCTCCACTTTAGCCTTGTTGTTTTTGAGAAAGGGTGTCTCACTGGCCTGAAGCTTTCTGGCTAGGACAGACTAGCTTTTCAGCAAACCCTGGGCTCTACCTGCCCCTCCCCCAACAGCTGAGATGACAATGGATGTGCTGTAGCACATTTTAACTTTCCCCCTCTCTTCTTCTCACCCTGGCCTCCGCACACTCTGGCCCAATGGTATGTATGTATGTATGTATGTATGTATGTATGTATGAATGAATGATTGTGAGTCACCATGTGGTTGCTAGGATTTGAACTCATGACCTCTGGAAGAGCAGTTAGTGATTGATTGATTGATTGATTGATTGATTTAGACAGGGTTTCTCTGTATAGCTTTGGCAATCCTGAACTTGTTCTGTAGAGCAGGCTGGCCTCAAACTCAAGAGGTCTTCCTGCCTCTGCTTTCTGAGTTCTGGTATTAAAGGCATATGCCACTACCACCACCACTACCACCAGGCTTCAAAAATTTAAATTTATTTTCTATTTAAATGTTTTTGTATGTACATATTTATGTATGTGTTTAAGTATGTGTAGGCATAATGTTTTTGTACACAGGATAAAGTTTACCCTTGTGTCATTCAAATGCTGATTTTTTGCCCTTTTATCTTGTTTTAATCCAGATATGGCATTGTAATCCTTATACCAAGAATCTCCTGTCTCAAGTGTGTGTAAACAATTCTTGTCATTTATCCTGTCTTGTCAATAAATACTGATCACTCAATGGCTGGGCAGAAGAAAGAATCGGGGCAGGACATCCACCAGTCAGAGGAGAGGGAGAGAGGAAGATTCAGATCAGCCAGGAGGATGGCAGAACTGGAGCTGTGAGGAGGTTGAGATCATGGAAAATCACCAGAAGCCCAAAGAGCCGGACCAATATAAGAAGCAAGTACATTGGGGTAATGGCTGGGAGCTAGATTAGTTTAGAGATTAAGGCAGACCATTTAACTGCTCAGCTGTTGAGGTGCAGTTTTAAATAAATTCTGGTTTCTCTGTGTGGTTTCTGGGGTATAGAATAAGGTAAAGAATTACAGCTGCTGGATTAATTTACTAATTACATTTATATAAAAATAATTATACAACTGGCACCCAATGCGAGGTGTCAAATGTATGTATATGTATGCATGCCTGCATGCATGTATCTATCTATCTATCTATCTATCTATCTATCTATCTATCTATCTATCTATCTTTCTTTCTATCTGGTCTATAGTGTGTGTGTTCGGGTGTGAATGTCATGTTCGGGCATGTCAAAGTCAAAGGACACTCTCAGAAGTCCATCTTTACCTTTCACCTTGTTTGAGACATGGCCTCTTGTTGGCCACTGCTCACACTGGGCTAACTGGCTTCTGGGAGTTTCCTGTCTCTGCTTCTTATCTCCTCTATGGGATGTGCTATATAGCATCTATCTTTATGTAGGTTCTAGGAATGCAGAGTCTGATCCTTACATTTGTATGCCAAGTACTTTATCCTCTGAACCTCCTCAGCCTCACACTTGGCTTTTATACACAGGCTGTGGGATCAAACTTAGATCCTCAGTACTTTAGCAATGAAGATATCTCCCTAGCCCCTATCTTATATTTTTGAGACAGGGTCTTATATTAGTTTCTTTTCTGTTGCTATGATAATGAAAAGAAACTTGTGGAAGAAAGAACAAGAAGCTGAGAGCTCATCTCTCAACCACAAGCGTGATATAGAGAGGGCAAACTGAGGTAGGGTGAGGCTGGACTGAGACTTTCAAAGCCTATTACCAACAACGTTCTTCTTCCAGTAAGGCTGCATCTTCTAAACCTTCCCAAAAAGCATCACCAACAGGGAACCAAGTATTCAAGCCTATGTGGGAATCATTCTCTTTTAAAACACCACAGAGAACATTTTATCAACTTCTATAGCTTTTGGAGCTTGAAATAGTTCATAAAAAGTAATGTGATGTGGGCCAGGGGGGATGGCTGAGCGGTTAAAGTGCTCGTCCTTCAAGCAAGAGGACTAGAGTTTGGATCCTCTGAATTCACTCACGTAAGTGCTGGGTGCCAAGGCAACCCACCTGTACTTCTAGCTTGGTAAGGAAGATCTCCTCAGGAAGCCTGCTAGTAATACTAGGCATGTAGGTCAGCTCTGGGTTTCATTAAGAAATTCTGTCTCAAACTAAGGCCCGAATATTTACACGCTCCCCAAAGCTGAAGAAGTATGTACTAACTTATTTTCAAAATCTGTCTTTTATGCAGCCTGTACAGAAATGAACAGGACTACATATAACTGACTTTGAGGGTGTTAGAGAAAGAAGCTTTGCAAGGATGGAGGGCAGGAACAAAGGGAGGGAAGGATGAGAGGGATTGGGGTATATCATGTGACATTCACAAAGAACCAATAAAAGCTAAAAAAAAAAAAAAAAAAGCTTTGTATAACAGCCATAAATACATGCTTTGTGTGAAGGTCAGAAGATTCTGGGAACCTTAAAATGCTGTCCTCCCTCCACCCAGTTGTGTGAGAAAACTGAGGTGCACATTTTATAGACCTGGACTACCACACACCTACTGCTCACCTGCTGCTGCTGTCCCAGAGTCCATAGAACCCCAACACCCCCTTGCAGTGGCCACCTCTAGTCCTAGCTTCAAGCTGCTGCTTTGAAGGGCGAGAGTTGGATGGTCACAGATCCTAGTTTAGGTAAAGGTTGTGCTAGCCAGATCCTAACTCTCTCAAGAAAGACCCAGAAGAATCCCACCCTTTAGTTTCACCTCCCAGCTGTAGATATCTAGGATGTATTTACAGTAAAGACCACTCCTCTGACCATACTGAGGAATGTGCCGAACAGACAGGAGGAGAAAGAGGACACTTCTGGGTACTTCATTAACCTGAAATTCTACTTTGGTGAAATCAATCTATACCCAAAAAAATACAAAATAAAAAAATGAGGCAATACATATTTGACTCAATACATATTTTAAAAAAATAATGTTATATTTTCTGTTGATTTGAAAATAAATAAAGAATATAAATCAATTAAAAATCATATTTGGGGCCTAAAGAGACAGCTCAGTTGGTAAAGCACTGCTGTACTAGTCTGAGGATCTGATTCCCAGCATCATGTCAAAAGCTGGGTATGGTTGTGTGTGCTTGTGATTCCAGAGCTGGGTAGGGAGAGGTGGGAGGGAGAGGCTGGAGGATCCCCAAGGCTCACGGTCAGTCAGTCTACCTTAACTAGTGAGCTCCAGGCCAGCAACAGAAGCTGAATGAAAAAAAAAAGCTGAGAGCTCTTGAAAAATGACACGTGAGAATGATGTCTGGTTCATGTGTGCGTCTGTGTGTGGGTATATGCACGGGGGTGCGCGTGCGCGCGCGCGCGCGGGCGCACACACACACACACACACACACACACACACACACACACACACACACGACAGGGAAGTGTGCTTGGGCCACAGCTTAAACAAGACCTACCTGCTCCTGAGTCATCTTCTGCAGCTCATTCTCCCAAGCTGCCTGTTCACCATCTGCATTATAAGAAGCTGGTGGAGTGAGTCCACGGAGGATTAAGGGGTCTCGGTCATGGCAGAGGGCTGTCAGGTGTCCAATATACAACTTTAACTTGCTTCTATTTTGGTCAAGTTCTAAGAGGGGCTGGATGATCTGAGGTGAGAAAAAAAGAAAGTCAAGGTTAGTCTGAAATGAGAAATTCGAATATTCCTTATGCCTCCCAAACCAAGATGAAAGCTCTCAGTACTACTGGAATCTTCACAATTATAGACACAAACAATTTCACAGTGTTGTTTTCCAGGAAGTAAGGAAGGACTATGGCTGAGCATATCAATAACAGATGGAGAACTCTGTACTGAGTCAGGAGACTGAAACAGAACTTGTGTGTGTGTTTTAAATTATGAATTACATTTTATTTATTACGTTGTATACGGGTGTGCTTGCCGTGGCATGTGTGGGAGTCAATTATTTCCTTTCACTATGTGAGTTCTGGGGATTGAACTCAGGACTTCAGACTTGGTGATATCTTTATTGCCAAGTCATTTTGCCAGTCCAGACTAGCTTGTTTGTACAGAGATGTTGTTCCTGATGTCCAAAGCCTCCAGTGACCCTACAAGTGCTCTGTGCTTTATGAGCAGATTTCAAAAGGCTGCTAGAGAAAATTGCTCATCTGAAAGCCTGGGCAACATACTTCACATGGCCTTCTACCTCCTAGAATGGAAGAAAAATTCAGTCTCTGGAGAAGGTGCGTGTTGTTCTTGGCTTAGACATATGATGAGAACTCATTACTAAATCTGTCTCATCCTGGCTGAGTTCCCTTCATTCATTTCTCAGAGGCTATCTGATATTCTTTCTCTGCACACAGTGACTAGTAGATCTTTGCATAACACTGAGTACCTGACTCACAGCCAAGGCCTGAAATCTCCAATTGTAACATTGGTCTGTTTTTCTTAAGAGACCTGCTGTAAATTTCTTTCCTATCTGGTTCTTTTTGCCCCAGATAAGCAGCTAGTCCTTGGATTCTCTTTGGGAGTATACTGACCAATGGATTCTGTTTCATATTTCTTGTGACAGCTTTGGGGGCAAAACTCTGGCCAGGTACTGGCAGTGAGGTCACAGCTCAAGGTGATCAAAAGCAGCCATGGGAGCTGCTGAGCCTTGACAGAGTTCCCAGGCCATACACACCAGAAACATGTACCTGCTGCATGCACGAGCCTGACACTTCTATTACCAAGACACCTCTGTACTATCTCACGTACAAGGGACTAGGTCATCTTCAAATAGAAAGAAACAAGGCCTGGAATTCATGTGAACAGTAACACCAACTTCTTTATGAATCTCACAATCTTTACCTCAAGTTTAGGAGCCTGGCGGGACAAATTACAGAGAAGTGGATCAGTCTGGCATCACTCTAACACACACACACACACACACACACACACACACACACACACACACACACCCTGGTCAGCAGGTTGGTGATAACAATTCTACAACAGCATTTTTTATATATGAGAGGCAGATCAACAGAGCCAATCAAAGAAGGAAAAGGTATCCCAATCAAAGCAGATGTTTAGAAAGTGAAGGATTCAGATAGTTCTTTACAAGCAACCCCACCTACTCAGAAAAGGTGTTTCATTTCTGACCCCTGACGCCTGCTCACCATGGAAAGAGTAATGATTCAAAGAGGCCGGGATAGTGGTGTGCTACTGTTAATGCCCGTACTCAGCGATGAGTGTGTTGGCTAGTCAGTCTATGTCAATTTGACACAAGCTAGTTATCTGAAGGGAAGGAACCTTAATTGAGAAGATGCCTCCATTAGAAGTAGCTGGAGGGTGCTTTCTCAATTAATGATTGGTAGAAGAGGGCCCGTACCATTGTGGGTGGTGCCATCCCTCAGTGGGTGGTCCTTGGTTCTCTAAGAAAGTAAGCTGAGCAAGCCATGGGAGCACAAGTAGGTAGGCAGTGCCTCTCGATGCTTCTGCATCAGCTCCTGCCATAGGATCCTGCCTTGTTGGAGTTCCTGTCCTGACTGCCTTCAATGAACAGTAATGTGGAAGTGTAAGCCGAGAAATCCTTTTCCTCCCCCAACTTGCTTTCAGTCACAGTGTTTTGTTGCAGCAACAGAAAACCTAACAAAGACAACGAGTTTGCAGCAGTGTGACCCTCTCTCAAAAAAAAAAAAAAAAGTATTTTTTCTATCTAATTCAGGTGGAATATTAGTTATACTACACAATGGGGTTACTTTTTGATATCTCACCCCCACCACCATGCTGAGAATTGAATCTAGGGCCTTCTACACATTAGCCAAGTGGTACTGAGCTATGTCTCCAGATCTTTTCTTACTCTGTTTTAAGACAGTGTCTCATTAGGTTGCTCCAGGCTGGCCCTGAACTTGCAGTGATCCTTCTGTTTCGGCCTCCTGTGCCACAGGCCTGTGATATTTTTGTGCATATATGTAATAGATTTAGATGATTTACTTCCAACCTTCCTCTCCTCCCTTCTACTTTCACATCTTCCCCATTCCCCATACCACCTGAGTTCATATCCAAGGAAAAATGTGCTACACACACACACACACACACACACACACACACACACACACACGAATATATGTATATATCTATATAATTTAAATAGGAAAAAAGTTAAAAATGAACTTCTCAGGGTATGTTTGTTATGACGAAAAGGTTCCATCCAAATGTGAGTTTTCATAATTCTGTGCTTTGTAGTATGTCTATGCGTGATGTGTCTATGCATGATGTGTCTATGCGTGATGTGTCTATGTGTGGTGTGTCTATGTGTGGTGTGTCTATGCGTGATGTGTCTATGTGTGGTGTGTCTATGTGTGGTGTGTCTAATGTGTGGTGTGTCTATACGTGGTGTGTCTATGTGTGGTGTGTCTATGTGTGGTGT
>JANHMN010000008.1:60003211-60021054 GCA_030674055.1 Rhabdomys pumilio
ATGTGTGGTGTGTCTATGTGTGGTGTGTCTATGTGTGGTGTGTCTATGTGTGGTGTGTCTATGTGTAGTGATGGTATCTGAACCTAGGGATTAGACTGGGGAACTACCTATCACTGGCCTAGGCCCTTAATTTTTTTTAATATAAAATTTGTGAAAGGGTCTTTTCTATGATAAACAAGTTGGCCTTGAACTTGTCATCTTCCTGCCTCAGCCTCAGAAGTAGCTGTGATAATGTTCGTATTACTAGACCCAATTCTATAATTATACATGTTAAGGAAAATAAATTAGGACAGGAGAAACATTTTCATTCCAGCTGAGAGCTGTTTCTTTGGAAGAGGATTTGCTGTAACCGAGTCTCTAACTGGTTTCAGGGGCCAGCTTTTGATTGCACTAGGACATGGTTTTGAAGGAGTTTGCTTTAACTCCATCTCCATTTAGCTAAGATAACTAGTGAGCTTTTCAAAGACTGAGAAACTATTTCTGTATTTTTCAGAGTAGAGACTGAAGGAAGATTCTACAATATTCTATGTGTATGATTAATTACCTACGAGTTCTAAACACACAGATCATTTGACATTTCAATACCAGGATAGAACAAACCAAACCACTTCCTACTTTATCACACTCGTCCAGTTAAGACGGCCTGTTGTTTTCTCTTCTTACTCTGCTCTTGGGGACTTTTGTTTGTTTGGCTTGTTTTGTCTTGAGACAGGGACTCCTTCTGAAGGCAAGTTGAAAAGAGATGCCATGCAGGGTCCATAAATACTGTCAGTCATCTGTTCACACACAGCTTCAGTACATACGGTCCTTGAAGCTTAGGCTGTGACCCTCCTGCTTCGGCTTCGTGAAGCTGGGGTTACATAGGTCGGCATGACTAAACCTGGTCCTCCTCTGATCTAAGTGTATTTAGTTGGTTATAACACTCGGAGAAGTTATCTATATACTTACCATAAAGATTGGATGGAAAAGTGCTAAAAATTATTAGAAACTAAAGTATTTGCCCTTGGGGAACTAAAATTCTATTGTTTAGAAGATGTAATTGGGATCCAGATCAAGGGGAGGCCCCCAAGGCCTGACACTATTACTGATGGTGTGCTTACAAACAAGAGCCTACCATGACTGCCCTCCAAAAGGCCCAACATGCAGTTGAAGGAGTCAGATGTAGATACTGGCACCCAACCAAGGGACAGAGGCCAGAACCTCTGTGGTTGAATTATGGAAAAGCTGGAAGAAGGTGAGGAGGAGGGCGACCCCATAGGAAGACCAACAGTCTCAACTAACCTGGACCTCTGAGCTCTCTCAGATACTGAGCCGCCAACCAGACAGCATACACCAGCTGATAGGAGGCCCCAGTCACATATACAGCAGAGGATTGCCTGATCTGGCCTTAGTGAGAGAAGACATATTTAACCCTCAAGAGACTTGAGGCTCCAGGAAGAGAGGAGGTCTTGTTAGGTGGGGCTGGCTGGGTGGGGACATTCTCTTGTAGACAGGGGAGGGGGGCGGGGAAGAGGTATGGAATATGGAGTAGTCAGAGGGCAGACCTGGAGGGGGATAAAGACTGGACTGTAAAAAAAAGGTTAAAGATAAAAAAAAAATAAAAAAAATAAAAAATGACATTTATTTCTTTGTGTGTTTTTGTCACAGTGAGCATGCACAGGTCAGAGGACAACTTGAGGGGTTTGTTTCTCTCCTTCCACCATGTGGGTCCTGGGGATTGAACTCCGGTCAGCAGGCTTGGTAGAAGTGCTTTTATCTGCTGAGCTATTTCTGCTCTTTCAGAAAACCAACGTTTGGTTCCCAATACTCATTTTAGGTAGCTTACAACTGCCTGTAATTCCAACTCCAGGGGACCTGATGTGTGGCCACCACTAGAAAAGGCACCTGTAAACACACAAACACACACACACACACACACACACACACACACACACACACACACACACTCTTTAAAGGTTCCTATCTCAGTCTTCCTAGAAACTTAGTTTTACATCTCCCAAGTCTTCTGTGGCTGCCTACAATTCTGACTCAGTTATAGAATCCCTGGGTTCTTTATTTGCTGACAGCTCCAGAGGCAGATTTACTGTCCATATATTAACTGTATAAACATTAGTGGGTAGCTCTGACTCTTTGTTGAGTTACTGTCCACTGCATCTGAAGGTAGAATGTATCAGGGAAATCCCACTGTTAACTGACTGACTAATGTTCCAGGCACACCTACCTGTCTTACTACCATTCTTTAACAGAGGCCCAGGAGAGAGGAGGAGGCCAGGGAATAAAGTTCACCACGTCTCCGTTTCTTCTCACTGAGCGATCCTTCTAGTCAATCCTTTAGTTGGCCAGGGAGGCCAGAGATGGGGTGTTATATTGTCTGCATTTTGTGGATCTATATATTTCACTCTCACCTACAGCAGCTCACTTATGAAAGTTCTTTAAAAATACAGAAGAACTCTACGGTGCTTTTATTACACCAATCAGGTATACTGCCTATCAAGTCACAGTTAATGAAAAGAGGAAAATTAATCCAGTTTAGCCTTAGTGAACGCCTGAGTGGTATGCTGTATTCTAACCAATGGGAATATATGGAGATGCAGTTCTGCTGTATATTAAAAGGACTTATGAGATATGCGATTCATGTTTTGGTATATACAATAGTTGAATTGTATGATACATTTATCCTTGTCTTAGCCTTTAATTTTGAAACCAATGCTAAGAACTCTTAAATTGCTAAATAAAATATTTGCCTTGGTTGAGATTTAGCCTGACTTAGTCCTCAAATATGTTTATGAAATCCAAGCTTTTTATTTTTTAATCCTCTGGGATGCAGACTTCGAAAATATGAGCCTTGCCATCTGAAGGACGAGCCAAATGATGAATAGATTCCCTAAACATGTTTGCTGTTGTAGTCATCCCTCACTAATCCTAACAGAAAACAAGAGAAGGTAGGGTAACTCTTACTTTACATACCATTTACAAGAAATATATTGGATAGAATATGCCAGCAAGTTCTAGACTGCATCTAGGCTTAGCTGGAAGGATAGTACAGCCACTTTTATTTAAAGTACGTCAACAAACACCTAACATTTCAAAGATAAAAAATAAGAGGTAGGGCAGAAGTTAAAGTGAGAGCGTCCAGAGCCCTCCCCTCACGCCCTGGCTCTCCCCTCATAGCTCTCCGTCTGCATCTGGCCAGCTCTCACAGATTACACACTGTGACCATTATGCATTTATTTTCCACCACACATAAAAAGAGCTCCCAGGAACACTTAAGTTAGGAGATAAATTCTTTGTTTCAATTTGATGCTTACTCATAAAAGAAGAGAAACTCCCAGAATGTTATCCATATTATAAATGTTGACAAAGGACTCAGGTTTTTGGCTCTGTGCTACACAAAATCTGTGTCCTCGGGATCTTTGGGATGACCTCATATCACCACATTAATTAATAAGAGATACCCGACCACTGCCATCTGTTTAGTAAAGTTTTTGGACCAGAAAGTCACTGGGCCCCTCATTCTCTTTAAAAAGAGGGGAGATGAGGGGGTTACTGAGCAGGGACAAGTAGGAGCACAGATCCAGGGTCACTTGGGTCAAGGAATGGATAAATGAATAAATGGATAAAAAGAAAAAAAATTGTTTTTTTTTTTTGAGACAAAGTTTTACTATGTAGCTCTGGCTGTCTTGGAACTCACTGTGTAGACCAGGCTAACCTCAGATCTACCTGTCTTTACTTCCCAAGTACTGGCATTAAAGGCATGTGCCACCACACCCAGTGATTAGAAATCTTATCACTAATAAATACCTGGTTCTACAAGTAGAAAGTTTTTCTGAAGATCTTAGATATAAGGGCTTTATGGCTTGTTAAAATATAAGCTTGTCTATGAAAACTGCAAAAGACTATACATTTTAAAGTATGAAGAACTATGGTAATCCTTTTTGAAGATACATCATTATTTTCTCTTAGTTTTATAGTTCAGAAATTTACTATGAGCTTTCCCTCAAGAAAGCATCACCACTGCAGAAAAGGAGCAAAGCATTTCCTATTTCCTGACGCTGTACTCAACGTTGGTAAAAGACAGGGAATGGGGGTGAGGATGTAATCTATCTTGCATCATCACCACAGAGCCACTTCCTGTGTTCTGCTTATTATCCTTCAAGCAGTTTAAAGTGATGGCACCTTAGGAGTTAATGAATTAAATGTATGGGAAGGATAGTGTCTGCCCACTCGTGAGGGAGGTGAATCCGCTGAGCGTATCGACTGACTGCATATGCGCTTGTGGGCATGGTAAGGCTCTAGGCATCACAGTGCTTACTCTAATGGAATCTTTTACCAATGAGTGGGCTGATACACATGCACAGAAGATGACATAGGTAAATGCGGCATTAAGTGGAGAAAATGCTCTATTTAAGGGCACAGGTTTGCTTTACAAGGTAACCAAGCAAGGGTTTGGCCAGATAAGGAACAAGAAGATAAATAATAATAATGATGATGATTAATAACAATACCAAACAACCAAAACCCCAAAACGCTACGCAGTCCACCAGACTCGGAACATGAGGAGTAGATGTGTTTCAAAATTCTTCCCTGCTGTAAAGAGCTAAAAAAGATGAGAAAATCTTCAATTCAGTCTTGAGTAGAGGCTTACCACTTAACCGTGTTTTAGTTAAAAATGAGTGGAAAAGTTAAAGATTGAAAACTTAAAGCAGTAATATATGGTCTGAATGACTTGTTGATTAATTAAGTTCCCAAACTAAAACTAAGGATGAAAATGAAAGATAAAATGAATCAGACAAAGGATAAAAACGTCACAGCCTCTGAGCAGACAGCAAGCAAGGACTGAGACTTCATGTAAAACTGAGGCACATGTGGGCCAAAGGCAGAAAGATGGCCGCCGCCTTCTTTGCATGCACATGCATTTAGGTGTCAAACTGACAGTTCACACCCCATTCTGACCCTCTGATGCTTTATTACTGGAATAATCCCGGTGGAATCACTGCTTTAGTTGAGCACAATGTACTTCTTGGCTTTGGTAACACATATCTGTTGGATCTGAAAAGTAGCAACATGAGAGTTGCTATATGAAAAATGTTTTAAAAAATAGAGAAAAGCTGGCGGTGGTGGCACACGCCTTTAATCCCAGCACCTGGGAGGCAGAGGCAGGCGGATTTCTGAGTTCGAGGCCAGCCTGGTCTACAGAGTGAGTTACAGGACAGCCATGGCTATACAGAGAAACCCTGTCTCGAAAAACCAAAAAAAAAAAAAAAAAAGAGAGAAAAGAGAAAAAAGCATCCTTGTAGAAAATCTTCATAGTTTATCCTCCAGTGCCGGAAAAAAAAAAAAACTTACTCTAAAGCTGGATATGGTGGTCCAAACTTTTAATATGTTTGCTTGGAAGACTGAGGCACAAGAATATGAAATTGGACCAGCCTGAGCTACACAGGGAGATAGATTCTGTGCAGGAGCTGGGGTGTAGGAAGACTACACACATAGATTCACATCTAAATTTTGAAGGAACTTAATGAGGAAATCCTAAGGATAGATACCTTATTGTTTTCTATAACCAAGTAATGCCATATCATGAGTGTTTAGAAGCAAAGAATGATATGAACTGCAAATGTAGAGACCAAAGAGCAGGGGTCAGCGTGTGCCAAGATACCTTTCCTATCATGTTAATCCATCTTTAAAGACTTGAACTTTATTATTATTGTGAGTGTAAGACAGGGCAGCAGCATGTGCCATAGAGCATGTGTAGAAATCAAGGACAAGTTTGCAGAGTTGAGTGTCCCCTTCCACCTTTATGTGGGATCCAAGAATTAAGCTCAGGTCATGTTTGCCAGGTAAGTGCGTTACCTACTGAGCCATCTTGCCAGCTTGAATCCATTTCATAGTAGCAGTTTTCCCAGACTCTTTTCTCAGAAAGTATACATTTGGCTCTGTGGAACTCACTGTGACAGTTAATATTGAATGCCAAGTTGATAAAATCTATAATCACCTAGGAGGCAGACTTTGGGCACACCTGTGAAGTATTATCTAGCTTAGGTTAGTCTTTGTTCATGTCTGTGTGGGGCTATCTTGGTGGTTAGGTTAACTAACGTGGGATGTCCCACCATCAATATGGGCAGCACTTATCCCTGGGCTCAGGTCCTGGACTGCGTCAAGAAGAGAAAGTTAGTCAACATAAACACCGCACACTGTCCACTGTGTCCTGAGTGCAGATGTCAATGAGGAGTTGCTTCCAGGTTCTGCACCAGGACTTCCCTACAATGGACTGACTGAACTGTGAGTCTTTCTTCCTGAAGCTGCTATGTCAGGGTATTTTATCACAGCAGCAACAAATAACCAGATGCCTTGTAGTCTATATGCTTTAAGCACACTGCTCAAATATGTGAACCATACAACTCTGAGGGACTCCTGGTCTTCCTTAAAACAGAGTCTCATGTAGTCCAAGCTGGCTTTGAATTTACTATGTACCTGAAGATAGCTTTGAACTTGTAGATCCTTTTCCTTCTGCCTCCCAAGAATTGAGATTTCAGGCGTATACTATCAAACTTAGTTGAGTGATTCTTTAAAAATATTATTTGGAAACCCAAAATTACCCCTAGCCTGGTGCCACATGACCCAGGTGGGCTGTGCAAGCCTGAAATGACCTTGTCAGGTGTCAGGTGGTCTGGGTGGCACAGCACCTGAAACCACCCTAATCCAGTGCTAAGTGTAAGCCATCACTGGAAGGCAGACCACTCAAGATAACTCCCAGTCTTTGGTTGAATGCTATGCAGTGGTGTGGGCAAGGAAGAGATGCCACTTGCCACCTATGGCAGGCAGGAGAGCTGCCCCTCCATCTCCAAGGTCATGAGAGCAGGAGAGCTGGACCTGGACCTCACATGGGCAGCACAGTAGAGCTGGCCCTGCTTAGTCCTAGCTGGTGCCACATCACACAGGTAGGCAGGGCAAGCCTGAAATGACCCTGGTCAGGTGCCATGGAGAGCTGGTGGGCTGACCAGCTCAGCTACCACCCAGGCCTAGGTCCACTCCAACATCTACCCTATCTATGAGCTGCTGGAGTGCATGAAGGGGCCAGTCCTGCAGATCCAAAGCTGCAGGATCCCCATGACAGAGGGCAACAACAGGACCTCTGAGAGGAGTCCCAGTGAGGATCCAGTATTGACAGTATAACAGAAGCTAGAGGCCTCAAACCTGACCAATGACTCACTGTAATGAACATCTGTAAGTAAAGAAGTGTGGACAAAAGGGTACACCGTGGGACACACTGTGACACAACACACGAGCATGTGATAACTTCCACAATAGAATTTTTTCTTTTGGTGGAGGTTGCAAAGGCAGAGAGTGGGTACAAAGGGACAGGGAGATTAGGGGGTTTGGGGTGCATGATGTATAGTTCATAAAAAAATCAATAAAAAGTTTATTCTTTCTCTTTCCCTCTCCTTCCCCCCCCCCCCCCCCCCCCCCCCCCCGTGTGTGTCTTTAGGGTTGGGAATGTGCCAGGTGATGAATGTGGTTAGAGAACACACTTACAGG
Source organism: Rhabdomys pumilio (assembly GCA_030674055.1). Lineage (NCBI taxonomy): Eukaryota > Metazoa > Chordata > Mammalia > Rodentia > Muridae > Rhabdomys > Rhabdomys pumilio. The sequence goes on from JANHMN010000008.1 coordinate 60,010,748, forward strand.
AGTCTGTTCTCTTTTATAGTATAGTAGACAGTAAACTCAGGTCCTTAGGCTTGGTGGCAACACTCATTACCCCTGTGCTGTCCTGGCAGCCCTGTGAGTCTTTATCCTAGGTTGCCCTGTGGACTGCAGCAACTATATGATTTAAGAGATTCTATGGCTGATGGGAGATAGCAAACTGTGCTTGGGTCATCCACAGGGTCAAGCCTCTCTGCCTTGTTCATTTTACCAAGCATTGGGTCTGGTAGGCTTCTGTTACATGTCCAGTTAATAAACCATTAGATATCTCGAATATGCATCATTTCAAAGAACAAGGCAAAGCCATTCTAAGGAGACAGGTTTCCCTCAAACATTTTGAGTTCAGTGTTATACAGGTGGTATACATGAATGGTTTCAACTTCTCCTGGTTTGGTTAATATGCTGTCTCACCACTCACACATTTCTGTGAACGAGAACTAAGCATCAGGTTTGGGCATTACTAAAAATACACGCACTTACTACCAGCACAGGGAATAGAGTCTGAGTGGCTGAGGCTGGCTGTCCTCAACAGGAGCCTCTGCTGTATGCTGGCATGTCCTAGAGCCATGACAACTTGCAGCTCTAGAAAAGCACAGCTGTTTGCTTGGCAGTTTAACCTTGTGTGTTTCATGTCAATTACTACACTCATGACATTTTATTAGCTATCTTGGAATTAAATGAACTTAGGTGATGCTCTGTAACCTATGAGTTTAATAAAAAACTGATTTGAATTGGTGTGGTCATTCACACCTGTAATCCTAGCACTCAGGGCACCGAGATTGAGACTTAGACTGCCAAGAGCTTGAGGCAGCCTGGTTTACATATTAAGACCCAGTTACAAAATAAACAAAACAGACCGAACAGAGCTATACTTACTTTGGGTAATACTACAGATAGCAACAGTTGATGTAGAATCCAACAACTCACAGCCTGTTAAATACAAATAATAGTAGTGTGTGTCTGTCTGTCTGTCTGTTTCTCCAGAGTCTCACTATATTGTCTAGGGTAGCCTTGAACTTGCAATCTTCCTGTTCCAGACTCCTAAGTGCTAGAATTCTAGGTGTGCTCTGCCTAGCAAAATATTCTCCGTTCTTCAGGGCAAGTGAAATAAAGCTGCATGGTTGTGGTGGCTATGGCTAGAAATGGTTATTTAAACATAGTGGTCAGAAGCAGGCAGGCCCTTGCTTGGTGACATCATGCACTGGGTATCCAGTTTCAGAGGCTGCCCTCTGACATGGGGTTTGGGGGTGGAGGGAGGGAGGAAGCGAGCTATGGAGATGGAAGGGAAAGAGGGACAGAGGGAAAACAAATGTGTGTAAGGTAATGTCTGTGCCACCTAGGTTATATGCTACAAAATCTTCAGTATTTTGTTAATGGCTAAGCAACGTCATGCTGTTTCTGAAGATAAGTTCGAGTTTTGGAGACAGATGGACTGTCTGAATTCTAGAACCTGCCGTACTCTAGTGGAGAGGCCTACAACATTGGCAAAGAGAACCTCTGCTTTGTTAACTTCTACAATAATCACCAGCTAGGGTTCATTATCTATACAATGGGAATGTCCTCGGCTGTTCTGTGAGGATTCAAGTACATGTAAAATAAACCCCAGTGCTCAGCTGCACCAGGGACTGGAGAAGGGAAAGAGGAAACCAGGAACTGGAAAATTATGGTTTGTGGACATCTAGCAATGCTGCCTGTTTCTGCATGGTTCTGAGTTAAGGATGCTTTATACACTTTTCTCTTTTGGAGACAGGGTTTTCCTTCCTGTGTAGCCAAGGCTGACTTCAAACTCATAGCCCCCTGTCTGAGCCTTGTAAAGGCTGGACTACAGGCTTGAACCACCAAGCCCAAGTTCTTTTTCAATTCACAAAATGAAAAATCTAAAGAATATTTTGTGACACACAGAAACCATATAAAAACCAATTTTATAGTCCATCGAGTTGTATTAATTTATAGCCACACTCAATTTCTTGTGTGTTGTCTATGGCTACTTTCAATAGTGTGACAGAAAAGCCAAATATTCTGACAGATAACATGGGATTTGTAAAATATAAAGCATTTACTATTTAGAAACTTAAGAAAATATCTGTAAATTCACAGGCTGGAGAGGCGGGTCAAAGGCCTTTTCGAGTCCTTCCAGAAGGCCCCATTTCAATTCCCGCACCAACATAGCAGTTCACAACTATAGAACTCTAGTCTCGGTGGATATGAGGTTCTTCCAGCCTCTGTGGATATGTAGTGCACAAATATATATGCAGACAAAACACCTGTACACATATAACTAAAGAAGTCTTGAGGAAATTACAAATCCTTATAGCAGTTCAATCTCAGACAACAGAGAAATTAACATCAGAGAAGAAATTTTTATAATTTTCATCAATTAATTAACAATTATTTAAAAAATCAATTCGTAACAGGTATTTATTCCTGTTATTAGCAGTAATAATGACTACATGAGGATTTAGATTTGGCAACAGTCATAAAAAGAAATGTCTGAAGTACAATCCTTACTGATACATAAAATCATGATACAGTTGAAATATCAAAAAGAATAGTAATGAGTTTGTAAACAAGTCATTGAACAAAGAAATTGAGAAAGATATCAAAAGATGGAACGATCTCCCTTCTGCATTCATTGGCAGGATTAATATAGTAAAAATGAACATCTTACCAAAAGGGAGCTACAGATTCAGTGCAATCCTCATCAAAAGTCTAACACAATTCTTCATAGATCTTGAAAGGGTAACTTTTAGCTTCATATGAAAACACAAAAAACCAGGATAGCTAAACAATTCTGAATAATAAAGGAACTGCTGGGGGAATAGCAACCCCCAACTTCAAGGTGTATTACAGAGCTATAGTAATAAAAACAGAATGGTACTGGTACAAATTAGACATGTTGGTCAATGAAATTGAATAGAAGACCTAGCCATAAATATGGATATCTGATTTTTTTTAAAAATAATGAGGCCAGAAATGTACACTGGAATAAAGACAGGATCTTAAACAAATAATATTGGTCAAACTGGATGGCTGCATGTAAAAAAATCTGAATAGATCCATATTTACCACTCTGCACAAAACTCAATTCCAATGGATCAAAAACCTCAACTTAAAATGAGATACATCGAACATGACTGAAGAGAATGTGGGGAAACAGACTTGATTGAACTCATTGGCACAGGAAAAGACTTTCTGAACAGAACACCAACAGCACTGGCTCTAAGATCAACAATGAATGATGAGGCCTCAGGGATCTGAGAAGCCTAGCATTAGCTTTAGTGTAAGCTGCGAGCTCCAGCACAGGGCAAGGCTGTGGGTAATTGAGATTCAAGTAAGCAGAAGTACCCCAGAAAACAAAGATAATACATGTTTACTGGGGCTGGACAGATAGCTCAGTGGTTAAGAGCACCTGCTGCTTTCCCAGAGAACCTGAGTTCAGTTTCCAGCATCCACAAAGGCTCACAACTCTCTTTAACTCCAATTCCAGGACATCTGATACCTTCTTTCTGTCTTACTTTGGCAGAAGGCACACACAATGTATACATGCAGGCAAAATGCTGACAGATACCAAGTAATAAATAAATAAATTTTAAAGTAAATTAATGTTTAGCACTCTCTTATATTACTATATTTTGGTATGTGTTGTATAGCAAAAAAAAAAAAAAAAAAAAAAAAAAAAAAAAAAAAAAAAAAAAAAAAGAAAAGAAAAGAAAATGACTACGGATACCTAGTACTATCTACAGTGAACTCTTGTAAAAAAGGCACTAACTGTATTACATGTTTATACTTCTATGCCTTTGCAAAAGCTTCTATGACTTTTGCAAATATAGCTTGTGTAAGGTCATATCTGTCTAACAGATGTCTATTGCTCCTCTAAGAGTTAGCTCATATATCATAGTCCATTTTAAGTAGTGAGTGTCTACTGAGGTTTCCCATGGCAATTTGTAAAATTTTTCTTGTAGAAAATTTGTTTTGTAGTGTTTAATGGTCTTGAAACATTTATTTACTCCTCATGAACCTGGTATATCATAGGTAGAGAGTATGCCCAGGTGTGGGGCCGAATAAGAATAGCTTGGTTCTTGGCTGGGCACAGGCCTCGAACCCCAACCCCAATGGGGCAATGGCAGGTGTTTGGCCACGCCCCCAGAACCCAGGGTCCTGACACATGGTCTAGATCTCCATTGACCCATGCTTTTCAGTCATGTAAGACAATGCAGCCCCTCCCAGAGACATTTGCATCACCATCCACAGGTAGAGGGTGTAACTACAGGCCTCAGCCCTAGAGAGATTTTCATATTGAGTTACCTAAAGGCCAGAGGGCGTAGCCAATTTTGTATTCTTTTTCCCAGACCCTCCCCTCTCTCCCTCCCTATTTAACTCAGGTCTGCCCTGAGTTTCAGGGGGGTGCACATCCAGATTCAACTACTATCTGCCATGTCAATAAAGCTGTTTTGGAAACCCACGGACTTTCTCGTGTTATTGGGGCCTGCTGTCTAGTGGCCATCGTGAAGGACTTCCCTGCATTCCAGCCACCCTGCCATGCGCCCAGGAAATATTTATGGATTAATTTTATTTCTCACTTCAATCAGCTTTAAACCAAAATAATGAACGCTTTAAGACACATATACTAATTGAATTCGTCTATGTTAAACTGAGGACTCAGGTGTAAGCAGCAAAGGAGGGCGCAGAATGTGCTTTCAACTTGTTAAAACCTGGCATACAGCACTAAACATCCTAATTCAATTCCAGGAGGATATAACAATATGAATACTAGCTTTTAAAATACTGACCAATCAACAAAATGATGAGCAAATTTAAGATATTTTCATTTGATATCTGGAGTGCCAAATGCAAACTCTGAATAACTTATTTCATAGTCACAGGAAAAGCAGCTAAAGACCATTCTAAGTTTGTCACTACATCCTCATACGAAAAGTTTGTGATTCCAGTCCTGAAATCTAGGAAGAAACAGCCACAGTTGATGATCTTTCAATGAAGTCTTGTTAACAAGTGTTTTGCCTTAAAATCTGAATTTTCACTAAAAGAATGAGCCATCTGTTTTGAATATTTTCTAGACTAAGCGTCTATTTGTACACTGCTTTGATCTCTTGGCATAATGGGAAAGCAGAGATGCAGTCCAGCTACACCTCAATCAACGGTGCTCATTTAATTTATCCCAGAAGCACTGACTGCCAGACTCAGCTGGAGACTTGGTCTCATCCTAGCATTAGGAAGAGGGGGATACATCACAGGAGAAGGGCTCTTCTGTTCTGGCTGATGATACAGTTCTGTGTCCAAGAAAATGTTCATTTAACCACAAATACCTAGGAATCCTACCAGAGAGGATGTATAAAAAAAAAAAAAAAAAAAAAAAAAAAAAAAAAAAACTGTGGGGAGTCAAGGACAAGTTAACAGAGTAGTGACACAGAGCCCTGCTGTAACAAAACTGCTGTTGAAGGGTTCAGATAAGACATGAGTCAACTAATAGCCTCCACAGCATCACCTAATAAAACAGTGTCACATGACAGCAAGTGCAGATCATCCTTTCAGAACTAGCATCTAAAGGGGTTGATAGCAAAGGGATGATAACCTAAGGAGCTGAGTAGTCAACTTAATATACAATACGCTGGAAAATGTAACAAATATTGGATGGGTCACCCAGGGTACTTACATATAAGTGGTATCAGATTAGATAATAACTTTTTATGATGTGGGGAAAAACAAGAATATTGAAAAGTGGCTACTCTTGCATAAAAGTAAGCAAAATACATGCAAACCTCCTGTGTGTGTGTGTGTGTGTGTGTGTGTGTGTGTGTGTGTGTGAAAGAGAGTGAGAGAGAGAGAGAGAGAGAGAGAGAGACAGACAGACACAGACAGACAGACAGACAGACAGACAGAGACAGAGAATGTGAGATGGGATTGAATCCAGGGCCATTGAGACACATCACAAATTGCTAATATTTTCACTCAGTAAGAATTTGTGAGCTTGGTGGGGTTCTGTATTTTCAGATGACTGTGAAAAACAGGTAGGACGTGAGGGGTCTCATTGCATATAATGATGAGGATATCTGGTTGTTTAGGAAAATGCCCAAATCACAAATATCATGAAGGGAAGACAAGTGCTTCACTAGGTGAATACTCCTCATCATGATATGAAGCCATGGATCGAGTGCATATGCTTTAACAGTGATGCTTAAACACTATGTATGTATAAGAAGTAAATCAAACAAGATAAAGGACACCTCTCTCCCTTAATCACATAGAGAAAACCACAAAAATGTAGAGTGTATCTGTGAACCACAGTATAGAGAGGTGATAACATTTTTAATGATTTGTTGCTATTGCATAAACATTCTCTTTAGTCAGAACACTCCAGAAGTGGAGGAGAAAAAAACCCTGTGTATTGTGGGGTGCTTCATGGAGGTAACTGGGCAGGGCCTAATGTCAGTAGCTAACCTACCACAGTACCTCAAAGACAAAGCAATGGAGTTGCTGAGCTAGTGTTGAGCTCTCCAGGGATTCATCAGAGGCTCAGAAAGATTTTCACTTTTATGATTACGTTTTAGGGATGAAAAACTGGTTACCGAGGTCTAGTTTTATGGTTGATCAGAAGAATGCATTTTATAACAGGACACAGGAAGCTGTATAATCACTGCCACTAGTGTTCTACTTACTGCTGTTACCGAGCACTCCCTGAGTTCCTAGCAAAGGGTAACACGAATGGAATAAGTGAAAACATTTAATCCTCACAATATCCCTCAATGTAAGACGTAGTCATTCTTTCACTAATTTTAGGTTAGTATACGAAGTAATGGGTTCCACCTCAGCATGTACACATCATACTTTGCTCTCATTTGTCCCCCACTTTGCAGTTCCTATTTCTTCCCTCACGTAGTTTCCTATTGTATTTCTTACCTCCCTGAAGAGCGAGCCCTCCCTGTCTCCCTCTCTCCCTCCCTCTCTCCCTCCCTCTCTCCCTCCCTCCCTCCCTCTCATCCTTTCTAGGCCTCTCTAGGATAGCACACAGGCTTTATTATTATTATTATGACTTAGCACAGAGGCTCTAATGCTTAAAGCTGCTAAGTGACCTGCAGCAGTTACACAGGTGCTGAGGGACCAGTGTCAGGACTAAAAGCAAAGCTTATCCTTCAACATCAGGCCAAACACCATGAGAACTGTGCACAGACCTTGTAAGAGAAACTAAACAAAGAATGCCTTCTCAGTTTCATAGATGAGATGTAGTCTTTCGTTAGAGGAAAAAGTAGGAAGTGTAGGTGTATTATTGTACATACGTCACACAATGACTTCTCTTAAGAAAAAACAGCACCACTGCACAGTGATACAGCAAAATAGCTGAGACTGTATCAAGCTTATCAGCGATTCCTTTTCTCTCCTATTTTCTATCTTCCTGCCGCAGAAGCTACTGTGTGTTTGTTTTCTCAAACACAAAAAGGCCCACAGTGGTTCATACAGCCCAGGTCACTTCTGTCAGAGACGAGAGGAATATCTAGGTGAGGCCTCTTCCTTTCTTGTCTCCTGGAGACATGGAGTAAGGGAACTGAAGACACGCCAAGATGGAAAGACTGTCTATGCTCATGGATTGGCAAAGCTAATACATAAAAATGGCTGTACTGCCAAAAGTGATCTACAGATTTAATATAACCCTCATCAAATTACCAATCATGTTCTTCACAGAACCAGAAAAAAATCCCTCTAAAATTCATATGGAACCACAAAAGGTCCAGAATAGCAGAAGCAATCCTAAGCAGCAAGAACAGTGATGGAGGTATAACACTGGCACTGTAAGAGTGCACAGAAACTGTATGATACTGGCACAGGACATCTGATTAATGGAATGGAGAATACAGAAATAAACCTACACAACCAGTATCACACAGTACTCAAGAAAGATATACAAAAGACACATTTTTCAACAAATAATGCTGAGTTATCTGGATATATACAAGTAGAAGGACAAAAACTAGACCTTCATCTCTTACCCTGCACAAAAACCAATTAAAAATAAGCCAAGGATTATAATGCAAGATCTGAAAATTTCAAACTGCTACAAGTACAGAAATTTTCAAACGCAAGACTAAAGTATGGATGCTTCAATCCTACATAGAAGGAGAAACAAAATAATCACAGGAGGGAGGGAGGAGGGGGTTGGGGGGGAAAGGGGGACAGGAGAGAAGTACAGAGGGTCAGGAAATTGAATAGAAATATGGAGCCGTGGGGGATGGATAACTGGGGGTAGCCACTAGAAATTCCCAGACACCAAGGAAGCAAGAGGCTCCCAGGACCCAATAGGGATGACTTTAGCCAACAAAGGGGAGACAGAACCTGTAGAGACCATCTCCAATAGACAGGCACGGCCTCCTAGTTGAGGGATCGGGCCACCCACACAAATCGAAATTGTTAACCCAGAAATGTTCCTGTCCAATGGAAAGACAAGGACAAAAAGTGGAACCGAGACCGGAGGAAAGGTCACCCAGAGACTGCCCTACCTAGGGATCCATCCCATCTGCAGACACCAAACCCCCACACAATGGCTGATGCCAAGACGTGCTGGCTAACAGGAGCTTGATATGGCTGTTCCCTGAGAGGTTCCACCAGTACAGATACAGATACTCACAGTCAACCATTGGACTGAGCCGGGGAACCCCAACAGAGAGCTAGGAGAAGGGCTGAAGAAGGGGATTGCAACCCCACAGGAAGAACAATATCAACTAACTGGACCCCCTAGAGCTCCCAGAGAGTAAACCACCAACCAAAGAGTATTCATGGAGGGAGCCATGGCTCCAGATACATATGTAGCAGAGGATGGCCTTACCTGACATCAATGGGAGGGAAGGGAGGCTTGATTTCCCAGCACAGGGGGATACTAGTGGGGTGAAGCGGGGGTGGGTGAGTAGGTGGAGGAGCACCCTCATAGAGGCAAAGAGGAAGGGGGAGGAAGGGGATGGGGTGGAGGGTTGTGGAGGAGCAACTGGGAAGGGGTATATCACTTGAAATGTAAATGAGTAAAATGATTAATAATGATGATGATGATGATGACAATTTAAAAAAAGATATAGGTGTAGCAAGGAGTTTCTGAAAGGTCTCTGGACAAAAGAAATAATTTCAGGAGCTGAGAAGTGGGATGATATGAAATGAAAATGCTTTTGTACATCAAAAGAAATTATCAAACAAGTTATTTGAAGACAGCTTAGTGAATGGAATAAATCTTTGCCAAGTACACATCCAATAGGTAAATAAAGGTTGTAAAAGCTAAACAAACCTCAAATCATAAAATCAACAAGTAGGCTACAAGATGAACTACAAAAGGCCCATAGGTATTTGAAGAGTTCAATATCCTTAGCTATTAGGGAAATGAAAATTAAAACTGCTTCAAGAATCAATTTCACCTAGCAAACACATAGTTTAAAAAGACAAATGACCTGAGTTCAAGGCCAGCCTGGTCTACAGAGTGAGTTCCAGGACAGCCAGAGCTACACAGAGAAACCCTGTCTTGAAAAAAACAAAAAACCCAAAAACCAACCAACCAACCAACCAAACAAACAAACAAAAAAGACAAATGACAAGAAATCCTGGTAAGGATGTGATCCCTGGTAAGAAAGGGATCCTTATCCAATGTGGATGGCAATGTAAACTGGTGCCGCCATTATGGAAGTCAGTATGAAGGTTACTCACAAGTTAATATAACTACTACTATTTGTACATTCATATTCATGACCTCACTGTTTACAGTAGCTAGGAAATGGAACCAGCTAGGAATCTATCAGCAGGTGAGTGAATAAAGAAAATGTGACCTGTGTATACTTAGAATTTTATTAGCTTAAAAGATGAAGCCCTACATTTGCAGGATAATGGTTTGAACTGGCATTATGTTAACAAAATAAGCCAGAATTAGAAAAACAAACACCACATTTTCTCTCACATGCAGACTCTCCATTTACATTTATATATGTATGTGCACACACATGTATGTGCAGACCATGAAAATAGGATGGGGGCATTAGAAGGAAGGAGGAGATTTTAAAGGAAAGGAGAGGGTAGTTGAATGAACACAAGATCAAAGTACTGGGGGATGTGGTAGGGGAGAGCCAGGAAGACTGGTGTGTGTTATCCATGGAAGACAGTAGGGGGAGAGAGGCAGAAAGACTGGTGGGTGTTATCCACGGAAGACAGTGGGGGAGAGAGGCAGGAAGACTGGTGGGTGTCATCCATGGGAGACAGTGGGGGGAGAGCCAGGAAGACTGGTGGGTGTCATCCATGGGAAGACAGTGGGG
>JANHMN010000008.1:60024716-60068370 GCA_030674055.1 Rhabdomys pumilio
ACACACACACACACACACACACACACACACACACACACACACACACACAAATGGCTGGGGAGATGACTCAGAGGGTAACTTGCTTGGCCCATAAACATGAGGAATTTGGAACCTCAGAATCCAGGTAAAACCTGAGTAGGAGCTCACTTGTAATCTCAGCATTCAGGAGATGGCCATTTAGACTAGCCAATCAGTGAGCTCCAGGTTCACTGAAATACTCTGTCCCAATAAATAAAGTGGAGAGCTGTGGAAGAAAGACACTCCACTCTATGTCAACCTCTGGCTTCCACATGCATACATGTAAGTGTGCACTCACATATGTGTGTATACACATATACGTAAGAACATACATGTCCAAAGGACGAAACATACTAAGGGAAAAATGCCTTCCGAGTACTTTAAAGACTCACTGAGACTTGCAAGTACTTTCAATAAACTAGATATTGATGCATTAGTCTCTCAAACATAATGACAAACAGCCAACTAGTTTTACAGTACATTTTTACTTTTATAATAAAAAATTCAATGAAAGCTTATTAGAAATGTTTATTGTCTTTATTAAAAATCACAAACCTGGGACCTATCTTATGATTGTAAAAGACTGAATGACATGCCATATAATTTGTGTTATCATGTGATGGGGTTTTTTTTTTGGTTATTTGTAGTGGTTTACATAACAAAAATGACATAGAACTCCCACCCTCTGTTAGCTTCTGTTACTGTTCATATAGTTAATGTGCGGCTCAAGGCTATTATTCTTTATCAAATGTAACCAAGAGAAGCCAAAAGATTGGACATTCCTCAGTTCTGCTGACTTATTTAATATTTCCCTTCTACAGACAGATTTTTCTGAAGATTTAAAAGACCTACGAACTGTAGTACTACTGCAACCAGTATGTGTCATACTGGCTCGTTTTATGTCACCTGGACCCAGGCTGGAGACATCAGAGAAGGGAATCTCAACTGAGAAAATGTCTCCATAAGATTAGGCTGTAAGAGAAGGGAATCTCAACTGAGAAAATGTCTCCATAAGATTAGGCTGTAAGAAGCCTGCAATAAAATTTCTTAATCAGTGATTCTTGTGGAGGGGCTCATTATATTATAGGTAGAGCTACCCCTGGGCTGGTGGTTCTTGGTTCTATAAGAAAGCAGGCTGAGCAAGCCACAGGGAGCAAGCCAGTAAGTAGCATCTCTCTCTAGCCTTTACACCAACTCCGGCCTCCATGTTCCTGCCCTCACTGCTTTTGAGGATGAACTGTGATGTGGAACTGTGAGTGGAATAAACCCTTTCCTCCCCAAGTTGTTTTTGCTCACGATGTTTCATCACAGCAATAGTCACTCTAAGACACAGTGTAGACACCCCATTAGAACAGACCCAAAGAAATGTCTAAAGCACTTGTTTGAAAAGTAGTGCTAATACTGGCATCATCTCTCATCCTAAGTTCTGAAACACTGTTCCAAAATCCTGCTTTAAAAACTTTTGTTTTTCTGATACACATATAATCCCATTTCTATACTTTAGTCACTGAAGGTCTACACAGCAATACTAACTTTCATGGCCTATGATGAAGACTTACTTTACTTGAGGAGCCTGACAAGCCAACTTCTTCATGGTGAAGTCCCTGAAGAGTATGGGGCTAGTTTTGTCAGCTATGAGCCAGAGGTTACATGAGGATACATTTTTGCCCTTGCATGTTCAGGTGAGAAAGTATCTTTAAATTATATTCAGTCTTCTAGAGCTGGAATGCTTGCAGAAGCCAGATGTTAGGGCTTCTTTACAGTCTTCCTTTACATCTTCCATCTCCTAAATTTCTCTGAAGTTCTGCTCTTTATAACAGTTATGCTGATATTAGCAGTACATTGGTTCAAAGCCATTTCTGTATACTTGGTTTTAATGTAAATGCTTTCTTGGATTTTGCAAACTTAGGATGGAGATACACACACACACACACACACACACACACACACACACACACACGAATATATATATGATTATATATCTATATGATTATATATGATATCATAAAATATATAAATATATATTTCTATTTTATTATCATATGTATTTTATTTGTGTGCATATACACCTATTAAATTAAGGGTGAACAGGCATTGTTCTGGACAACAGGAATGCAAAAGCAATCATATTGAAATCCTTTTACTCATGGCTCCAATGTTCTACCGTCAAGGAAGAAGAAGAAAGGATAAACAGAAGGGATAAAGAACAGCACGAACAAGCCAATCTAGCAGAAAGTCTTCTGCCTTTGTCAGGGTTTCTGGTGCTATGATGAAACACCTTGACCAAAAACAAGTTGGGGAGTAAAGGGCTATTTGGCTTACACGTCACATCACTCTTTATCATTGAGAGAAGTCAGGACAGAAACTCAAATAGGGCAGGAACCTGGAGGCAGGAGCTGATGCAGAGACTATGGGGTTGGTAGTGATGCTGCTTGCTGGCTTCCTCCACATGGCTTGCTTGCTCAGTCTGCTTTCATGGAGCGGAGGCCACCCCTGCACCCCACTGATCACTACCGAAGAAAATGCCTTACAACTCGATCTTTTGTAGGCATTTTCTAAGTTGAGGCTACCTTTTCTCTGATGACCCTAGCTTGTGTTGAGTTGACATAAATCTAGCCTGCCTTTGTTCTGGTGCTCTCACTGGGGTGGCCAAGGTGGTCACATCTGTACTACTGTTTGGAAGTCCTATGTTGGCAAACATGTCACTGCTACCGATGAAATGTATTCTTTTACAGAAAATGTCACTGACTATGTATATGTTAGAGGAAAACTCTTAACAAAATTCAAAGTATCTTCTCCTTCTTCTTCTTCTTCTTCTTCTTCTTCTTCTTCTTCTTCTTCTTCTTATTATTATTATTATTATTATTATTATCTCTGTGTGTGTGTGTGTGTGTGTGTGTGTGTGTGTGTGTGTGTATGTGCGCGTGCACGTGCGCGCATACCACGGTTCACATATGGAGGTCAGTAGACAAGTTTGTGGAGTTAGTTTTCTCCCTCTGACATGGGTGGGGTTAGGGAGATAGAATTCTGGCTGTCATGCTTGTTTAGCAAGCATCTTTACCCATTGAACAATCTCACTAGCCTGAAAGTTGTTTTCCTAAAGGAAAATATTCCTCAACATACATAACATCAAACTTTCAGTAATAAAATGTATCCTGGTTGCCACTTAACAACAGCTTCTAGTCACTTGTCCTAGAACATAGAAATGCTTGGGACCCCTGTGTCCCAACTTCCAAATCTCCCCTCTACAGTCTTACTTCTGAAATAAAAACAATATACTTAGATGATGATATTTCCAATAATAGTAACTAACAGTCACTGAAAATGTATTATTCTTGGAATAAGATCTAAATTAATGAGTTCAACAGCAAAAAAATAGTAACAGCATTGCATAAAGTCCAGTGCTTAGGGATGTAAGAAACTGCTGACAGCATCCTACATTAACACAAAGCACTGATAAACTCATGAACTAGGTAAAGAAACTCCTACAGAGAGGTGACCTGATTTTCCTCGGCCACAGAGTTAAATGGTGGTGTCTAGATCCAGGCTGCGTAGTCTAGGTCCCTGTCTCACAAGTGTGTACTTCTTACACCACAGTCTCTTAGAAAGAAAGCCAGCCAGCAGGTGCTACCGTGCGACTCAGCAAAGACTGTTCTGCAGCCTGCGCTCGGACCCTCAGGCTCTGCAGCCTCCCCGCCTGGCCCAGCTCAGAGCTTTCAGCCCTTCCAACTCATTACTTATGATTTCTACTTTACACTCAAGCTTCGCCAGTGAGTGGTGGCTTATAAAATGCTTTAGAGAACACATTAAGTTCTTAAGTTGGTAGGAAAATATAAATTTCAAATTCAAAATTTTGTTAAGAAAAATCCATTTTCTGTAGAGACAACACAGAAATAAATACAAGAAAGAAAGACGCCAAGGCTTCTGCAATGCTTTAGGGACTGCTCATACAATTCTTGATTTTGTTTTTGAGACAGGGTCTTGCTATGTAGCTCAAGATGGCCTTGAATTTATAATCTTTCTGCCTCAGATATCTAAGTGCTGATATTACAGGCACATACCACAACCCCAGCCTTTATCAGTGTGTTTTCTTAGGTAAAATGTTTTTCCATATAGAGTGTGTGGCAGAGTTTAAAAAGTATGAAGAATTGTATTGTATAATCAACAGTTCCTGCTAACTAGCTGCAAAGGCACCATGAGAGCCACCCACAGCAGCAGGCGCGGTCGGCCTCTAAGAACACAGGTAGGAAAGGGTTAGTCTAAGCAGGAGCAAAGGAAGCTTGGTCTAGACCTTGCTCCATCAGAGCAGCAGACATGGAAATGTAGACTCCAGACCTAGGACAAGAGATGGCTTGTTTATTTTTAATCTCCTGATACAATTACTCAGCAACCTCATTTTCCAAAGCAGTAATACGTTTCTTATCATTGACAGAAAAAGGGCTGAGTAAAACAATTCATGTGTACGAAGGGCATACTTCTTGCTTGTGGCAAGCCAAGAAGCTACATGTCCTGCCAAAAAACTGGAGAAGGCAGAATTATTCATGTACAAATGACTGCTAAACTATAGCTATTGTGTGGCCCCTACATACCTCATGGTAACAAATACATGACCTTGCAGTGTGCAGAGAAACAACCAGGACACAGATTTCCTTTGGTTTTTTAGCTTTTTCTGGTGTGCAGCATGCTTTCTGGTTGCTACAGTACATTTCCCTTCCTGCACTTTTCCTACCTGCTGCTAAAAGTCATAGAGAAACCTGGCCACTGAACGACTTACCTTTTATCCTTTTTGGCTGTGTTCAATATTCAGAGGTTGATATATTTGCATTTTTAAAGCAGTTTAACATCAAGACACAGACATTCAGGGAGGACTGACTCCAAAGGAGTGAGGTCAACAAAAGCATGGGCAGTGTGTCCAGTGGATGCAAGGACCAGTACGTGTGAGCTTAGTAGTCACAATTATCACTTTCCAAGAAACTGATTTCCTTAGACAAACCTCAAGGGCATAAGATCAAAGGAAGATATGGCCACAGCTGCACTGTGTTTTCTAGCCAGAGGGCCTGTAAAGGAGAATCTAGACAGTGCCCTGACAGCTGTTGAACACAGCAGCACTGTAAGAAAAGGAATTAAAATAATCTCCTTTTCTAAAAACTTCCTCCTTTATTCCAACTTTTTTTTATTGATATTTTAAGGTTCTGACCCTCAGAATTCAGCATATTCTCTATAAGCAGGCAGGAACATGAGAAGGTATAGTTCACAGTACAGTTTTAAAAAATAAAACAGACTGCATATTTATAATTATTATAAAGTATATTTTAAACATAGGCTAATAGCAACATATCTGTCTGTCCCCCACCCCCTACTAATTTGTGGTGAGTTACTAAACAAGACACTGTAAAATCATCAGAGACAGGATGATTTATAAATAAAATCATCAATTGAAAATTTTCATTATATGCCCTGGAAGTTCTGTCAAAAATGTACAGAAAGAAATTATAAATGTGACTAATAACACACAAAAAGAAAAAAAGGATACAAAATCCAAACCCCACTATGTCAAAAGCACAGCAATCCACACAAGAGTCATGTGAAAATAAAGGAGCAGAAAGCACACTGGGAGTTCATGACTTTACAGAGGAGATGTGAAGGTGATCACGAAGAAAGAAACATGAAAACAAGCGAAAATAATTTCTGTAATTAAGGAAAGCTGTTTCTCACCGTTCTGAACAAAATGGCTGAACTAAGAGCATCTGATTGGCTATGCCCATATACCCTCCTCCTCATCCTATGGGGAGAGATGACAAGGGAACAATGCCCCAGGGCAGCATGGGAATGAAAAAGAGTTGGTTAGTATTAAAACAAAGACATAAACATAATGTAGCAGAAAAGAAGTCCTTGGCTGTTTATACATTAGGTTCTAGCTCCCTAAAGTACAAATTAGTAATGAGCTTATTGTCCATGTCTACTCTCCTCCTTTCCAGAGCTGGTGTAATGTTCTCAAGTCAGAGCTTTTCTGTAGAATCTACTTGTTCTTTCTCCATTTCTGTTTGTCCTTCCCACATCCTATCACCTCTACCTCATATCCAAACCTGTTGCATGGAAAAGATATGACATGTTTCATGCAGAGGCTAGACAGTCTTCATTCAGTAGCAGGAAGCAGGCAGAGCAGTGGTTTCTAGGTGGGGGACCAGGTAGATGGTTCTCCATTTGATGTAAGGCTGATTCTGTTTTCCCTCTAAAGTACTAGGTGTGTCTCAGCAGCCTTAGTAAAGGCCATCTTATAGGACCATTCCTACTCTTAGAATAACATTTTGGATACCAATTACTACTTTCATCTATATGTTTCTATGGCTTCTTCTAAGACAATGCCCCAGTTGTCACTTGGTAGAGATGTTTAGCAGGGGAGTTTTCTTTGACTTTGCAGTCATATGGTTGTAATTACTTGGCTATTATTTTTCCCCTTAGTTTCACATTTTTATACATTTTAAAACTGGGTGTGACAGAGATGTTGAAACTGATTTTGGGCACAGAGATATGAAATAATCTGCCCAATCTCAATGAATAGGGATTCATCATATTCAAGATCTTGAGAGGGCTTTTTTCCTCCTCCTTTCAAAAATTTGCATCGGGTATGATTCTCTTCGGTTCCATGAATCTCTCTTTTACATTAGTATCAAGCTGAAAGCAATATCTCTTGAGAATGTCATGCTGAAAGGGTAGACTAGAAATGAAGGGAAGAAATTAAATTTCATCTATCACCCTATTCAAAAAAGATTTAATTTTTTTGTGGTCCTGGAGATTCAAGTTAGGGCCTTGCACACACTAGATAAGGTACTGACCACTGAGGGAAATTCCAGCCTGTAGCTGTATCTTTAATGGACGATGTGCAGAGACTAAATACTTTGCAATTCAACAAGAATTAATTTCTGTTTTGAGCCATGCCTACACTTGAGCAGAGTCTTGCTTTCCTAAAAAGGAACCAATTCTTTAATAAGAAAAGTAGGACTCACTCAGTTTTTTTTCTCATCTCAAGGCAATTACTTAATAATAGTTCTTATAAATAATTGAAGCACATGCTTTTATGATGTTCAGAATCATGAACTTCCTATATTGAAATTATTTGAGGAAAATATAAGATTCTTCTAATTTATAACCTAGGATTTGTAATATGTTACCACAACATACGTGGATATAAGTGATCTCTTTAAAAAGATGAAACACTCAAGCATGGTCTTACCTGGTCTGGGGAGGGTTTATGGTTCGTCTGATTGGAACGGGAGGATCGGAAGTGATCATCCTCATAGTTGTCAGCCATTAGTTTCATTCGATTTTGTGTCTGAAAAGAAATTCATAGTTTAAATTGAGATACAATCTCCATGATACATGGTAGAGCAACAAGTACCTTAAAGACATTCATGAACATGAAAACAGTCCCATTCACAATAAAATCAATTAAACACAGACTTAGGAAGGATACTGTCAAGGGTTTAGTCAAAGCAATTCAAATACTGAAGCCCTAACCATCACTGCTTCTAGAGACAAGTCTAGAATTGAGTCTTAATTAGTCTTTAGGAACTAATTAAGACTCAATGAAGTCAAAGGGTTGGCTCCCACCTTGTGGCTGTAGATGTGTTCTGAGAGCAAAGGAGTCAAAGATCTCCTCTATGTGAACACAGAGAAGAGAGCCCCAGTGAGGAAGAGCGCTCTCAGCAGGAAAGGAGTCAGCAGAGACCCTGTCTCAGACCTCCAGACCTCCAGACTGTGAGCAAACAGATAAACTACTATTTCAGCCACCTACACTATGGTATTTGTTATGGTCACTTGAGCTAAAATAGGTAGGTAAATTTGTGCAGGGAAGACAACAGTCTCAAAGCAAGCCCTTTATACACTACATTTTTTTATATCTATAATTAAAACTAGATTGTATTATATATGGTCTCCTGTAACTTTTTTTTTTTTTTTTCTTTTTTGGTTTTTCGAGACAGGGTTTCTCTGTAGTTCTGGCTGTCCTGGAACTCACTCTGTAGACCAGGCTGGCCTCGAACTCAGAAATCCACCTGCCTTTGCCTCCCAAGTGCTGGGATTAAAGGCGTGCGCCACCACTGCCCGGCTCCTGTAACTTTAATATTTTAGATTACATTTAGGTAGGACTCATTTCCATGTTATCTAAGAAATTACTTATTATTTAAACAGCTCATTCAGTTTTGGGTAGACTTTATATAAATATTATGATTGTAAGTATTTGGGAAGAAGTTATTACTTATAGACTAAATAACAGATCATCTAGAAAAATCTAAGAAAATTAAAAAGTGTGTAACTTACTACAGAAGATACATGCACAAAATTTAATAGCAATTAATAAATAATTTAGGTTTCGAAAATAAATGTTCCAAAAGCCTTTCCGATCCGCTATCTTTGCTACAAAGGTGGTGACTTTGGGCAGCTGGTAAATAAGTGCCTCACAACCGTCTTATAATCACTTATGTGGCTAAGAATATACAAAAGTCATGTATAGTTCACAATAAAATATTGTTCAAATAAAAGTTTTAAAGCATCAAAAGTCTTGCTTATATGGTATGGTTTTTAAGTGTTTACCATGAACATAATCTAAAGACTAAGTAAAACAAAGATCCCCCATGATTCCTCTTATGAGTGACAATCACTAACAATATTAAGGTATTTTAGGTGGTTTAAATGAGATGACCTCCATAGGCTCGGGTATTTGAACACTTGGTCTTTAGTTGGAGGTCCTGTTGGGAGAAGTTTAGTAGGTACAGCCTTGCTGGGGTGGGATTTGAGAGTATATTGCACTGCCTACTTCCAGTTAACTCTCTGCTCTTTGTTTAAGGTAACAAAAGTCAGCTTCCTGCTCCTGCTGCCATGCTTCCCTGACATAATGGACTCTTATCCCTCTGGAATGTAGGTCAAAATGAACGTCCTCCATAAACTGCTTTGGCCATGGTCTGTTACACAGCAATGGGCACTAACAAATAAACCATGTATTCCATTCTGCCTCCTCTTGGTAGTGAACTCATAAGAGGGAACTCTTGTGATTCACACTCATTTGGGACCTATTTCTATGTACATGCTACTTTAAACACCACTCTACCATGCAGAGTATTGCTAATCTCTGGAAGGAAACACTGTTTCATTTTCCTAGCCATCTGGCTTTGTCAAAACTTGACTGGTTACCTTTAACACATTTCATGGTGAAATAAAAGCATTTTGATTATTTCAAAAAAAAAAAAAAAAAAAAAAAAAAAGGTTACAGAGATACCTAATGAATGATGCCTGGGGGCAAGAACTTCAAGGCCAAATTGGCTTAGTTTAAATTCTACTTCCATATACTAGTTATCTATCCTTCAGCATGTTACAAGGCAAATTCTGAACCTCAATTTCCTTATCTTTAAAATAGGGTTGGATCATGGATTCTGACTAAAAGACTGTAGTAAAAGTTAGTTAATTAAGTTAATAGAAAGAAAGCATTTAGAAAGGTACATAGTCTAAATTCAGTTCCTAAAAACTTTTAAGGATTATAATCCTTATAATCCTTTTAAGGATTATAATCCTGATAATGATAAACATTAATTTTCATGGTCTTATTCCTAATTTTTCCTGGTTGTATCGAATGGATTGCTTAACCTGCATTGTTGAACACTCAGGTTCTTTATATTTTAACCTAACACATTTTTGTTAGGTTTGTCAGTTTGTCCTTCCAGTGTATGACAGAAAAGAGAATATATATCAACAAAGATACCAAATTTTTGTTTTCTAGAATGCCTTCTGGTGACTTGAATGTTTGTTTCTGCTCAAAGTTCACATATTAAAACCTGACCCACAAGTGCTGAAAAGACTGAGAGGTGAGATCTTTTAAGTCTTTAAGTTAGTCTTCTTCTAAAGGTGGCTAAGGGGCACTCCCATCCATTCTGCCACTTGAGCGGACATCGAGAAGGAACACACAGCAAGGCAGAGTGAATGCTCCATTGATGCTGTTGAAGCCCTACCTTAGGTTTCCACTCTTTAGTTGTTTATAAACTACAGCTGAAGATACTGAACACACTAGGATAATGACTAGTAGGCCTTCAAGGCAGCTCTCAGAAGAGAAGGAAGGACAAGAAACAACAACAGAGTCACATCTAAAGAATGACCAAAGCATCTGGATACCACTGTGTGCTCAGGAAAGCCTGTGATGATTGTACTGTGAATGTGGGCAAGGATTAGATTCCCAAAACATGCTTGGCCACATAAGGCACAACGTAACACGGCTCCCACCCCTGGGGCAAAGTCAGCTGGAAATGGGTCTCCACAAGTGTTGATAGTTGCTGTGGTGTAAGACTTGTTTGTATAGTAACAGTCAATAGTATAGTGCAGATTTTCAAGCTCCTCCTTCAAGGAAGGTCCTCTCTGCCAAGGTTAATGATTCCTTGATCATCAGAAACCGCACAAGACTGGATAGCAAGGGTGTGGTTAGTGTCTCAGCAAAATGGTGAATGCTGAGACCTTCAGGCTAGCCCTTAAGGATGTGGAACAGAACTCTGAAAACATGAGTTTGAGAATATACAATTTCTCAAGTATGCAAAATATAAGGATACAATATGAATTGTATTAAGGAGCTTTGAAGACCTAAAATAACAGAGACAGCTGCATTGTGAGCTAGCTTGTTAGAAAAATACATAGGCAGGCAGATACAAAGCAGGGACATTCCTGAGTTCAAGATCAGCTTGGGACAGAGCTAGTTTGGGCCTAGGCATGTTGGAAATGTTGGTAATCTCAGGAAAGGATCCCAACCAGTTAGCTCATTGTCTGTGCTTACAAAGGCAGTCAGATCTGTGAATTCATTTGCAATGTTAAAAAAAAAAAATGCTTGCTGTCCTTTTCTAAGAATCAGGGGGCCAGGGTCAGGAAATGCTGATTCATGGGATAATCAAAAGAGAACCTGGGTAGATGACTGAATTGATATGTAAATAAAAGACTAGACTTCTGATTTGCAAGAGATGAGCTGTCCAGAGAGTTCTTTACAACTGCAAGATAGAGCTGTCTTGAGAGTTTTCTGGAAAGCTGCCTCCAGCAGAACGTAGGCCATCAGCTTGTAATCCATGATTTGACTCTAAAGAGTTGTTCCTTTCTCAACTCCCATACACTCCTTCTTCAGAACCCCTCTCCAAGATGAGGCTGGTTCCTGGCAAACAGGAGCCAATCTTTCCTACCTGATCTAGGACATGTTTAAAACTTAAAAGCAATCTGAATAAAGCATACACTAATCCATTTCTAAGACAGAAAAGCACTTCAAGTGCTTTTGAGGATGAGTGTGTAAGCACAAGAAGCTGACCTGAGCAGAAAGAGCACTTGACCCACATGACAGAAGATACAGCATTTACTTCTTCATTCCTACAAGGCACAAGTGTGCTCAAGGTCTATGAGAACTGATACAGGCCTGCTCCCTGCACAGTCAGGGTGGCCTCTCACAGGCATTAGATGCTACGCAGCACACACTGGACTCCTCAGGAGCAGCTCTTGCGTGCTGCGCTTCTTGAGGTAAGACAGGAAGACAAGGGGATAAGCACTCCACTGTCATGGAAGGAATTTTATACCAGATGTCTTCTCTCTTCAACTCTGTCACAGGACAGATGAAATCTAGTTCTAGCAGCATAAAGAATAATACTGCTTTGAAAGGAGGGAGAAAAGAAGAAAGGAAAAAGTAAAAGAAGGAAGTAGCTACTTTATTTAAAGCAATAATGCATACCTACATACTTGTGAGAAAAAGTTCAGTATTAATTGCTTATTTATTGTTAGCCTTTTCTTCTAAGAGTCACATGGTAATGCCTAAATAAGGCATTGCAGAAACTATTTCACAGAAAAATACTCAAGCCAAGAAAGAGGACGTAATAGAAAAAGAATAGAAATAAGTCTGGTGTTTTAAAGGAAAAAGTTGAAATCTCTTATTCTTATTAGTAAACTATGAGCTATCATAGGCTCTGTTTACAAGACTAAAAGATGTATCAACTCCTTCAGAGAAACCTGAGGGGCATCAGATAAATCACTGTTAAAATAACCATACTCTCATAGAGAGGAAAGTGACAGCCACAGTAAGTCTCCAAATGAGACTATGCAGTTGACCTTCTACCTTCTCCTCGATGGTGAATCTAGCACTGGGGTATGTTGCCAACTTTGTTGCTAGGCAGAGCACTGTGAGCCTTTGCTTCCTTTCATCTACTAAAGAGTCATTATTCTTCAAGCTGTTCAACCTAAGATTTTCAGCTACTCTTGACTCCTCATTTCTCATGTGTATTGGAAATGGAATCACAAAGTCTTGTTGATTCTGTTTTCAAATTCCCCTCACTAATTACACAGTTCACTTATGTGACTGCTGGTATGTTGTTGTACTGGTTCTCTATGTGGCTGACAGTCTCTAACCTTCAATAGGAAATCAGGTCTTAAAACGAGGTGTTGTGGCATGTGCTGTAATCCTAGTACTGAAAGGTAGAAGCAGGAGGATTAGCTCAGTGCATTACGGTGCTTGCTACCAAGTCTGATGACCTGAGTTTGATCCTCAGCACCCTCATGGTGGAAGGAAAGAACTACCTGACTTCTATACTGAGAACATTATGTTTCGCCCTTCACATCTGTAACTCTAGTTCAGACACATTCTTCTGATCTCCAAGTACTGGGCACACAGGTAGTGCACAAATACACACACAGACAAAACACCCATAATCATAAGTTGAGACTTCCTTTTTTCAAAGTCAGCACTAGATGTTGGTCAGAGAAAATGTTAGAGGTCTCTAAGACTAGAAGAGGAAGAAGAAAGAAGTCACAGGCTTTCCAATAAGCTAAGGATGTAGACCTGGTCATCAGCCCGACTGCAACTTACAAAGGACCCTAAATGAAATCATAGGCTAAGCTATTCCCCAGTTTTTGAAATAATAACTGTGTGAAGTTAAGGGGATTTTTATAGAGTAGAAGATGAGTAATTGACGCCAGTAACTGGGAGCACGGTATGTGGTAACAGAAACTGAAGATGTAGGAGTAACTTTGGAACTGAACAGTTGGAAAGGAGAGCATTGGTGAAAACCCACATTAGTGAAACAAAGGCTTTAAGGAGGCCGCCAAGGGATTCCACAGGGAGTGAACGAGATATAGAAACATTCCTCACCTCATCCAAGAACTCAGCGACAGTATCACCTGCTGTCATGTTCAAAATATAGGAATTTACTTGAATGAACTGAATGTCCCCACTAAGGAATCACTAATCACAACACTGACACAGTGGGTCTGTTTCTTCTCACTACTTCCAGCAAATGTAAAAGAAAATACAAGAACATGGTCTCTCTTGGTACACAAGTGAAAATGAAAATAGAATTATTCATACATGTATACATATACATGTATTAAAATAACACTGAAAGTGAAAAATGAGACTAACACACCATGAAATATATTCCTTTAGTCCATTCTTAAATTTTTAAAAATTGTTCTTTGAGGTGTGTAACTGTTCTCTGGTATCAGTGAAGACTGGTTCTAATCTCCAAGACTTCCACCTCCATGAACACCAAGTGTGAGGACATCTAAGTCCTTTATATAAAAACTGTATAGTAGATGCATATAGCCTATGCAAAGTCTCATATATACTTTATGTCCATATAAATAATTGGTATTGTTTAGGAAATAATGACAAAAATTATATATACACAAATACATGCTGATTTTTAAATTTTGAATTAAGTTGGCTTTCTAAATCCTCAGACTCCTTGTCTGTTGATTAACAATTGATGGATCAAAAATACTAAAAAAGACTTTCTTGTCATCATTTCTGAAACAACAAAGAATGAGGGTAACTCAGGACTCTACATTACGTATGAAGCTTTAAAGGCTTACTCTCCATTATTTTTACTGGCAAAAGACTCCCATTCCAAATTTAATTCATAATGAAAGGCTTTAAACCTGTAACGAGTCTACAGAAAGCTCTATTTTCTTGGCTGGCTAAAAAGATTTTTCATCCAAAGTTATTATTTTTTTCATTGTAGAGAAAATAAATTAAAAATCGGTGACTTTAAAGTTTGTTTCATATTAGATCTTCAGTGGTTTTTAAATACAATTTTACTTGTGTTTAGAAGAGAACGCTCTCTGTACTACAGAAAGCCAATAGTAAATTGAATAGGTAAGGAGCTACATATTTATCATGCTGCAACTTAGCGGCTTTAAAAGTTGTTCCATACTGAACACAACCCATGGCTTTGTGTTTTAGGTCAAAGGCCCTAGTGGGCAGCCTACTACTATTGTTTTGATAAGTGGAAATGTTGTCAAACTGCCTTCTAAATATTTACATTTATAACTTAGAGTTGCTTCCAATCTTGGCCAGAGAAGTCTCCTTAGTACAGAGACTCTTAACTGGTCAAAGTTGGGATGATGTGTCCACTCAGTGCTCAGCACAAAATGCGACATTTCCATCATCCCATCAAGGTTCAGGGAACTTGTGGAGAGGAGGTAGAAAGAGTGTAAAAGTCAAAAGATGAGGCAGAGTGCCATGAATGGCTGCTGCGGACATGGCATGGCTGTCGCACTCAAGGATTCAATGAACTGAGGTTACCTGCACACGAACAAACTGACAACAGCCAGCATTCCAGGAGGCAGCTCTAAGTAGCCTCCATGGAACTGGGGAGGCAGGAAGTTATGAGGAGAGTGTGTGGAGGAATCTTGTGGTAGATTATGATCAAGATACACTGTATACATGTATGAAATTGTTAAGGAATGAATCAGAGTCTTTGCTTCAATAGGTAGAGTCAAGGCCCCAGACCAAGAAGTTAAAAAAAAAAAAGCATCTGATAAGCCCCCAACTTTAATAAAGCTCTTCTCAAAACTTAAGAAATTAAACAAAAATATATGGATGGCATCACACACACACACACACACACACACACACACACACACACACACACACCAGTAGAGTTACAACTGTTAGTAGAATCTTCAAGATGGGAAGAAAGAGGACAAGCCTTTTACACAAGTAAAATACATGCACATGGCTAGAAAAGAGCTAATATCTGTCCAATGGAAGTAAAGATAAACGTCTGCACCAAAAGCAAAGTCGGAGTGAATGGGGTGTTCCGCACATGCATGCCTCATCTAACAAAAGGGAGGGAACCACCTCAGCAAAGAATCTCTTCTGTACCATGAAGAACACAGGCTCACACTAGATAGAGCTGCTGTGAGAGACAGACAAAAGGTCAATGACACGGTTTGTTCAAGGCGGGCCAACAGTCAGCCTCACAGCCTATGAAAGAAAAGTACCAAGTCAAGATGAAAAACACATTCTACTCACGAGCAGGGAGTTAATATCTCAAGTGAAGGAGTCAAGAGAGTGATATACATTTGGGGGCAGACAGCTTGTTTATACATGGAACATGGACAGAGCACTGGCAACTGTCACTGTGGGAACCAGCATTCCAGCAGGATTCAGGAGACATTTCAAAGTATGTACAAATGTTAGCTTTCAGATAAGTGGATGTTTGCTAGGTCTACTAGAGTCCAAGATGCACCAAATCAAAGTTTCGGTCTATCTCAAGGTCTAAATCGGTGACTGTCAGAATAACTGGCTTTACACAGTGAAGCAGTAAACAAGAGTGAAGGTAGCCAATAAAGTGTCAAGTGTCCTCGTAATTCCCAGACAGACTAAAACCTGGCAACTACATAATGGACAGAACCACATAAAAGAATTATGTAAAGTATTACTGGGGGCCTGTGATATGGCTCAGCGGGTAAAGATGCTTGCTATGAAGCCTGGTAAGACAAGTGCCATTTCTAGAAGAGACTCCTGCAAGTTGTCCTCTAGCTTCTATATGTACACTGTGGCACATGTGCCCAACAAAATATATCAACAATTAATGTAAAAAAGTTGATGGTCACTAATGGGCATTTCCTTCAATTGCATAGAAATATTTGGAAACAATCAAATACCCCTTTACAGTAAGAACTTGGAGATTAGAAAATAATGTGGTGTTGAAAGGTTAAATAGTTAAAATACAACACAACAGAAACTAGGAAAATGCTCAACTGTGGAGTAAAGACTCCACTCTGACCCTGTGCCAGTCTCCTGGGTATAATCTCAGGGGACCCCGGATTAAGACTGTGTAAGGAGAAAGGTGATGCTCAGCCTTCAACAGAAACATCAGCGAGAACAGAAATAGGCTCTTGTCAACTGAGCAGGATGCAAACAGGGAGTAATAGCTTTAGGACCTGAGAGTCAGCTAGCTCCCAGGAATCTGAGGCATATGCAAAGAGGCATATACACTGCAGCTTTGCACTTAAGTACTAGTCTACTCAAGGAGATCTTGGTTCTCTGAAGAAGCTAATTCATCTTCACATTCCACAATATTTATTTATAGTTGAGGGAAATGTCGCATGTCTACAGTGCGACTCAGGAAGTCTTTTCACTACAAGTAGATGCGTTATTTCTGACCTTGCGGATCCACTTAACTTATACCCCTAACCCAGTAATTTATGCCTCAACTCTTAGTCTGTAGTTTACCACACACTCTGGAATGGGACAGTTGTTTACAATAACAAAATGAGACCAACTACTTATAGGATTTTAAAATGAGATTTGCTAAGTAACCTGGGAAAATGTTTAAAAAAAACAGTAAATAAAATGTTCTTGCTCAGATTTTTAGTATAACTTGAAGGCAATATGTCTTTGTTAGACCTGAAAACTCTTGTGTGATGAAATAATCCAGAATGCTGGATAAAACAAATAATCTTGTAATAAAGGCAAGTCTTCAGAAAAGGTCTTGATATATAGTAAGCGTTTAATAATAATTGGGTCGATGATGCTAAATAAATTCAGATGAGAGTCTAGAAGGATCTGTTGACAGTAAAGAGTGTGGTCCAGGGAAGAGAGTTCCTAGAGAGAAGAGAGGGGTGCTAAGAAGTCTGAGAGTTGGCTTAGCAAGCCAGAGAGCTGAAGCAGATTCTGATCTGGCAGTGCAGGCTGGAGAAAGCTCAGATTCTACTAACCACTGACACTTGGAGCTAATCTGTTCTGAGTCTAATTAGTGCCCTGATTTGACCACCGGTGAAACAGAATTTTACTGGTAATATTAAGTCCTAACGTTAGAGACTATGACAAAAATTTTTTAGATACATCTGGATATGGTGTTGCATACTTCTAATCCCAGCACTGGGTAAGTTTAGGCAGGTCATGAATTCCAGGCCAGCCTAGGTTGCCAGTCGGAACTACATAACAAGATCTTGTATCAATAAAATGAAAGCAAACTGAACCCCCCAAAGCTGCAAATACAGAGAAAGTAAATGTCCAACATAATAAATAGTCAAGTGTGAATATGAATAAAAGATTGATCAGTGTGACTTTATAATGTTTCTTAAAAACCGAGACCTGTAAGGTCTTCCTAGTGCAATCGAGAATTCTGTGACCCTTTTTAAGATATAGCCATAGACCTGTTAAGTGTCTAGTTATGAAAATATTCTGTATTTAATATCAAGCATGAAACAGAAGGTACTGAAAATGTCTTTGAGATGGCAGACATGTCTGAAAGGGCAGAAGACTGGGCCCTCCTCGGCCTGCCTCTGCTGTCCTCGGGCACACCTAATACCTGCTGTTTGAGCTGCTGTACCAGGCGGTCCTTCTCCCGTTTCAGTGCAGCCACTTCTTCTTGAGTCTTTTTCTTTGAGGAGGAAAGCTCTAGAAGAGCTATGTTGGCATCCTTTTCGCTGATAGCAGCCAGGAGAGCTTCCTGCCTGAAAAGGGAGGAAAAAACCATAGGAACACTGAAACACATTTTTTTTTTTTTTTTTTTTTTTTGTAGTTCTACAAAGAAAAATCTGGAGAACAAAGTCAAACAGCTGAGTTTTACATCATTTCACAGGGTGGCAGGAAGATCATACCATGTGACTTGGTTCAACATTGTTCACTTGACAGAGCATGAAGGAGCCAAGGACTGAGCAGAACCTAAAGTTGGGAACTGTAAAACCACAGCACAGGACAGCTTCATAGTTCTGTTGGAATTGGGGTAGAAAGGGCATGAACTCTGTCTGTCTCTCTCTGTGTTTCTGTCTCTTTCTGTGTGATGTGTGGCCTGATTTCTTTGGTGGACTCTAGCTTCTGAGTGTGACCAATGTCTTAAAGGGATGGGTCCATAGTCTGATACATAGTATTCATCAGCAGGAGGAATTAAGTAGTTAAAGCATATATGTGACAAGATTGTACCAACTAAACAAAAAAGTCACTAACTGTATAGTTTTCAAATTTAGCTAAAACTCTATGTAGGAACTCTTTTTTTAATATATATTTTTATTTTTTAATTAAAAAGTAAAATAAGGCCAGGAATGGTGACACATGTCTTTAATAATTCTAGCACTTGAGGGGCAGAGTCAAGCCAATCTGTGAATTCGAGACCTATTTGGTCTACATAGTGAGTCCCAAGCAAGCAAGGGCTACATAGTGAGACTGTCTCAAAAACAGAGCCTATTCTCTCCATTCATGTGGAGTCTTGGGTATTAAAACCATTTTTTTCTATTAAAGGTAATTTGCCCACCCAGTGCTAATAACCCATAAATCTCCCCTAGCATGTATGACTTTTATGCAAATCTTAACCCCTACTTCTTTCCTTCATGCTGATTGCTTTAAAACTAACCAGCAGCAAAGACTGTGAGGCTGGATCTCAGCCAATGAAGAAAACAAAACAGTTACTACCTGTGCTAGAATAAAAATCAAGGGAACGTCCCGTCCTGGAGGTTGCTAGCCTGGTTTGAGCCTCGCTGCACTCTTTACAAACCAACTGCCTTGCCAAGCTACTTCTGCTTTGGTACTGTGTTTCTTTGTGGGACATGGAGATTATTCTTTCTCTTTTTTCTTTGTTTCCAACATAGGAACTGAGCTCAAACTGTCCGGTTTGGGTACAAATGCCTTCACCTCCTGTACTGAACCTTATGTTGCCAGCTTTGATTTGCAAACTTTAAGAAAGTGGACTTAGACACACAGCCATTTGTTCCTGGGGCATGCTGAGTATCAGTAAGTGTTTGATCTCATTAACGCAAATAAATTTAGGGGTGTGACTTTCTTGGTAATGATCTTTATATACTTTGAAACAATAATTTAAGTGTCACAGATTTAAAAAGTCACTGCTACAGCGTTACTGTAACGGTGGCTTTGTTATGGGCAGGTACTGGGGTTCAGTGGGATTTCTTATAATGAGAAACAGGATCAAGGACACAGGAAAGTGGTAGAAACAACTACAGTTTATTAAGAAAGACTAAAAAAAAAAAAAAAAAAAAGTAGGCCAAAGCTGGTGAAAAGGGCCAAGGCTCAGTGGCGAGCTGTATGAAGCACTGAAACTGTCACAGTCTTGGATTTAGGGATCATTTGCATATAATAAACGTATTCTGTGCTTGGCATTACATGACAGCTTTTATGATGAGAGCTTTCCACTTCTCTGTGATAACTGTGACCTTGCTTTCCACCTTACCCTTTGCCACAGTCTGGCTAACTACTCTAGTCTGTGCACACAAAGTAAAGATCAAGAAGGTGCGTGGAAGGAATTTACAAATCACCTATGAACTGGGTGAGGCAACCGTCTAGGCCCAAACCACCCTTCATTAGGTCATCTCTCATGGAAGGGGACAGATCTGACTTACTACACGAGAACTGCACAGTAGCTGTAGGTTTCGACCCAGGAGATGCTGAACCTGAGAAAGCACTGCTGAAGCTTAACTTTGCTTCTGACTTAAGATAACTGAGCTTCAATTGCAGTCATACGGAAAAGTTTAGTGAGGCCACAAACTGGAAGACCATCATTTAAATATCCTAAGATTTTATTTTGGATGAGTAGATCTACTAAACTCCAAACAAGTAATACTAACAAAAGTGGGCCACAGATCAGTTTACAACATGAAAATAAAAACTCATTTAACTAGTTTTTGCTGTTGGAAGAGAAGAGAAGATCCTTATGGATCCCAGTATCACTTCCTGCTGTCTCAACACTGTGGAACTTGGGAAAAACGGCAGGTGGCTTACACATCCAGGCGCTAGTCTAGCACCAAAGCAATACAGACGGTCTAAATACAATGACTGATCATTTGAAACCCATGTTAAGCGGTGAAATGCCCTTATAGCTGAAGGAGTTCAAGCTGGTTTACCTGCGTACTGTACACTTCCTGTTGGCTGTCATCAGGATCCTTTCAGGACATAAAATGTTGGAGCAAGTGTGCGCTCTCAGTGAGGGTGCTGCATGTCTGTGCACTGACTGTCAGAATCACGGTTGGTATTAGCCAAGGAGGAAATGAGGAATTAATGTAAGCAATATAATTATATCGCACCATCAGTACTTTATTAGATACAAATACAAAGATGGTACGGATTTGAGTTTTGTATTAAGAGAAATGCTCAAGGGCTGGCAAGCCTGCCAGAAGTAGAGAAATGTCTAGATTCTGGCCTCTACACTGTGCGTATGTGCACGCATACTCATGTGGCCTAATAAAAAAAAGAAAAGAAAAGAAAAGAAAAGAAAAGAAAAGAAAGAAAAGCACAGTGTAAGAAGGTGAAATTATTCCACATTGTTGAAGTATTTTGATAGAGTTCCAATTCTTACATAAATGGTATGCTTGGACAGTTAGGAATAGAGACAGTATTGTTCGCTTGGTTATATTATAATTTTAATAAATTTGTAATGGATACTATTAATGCCCAAAGAAAACATGAATAAGGCTCTGGAGCTTCACTTGCTTTTCGCTGGGATCCACTCCAGATGCTGCTCAGGTCACACCTGGGTGGTGTCTCTCCCCATCCTGACAGCTGATTCTGCAGACAGACTCTAGGCTACCACATTCCAAGCTATTGAGTTACCCAACTCCTAAACGCCTAACACAATAGATGTACACTAACTAAATAGGTGCCCTTTCCTCACATTCCTCACACCCTCAAGGTGACACATTCTTTCCTCAGAATGCAAGAAACAATCTCCTCCCGTTGCCATCAGGGAATCAGAGACTGCCTGACTTGCAAGCATTTACTATGGACCCATCAGACCCCTGGCATAGAATTTCTCCCTTTTCTGGAACCTGTAAGAAGGCAACCTCACTTTGTCCTGTGGGCCTCAGCTTTCCTCGGGACCCTTGCCATACCTGTCTTTCCTTGACGTTAATAACTCTTCTAATAAACCAAGCTCTTATTTAAATGGACAATCCGCCTCCGTGCTCCCTTGAGCCCAAACCTAAGACTTTGCACTCTCATCACCAGTTTGAGATGTTGTGTAGTGAAGCACAGCAATACACCTCTACTGCGTTGCTACGGACAGCACCTCTGCTGTGTGGATCCCCAAGGGTTTCAGGTACTTAGCAATGGTTAAAACTGTCTGGAACTACCAAGCCTTTACTTGGGTCCCTTGCAAGATCTGATGGGGCAAAGTCCCATGCTTAGGCCTAGCATAGAGAGTCACACTTATAATCTATGCCCCACATTTTACCCCTTTACTTGTCCTGGGAAGACAGGAGAGATGTCGTGGCTTCTCATGTTTGACTGTTGCTGAATAAAGTCTCTTTTGCAAACTTGTCCTTTTGCTAGTAAATGTATTGGGTATGGAACAAACTGGATCTCTTCGGGTGAACCATCTTGAAAACACTGTGAAGTCACTCCCTCTTCTTCGCTCATGGAGACTGAACTCAGGGCCTTGAGTTCTACCACTGAGTCATAGCCTTTGAAAATGTTTATGACAAGGCAAGGATGTGTAAGCAACAACAAGGGCTTTAAACTTGGTGGGATTATCTTTGCTGCTCCTGGTACATCTCATAGGAAGGACTACACTGTGAACTGGTATTAGGTGCTTCTTAGACTGCATTGCAAAAAAGTTGAAACTTTTGTTTAAAATGTTGTATTTTCAGAGGCAACAAAATTCAGAATGAAACAAAAGGTTAAGTTGTGAAAGAAAGTGGGTTTAGTTGCTACCCATTGAAAACAAGCTGTCTTCATAAAAAGATACTTTTTGATAGAAGTAATATTTCTCTGATGGAAACAGAGACACAGAAAAGAAAATTAAAAAAAAAAAGTCAGAAGGGATCCTTTCTAGGAAGAAATCTAGAACACAAACATTAGAAGAGATCTAACAGGAACACAAATGTTTTTGAGAAAGTGGACACAAACAGAAGTTGACCACAAAAGAGTGTTCCTAACTAGAGCCCCACCCCCATCCCCCATGGAGTCCTGTTAGCACAAGCAGCCTCACAGTTTCCCAGGAGAGCCCCAAGAGAGCAACTAGGAAGACACAAGGGAGAACCCCCAGAGGATCAGAGGACAACATGTCAGTGTACTTCCTGTCAAGTCACTCTCCTTGTTCTGAGTCTATTCCTCAGTTAACAAACACTCCCACCCCAGCCGTGGATACAAACATTTCAGTGGTTAGCAACCCCTATTTCCTGAGTAAGTTGCAGCAAAAGGCAAGTCATTAAAGTGGCTAGTCACTCTGTCCCTGGTGCTGTAAACTACACCAGCTGAACTTGCTCTGTGACCTGCAAAGTCTAATGGAATCAAGATGTGCACTACCATGGCATTTGAGCTCCAGGAAACAGTAAGACCTCCCCTCCCCTCTGTTCCTTTCCTCCTTCTGGGCAAATTTCAGAAACTAGAGACAATATCAAAGGCACAGAGAGCTGAGCATCCTTTGATGATTTCTGAATCTTTAACACAGTGGTCTTCCAGCACCAGTAAGAAAGAAACTGCAACCAAGACCGAAACGGCAACTTGGCGGGAGTGCTAAGTGTGTGTTCCACAGAAGCGGGAGTGCTAAGTGTGTGTTCCACAGAAGCGCACTAAGTACAAGGGGCATACATTAAGGAGCATAACCAACAATGTTTAGCATTCCCTCCGTGTCCAAGCCTGAATTTCAAGTTGGATAGCTGCAGAGTTATATACAAAGTGTTCCACAATCCTGAAAGCTTTGGAGAAATGATCAGATGAAAGAAGGAGGCCATCGGCTTTAGCATGCTAATACTATGGGTGAAGAGGCAGTTTAATTGACAATAACCCACATTAAATAGGAAATCCGTTCTCTTATTAACGGACTACATGCACTTTGATTCTGTTGCTTTGTTATTTAAAACTAACTATCCTGAGACTATAGGCAATTGCTGGGTATCTGTTTTGTTCTTCTATCTCCTGCCCTGAAGATGTTCATGCAATGATAATTTCCTCCTTGCTTTGCAGAGGTCTCGGAGTATGGGAGACACATTAACCTGATTAACCTTTGTGAAAGGCACAGTGGGGCTGCTGTGGGTAAACCCGATCTTTCAAACATTGAACCCTGTGTTCTGTTCTTTTATTCAGATAGTAGGAAATACTCTGGATGTAAAACGTCAGCACCAAGTCGGTATTTCCCTCACCATCCTGTTTCCCCACCATGTTAAAGGAAGTGCCCACTCCTGGGTCCCCAGGCTGACACTACCTGCATAATCCAACTGCACTTTGTGTTACATGGCCAACACTGAGCACAGCCTTTGTTCATTCTAATCTTTACTGAATGCACAGCTTTGTATGGGGACTGTCATTTCTGAACCATCATCGCCCATTTATTTAGGGTCCCCTTTATTCCTAAAGTTCCATCCCCAACTTTCCTATCATACACACTATCCTGTTTTTCCAAAGTCAGTGTCTGGGTCTCTCAGGACATGGCATACATGTTCTGGCACGTGTACAGTCAGGACCACCTCTAGATTTTCAGCCCACATCTTTCTTGCAGACTGTCAGTGCCCTTCTCTACTTGCAGCATGCCCAGTCCGTCTCTGTCAGGGTCTACCTCCTCCACTGACTGCTACTTCCTTCCTTGTCAGCATCTCCTCTGAGCACCTGTATCACCTGGACGATGAAGGAAAGCATTTAGTAAATAACCTTCAATTCTTTCATACACGCAAGGCCAGCTTCCCCAAGTATGGTGCATTATGGCTTATCTTAATTTTTTTCTCTAGTAATTAGTTAACACATAACTTTTAAATTGTGATAAAATATTTACAACATCTTTTTAATGATTTATTTTTAGTTATGTGTATACTTATGTATAAGTGGTCACAAGCATGACCACTCAGTTTGACTCCTGGAAGTGCTATAAAGAAGCTGGGTGCAGTGGCACACACCAGCAATCCTCGTACTCCTACAGTAGATGGTGTGTGCGCATGTGTATGGAAAGGCACGTGGTCCCCTCTGCTATTTATGGATCTCCTTTAACAACAGCTTGAGGACCTGTGAGACGGCTCGGTGGATAAGGGTGCTTGTTGCCAAGTCTGGGGACTTGATTTTGATCTCCAGAACTCATGGTGGAAAAAAAGAACCAGTTCCGCTAAATTACACACACGCGCACACACACACACACACACACACACACACACACACACGCGCGCACACACACACACACACACACACACACACACACACACACACACGCATCATAAATCTGAGAAAGCACTTAGAAAGGTAGTTTTTACTGGTGATTTTAGCCAACTCTGGTCAGGCACCCACTGAATTATGCCTTACCGCTGCACTAGAGCACGGGGCAGGGGGCTTAGTAAGTATCAGCCTCAAGAGATAAGGCTGAGTGAGTGGCACTGTAGTTCACTATAATTTTCTTTCTCTTTAGTGTTCTTTTCTAACAATATTAATTCTCCGCCTCATTGATAGCTTAACATTTATAAGAAATGGCAGCATATACTCCTCCATGTGAGTTCATGGTCTCTTCAAAATAAAGTGCACTTGAGGTTACAAATGCACACTTTTGGGCTGCTCCATTTATCTGGTCCTCTGTCTGCAGGAAGTTTGTTTCCAAAGGAAACGAAAGTTTTCTTACACCGTTTCTCAGAACCCAGGCTTCAGAATACCTCCATTTACTTCAATGTCTGTTTTAAGAATCACTGAATGCTTTCAGCCATTAATCCCTGTACTTTGTCACTGTCCCACTGTTTACTTAACCTTTCCCAATCTTGGATGGATGGCACTCACACCAGCTGTCCACACCATCTACTGAGGACATGCCCTTGCCTTTTCTTCAGCTAGCACAGCCTCAGGTTTGAGGACTGTGGGATTTGTTAGAACAGGAGTGGTGTCATGGCCTCAGCAATGCACGTTCCCATCTCATCAGATGCCCGAAATACAACAACTAATCTTTGGACTTGTAGTCTTTGTCCTGCTTGCTTGCAAACTGATGCAGATGAAGGACGAATTGCTGAATCATTAGTTTAGGAAGAAGAGCCATAGTGTTTGCTTTTAGCAACCTAGAGATCTCCTTAGCTCCTCTGACACTAGTCCTCTCCCTGAACACACCCAAGTCAGTATCTAGTTTTCATAAGAAAAACTTGTAAGAAAACCTCTGCTACACTGGTTTGGGAGGATGCAGCTTGGTCATCTTGCCGTTCCCTCTCATATACTCTAAACTGCTTGTCAAATTCCACATATTTAGAAATTTAGAAAAACAAACTTTTTTTTTCTTTTTTAAATACGTGTAGAGAAATTCAGGGTAATTTTTAAAAATTCTTTTTTATTAATGTTAAAGGCAGAAAAGACAATGTATAGCCAAGTCTGGCCACAAATTCATGATTCTGTTGCCTCTGCCTTGTCAGCATGTCCTACTGGCAAGGGCCATCCGTTCTTAATTGTGTTTTAAAATTCTTTTTTAATTGTGTTAAAATTATTGAAACTGTGCCTGCAAATGTAGTAAAGCCTCCTCATTTCTTAATTTGTAAAATTAATTATTTTTATTACCTAAAACATGCTTTTAGGTAAGAAAATTAGATTGCTTTTCATGCCCTAGGGTTTTTATTACAATGAAAACCAAGAGATTAGATTGTACATACATGCTTAAATAATACTTAAAACTACATTTTATGGGCCACTGAAATGGCTCAGTGTGTAAATATGCTTGGTGTCAAGACTGACACACACAGTTGTTCCCCAGGACATGATGGAAAGAACCGACTTCCACAAATTGTCCTATGACCTCTATATAAGCACAATTACAGTGTATGCGGTGACATACACACACCCCAAAACAAAAACAAAACACTAACAAAATACCAAACCACAACTAAAAAAAAAAAGCCAATGTTCTAAGGTGGGAGAGATAGTGTCTCAAGGTTGAGAGCACACGCTGCTCCTGTAGAGGACCTGATTTGGTTCCTAACACCAATGCTGGGTGGCTTACAACCTGTGATTCCTGCTCCAGGGGATCAGATGACTCTAATCTCTTTGCACATTTGAACACATATTTCCAACTCACACACATACATATACACAATTTACAATAAAAGTAAACAATTAAAAACTCTTATGCAAAGAAGAAAAGGTATCTCATTTTTTTGTTTTTCGAGACAGAGTTTCTCTGTATAGCCCGGGCTGTCCTGGAACTCACTCTGTAGACCAGGTTGGCCTCGAACTCAAATCCGCCTGCCTCTGCCTCCCAAGTGCTGGGATTAAAGGCGTGCGCCACCACCACCTGGCTAAGGTATCTCAACTTTACAACAGTCCTATTCTACTATAAACATGTGTTGCATCTTTATAGTAGATCTTTGTATGTATTTCGAAAGAAGCAGAGAGAAAACAACACAGAGAGTACATAAAAGCAAGTATTATGCTTTAGAAAAAGAGATACTCTCTAATCAGGAATGTTACTTTTAAATTTCTGAGGCCACTATGGACTTGTATGAATGCACTTAGAGACTTGCCTTTTTTCTGTCTCTCTTGAGATGATATCTCAGCCTGCTGCCTGCAGTGAACTACTGAAATGTTCCCCCTGCCTTGCTTTCCTAAGTAAAGATTGGGGTGAGAGATGTACACCCCTGCATCAGACTACAAGGCACTTGTTCAAGTGTTAAGACTGTGACGACAAAAAATTATTTGAGATTTACTAATAGACTTCAATTTGATGTTTTGTGGATTAAGGAGATGAATTTTACAAACATCCTAGCTGTAAACCTTACCATTCTATGAAAAAGGTTAAGTATTTATAAATACTGAAGCCACACATGATGACATTCAAACTGCCATCTGTTTCCTGTGTAACTTTTCCAGTCGAAGGCTCTAGTTATCTCAACATTTTCAATGTTCCACAAATACATGCTGCCTCTTCCTTTCTCAAAGGAAGCTATTTTATCCTTGTACTTACAATGACAGTCTTCTGACCCCTGTCCCATCTGCTGGTTCAGCTCAGTTCAGTACACATTTCTTTTCTTTTTCCTAAATGCCTTCTCTGTGACCATGGCTACAAGCACCAAGAAAACTAAATGTGGAATGAATCCTGAATGTTAGCCTCAAGTCTGGTGAGCCCTAAGAGATCCTAGTGAGCAAGGGGCTCAAATCTTGAGACTTTTGAAGGTCTGAGACTGATAGCAAGCTTCAACAGACAATGCTGGGTTAAAGCATGAGGCCCAATGGAGCACACACCCTTCTAAGTATGGTTAAATCAGGAATTGTTAAGCCATTAAGGTGCAAATAGGCTGGCTCTCTCTTTCTGAATTATCTATTAGTGACATTTATAAAGCAAAATTAGAAAATAAATTCTCTCTTATTCGTCAGCTTAGCCATGTATATCTACATGGTTTTACTATATTATGTCCTTCTATGAAAACAAGGATCTTAAGCTATTTAATCATATAAAAATCTTTGTATTCTGAAGCTTTATTAGAGAATAGTATCTAAGATTACTTTAAAAGTGTTTTAAATTTTTTAAAAATCAAGAGAACAGGCAACAGACTAGAAGAATATATTAATAAAAGATGTATCTGATGAACAACTGGTGTTCAAAATCAGTAAACAAACAAACAAACACCTCTTTAAACCCAACTAAATAATGGAAATATGGGCCAAGGAAACTTGACACTTGAATAAAAAGTACATGTACACTTTGGCTTGAAATCTGAATCCTCCATACAAATGGTAAGTGAGTTCTAACAGAATCTCCTTGTTAGTACTCTGTAATACACTGAAGTCAGAGGAGTTACATTTCTACAGCGACACAGGCCTGGCAATTGTAACAGAGACAAGAAAGAGGAGGAGAATCATTACTAGCTGTCATAGTTTTTGCCAACCTGACACAACTCTCAATAAAGCTGGGAAGAGGAAATCTCAACAGAGGAACTGCCTCCTTCAGACTAGCCTAAGGAGCATGTCTGCTGGGCATTTCTTGACTGCTGATTAATATGGGAGGGTCAAGCCCATTGTGGGTGATGCTGGGCCTGGGTTGTAAGAAAAAGAGGCCTGTAAGCAGTGTTGCTCTGCGACTCTGCCTCAGTTCTTGCCTTTAGGTTCCTGCCTTGGCTGCCCTGGATGGTGGACTGGTATCTGCAAACCTAATAAATTTTTTCCTCCCCAAGTTGGTTTTGGTCAGTGTTTTGTCACAGCAACAGTGAAGCAAATTAGGACACTGACTTAGTAGCTCACTAAAGTATAAGAACTTTTTAAAACCATATAGCTAACACTCTTAAAAAACTGAAGTCAATTTTACTTTATAAAAATCAATGCAAGATAAAAAAAATTAGTGAAAATTGTATACACCTTAGAGCAGGTTTTGGCACTGTAAGCAATGGAGTAAAGAATGGGTAGACAAACAAGACACAAACAGCCAGTGGCTGCGCTCCAGAGAGAATGCTGCATATGAGCAGCTCCACTACTCAGCGGCACAGCAGAAGGAAAACTTTTCTAGACAGGACATGAGCTGCTATGCCTTTGTCCTACTTCATGGGTCTGACTGAGCTCCAGTTAAAAGGCCGCCCTGAGACCATGTGTGGCTTACATACTTGCCATTAACTGTGGTTAACGCTGTAAATAAATCACTGGCTGTAACATGTTCATGGGCCCAGCCGTTCTATCCCCTAGGAATAAGGACTTTATTACATCAGACCTCAGAACAAGACACAGTTTCCTGATTTAAAAAGTGGTGCCTTTAAATCAGGACACCTGGCCATCCCTGAGACTACTTAAAAACACAATGGGTCTTAACAAGTACTGCTTCTCAGGGCTGGCCTGTACGTGCCTGAGACTGTTCCTTTTACCCCTAACGTGCTGTGTTCAACATGGGGCCCAGGCACGAGGGTTACTATGGTGCTGAGGTAAAATGAGTCTAGTACCTTACATCTCTGAGCTCTTGCTGCTCCCTAACTTCCTGCAGTAGAAAGCAATGTCCACATGTCCACTTCCCCATTTAGTTCTTTTAGTTCTGCTTGCTTGCTTGCTTTCTCTCTCTCTCTCTCTCTCTTTCTTTTTTTTTTTTTAAAGATTTTATTTATTTATTTATTTTATGTATATGACGAGTACACTGCATCTGTCTTCAGGTGCACCAGAAGGCTTTGGATCCCATTACAGATGGTTGTGAGCCACCATGTGGTTGCTGGGAATTGAACTCAGGACCTTTGGAAGAGCAGTCAGTGCTCTTAACCGCTGAGCCATCTCTCCAGCCCCAATTGTTTTTTTGTTGTTTCTCTGTGTAGCCCTGGCTGTCCTGGAACTCACTCTGTAGACCAGGCTGTCCTCGAACTCAGAAATCCGCCTGCCTCTGCCTCCTGAGTGCTGGGATCAAAGGTGTGCGCCACCACTGCCTGGCTAGTTGTGCTTTCTTAACAAGAAGAACAAAGAACAAACCTGGCTTT
The DNA here is from genome assembly GCA_030674055.1 of Rhabdomys pumilio. Taxonomy (NCBI): domain Eukaryota; kingdom Metazoa; phylum Chordata; class Mammalia; order Rodentia; family Muridae; genus Rhabdomys; species Rhabdomys pumilio. The sequence goes on from JANHMN010000008.1 coordinate 60,054,357, forward strand.
GCTCTAGGTAACCCACCAAGGACCCTCGATGGACTAGTTCTGCAGACCAACCTGCCAAGGTGCACTGGGTAAAGAAACCACAGCGCAGCCAGTATCATTTAAGTTGATTACCTCTCAAACCAAGATCGGTAAAAGCACTAGTCTCGAGGAAACCGGAGAAGTAACCAGCTGTAAAGGTCATGTGTTGTTGAAGTTTACGGACTTACAAGCTGGGTAACCACTAAACTGTCTTGTATACTCTCAGTTCTTTGAACAAAATTCTTAAAAACGGCTAAAACAAAGAGAACCATGTTTCTCAATAGCAAAATAACTCCTTTAAAGACAAAAATCCCACAGTTTCCAGATAGAATAACATATTAATGCTGGTTTTGCTCTACAGTTTTATGGAAGATGCTAAGTCAAAGAACAGCTGCACACTAGCATGGTTTTATGCTTCTCATTGGCTCTGCAGGATTTCCTATTATGAACAAGGGAGTAAACCCAGTAACTTGGTCTTCTTGGACACTACTGAGGCAAATGTACATAATAAAGATGGTTTGATGACTATGCTCTGGGCACATGCAGCCAGCTGCAGATACAGAGAATGCTATGGTGCACTGCTCTATTCCTGGACAGTGGGAAGAGAAACTATGGGGTCCAGTGTATTAGCGTCTTTCTACCTTCCTGGGTCACTGAAACATATTGGCGTTCTTCACGTAGCACGAAGTATTGCCTAAGCAGCAGTCCTTGAGTTCCAGTAAGAGATTGTCTAAAATACTAAGGCTAGAAGGTCCTGAGGAACAATGCCTAAAGTTGATCGCTGGATAACATAAGCACATACAACACACATTTCATCATAGCTGCACATAGTTGGGAACATTAAAGGAATTATAGGATGTGTAAAGCTTTCTAGTAATGCAAAGACTGAAATGCAAGCAATCGACATGGCAGAAGGTAAAGACGCGTGACACAGATGTTTGCCGGGGCAGTCAGTGAGCAATGAATACTGCCAGCCTCCCTAAAAAGGCCAAGGATCAACACCAGTGTAACAAAACTCTCAAGTTCCATGAGAATCTGCTTCCAGGAAGAGGAAACATGGGTTTTTGTGTTTTGGACACAGCATTTCCCAGTGGAGCTCAAAGGAAGACGACAAAACTGAATAAATAGAATATTGTTATGCCAAAACAATCAACAGTACAACTCTGAACCTGTGAAAGACAAAAAGAATGTAAAAGCTATATTAATGTTAAAATTTCATTTAAATATGAAATAGTTATCTTTAAATAAAGAAGAGGAAAATACAAACTGTGACAGATAGCATTCTGAGAAATGGAGTTGTAATGGAAACTGTCCACTGCTTATGACGCTTGTTTGTAAATGGCTCTATTGGCCTCCTGTTGCTCACAGGAGTGCCTCACCCACCCCCAGAAAGAGTTATAAATTTGCTTGTATGCCAGGTGTTCTGTCTGTGAAAACATGGGTATTTTCTTAATACATATCTCAAAACTGCTTTAAACCAGGTCAGGTTAGTTTGGGGGTGGAGAGGAGCTGTATGGTAGTACGTGGGATGGGTAAAGAGACATCGCCATTGACACTGGCTTCATCCAACTTCTACCTACACTATTTCAGTGTTAAACTCAGAGTTTCCAAGACTACATTCATACCAGGACCATTTCCAAGTCTTCTGCTCCTGTCTATCCCATTCTTATCCAGCCGTATGGAGTTAGTCTGGGCATTCTGGAATAAGGACTGAATCCTATTGCGTCCCTGGCTCCTCTGGAACTAGAATAAAACTTTAGGGGCATGGCATACAAAGTCCTGCCAGTTTTCTTCAGAATTTTCCTACAAAATTCTTTGCTCCAGCTAATAATTCCCCAAATATACTTTAATATGCCATAGCTCTGTAACTTTCAAATGCTGTTTTTTCTTCTTCTTTCTTCCTCTTCTTTCTCCTTTCTCTCCTCCTCCTCTTCCTCCTCCTCTTCTTCTTCTTCTTTCTTCTTCTTCTTCTTTTTTTTTTTTTTTGGTTTCTCGAGACAGGGTTTCTCTGTGTAGCCCTGGCTGTCCTGGGACTCACTCTGTAGACTCGGCTGGCCTTGAACTCAGAAATCCGCCTGCCTCTGCCTCCCAAGTGCTGGGATTAAGGGCATGTGCCACCACTGCCTGGCTAGCTGTTTTCTTCTTAAAGCATACTTTCAGTGTTCCCTTCTCTGATACACTTTTTAAGAGGGACAGAATGGAACTACAGTGGTGACTGTCATGTTCCCAGGTAGACACGGATTCTAGCCTGCCTACAATATCCCTCTGACACTGCTCAGAGTTCCTAGGTACCTATTATCACAGTTTCCTGTTTCTATGTATTTCTCTCCTGAGGACTAGGGAAGAACAAACCCATGCCTCTATGAAACAGATAAGGAGGCCCCATCTCCCTGGGACAATGGTTAGATGGTAAGTATTACTGCTAACATGTGTTAAAATAAGTCATTAAAAGTTCTCTCTCTATGTAGGTGTGCATGGTTGTATGTGCACAATCTGTCCAAGTGCAGAGGACATCCTGCAGGAGTAGGTTCTTTCCTTCATCCATGTGGGTCCCAAGGATTAAATTCATGTTTGCAGGCTAATGACAAGAGCTTTGACTTGCTAAACCATTTTACCAACCCCACTCTTAATTATAAATTCTGCAAACACTCTTTCTGCTGTTCATTTGTTCTAAATAAGTTAAGACTCTTGGGCTGGACAATTTAACTCCCTAAGTGGCAGCTGTAGGACTCTGTGACTGACTCAGTCAGTGGTAGATCCTTTTACCATCACTGGGTACACTAAACATACCACAGACACCTTGAAACAACTGTGTAATGACTCAGCGGATTGTTCTGGCTCATGAAAATGCAGCATCAGCTGAGGATATTTCAAATGGTCTGTATCACCCTTTTTGCTACCTAAAGCCTCCATGAACTCTAGAACAATGCAAACATTTGGACCTGGGCCAGAGGGGGATTACTTCCCCTAGTGGATTAGTAGAGGGATTGCTGTGATTGGTGCTAAACAGGCAAGGCTGTGATTGGGACAAACACAAACCTTAACTGCATGTAAAACATTCTGTGTTTGTCCAAACACCTTTTCCTTTGGCTGTCTGCAGGTTTCTTGGGTTCAGTTAGTTGAGCTAGCCAGGACACAGTCTCCTGTGTTGCAGCCTCGGCTGCTGCTGCTGCAAGATAGAGCCCAATAGAACTTTACCCCAGACCTTTCACGGAATCAGCAGTGCATCCTGAGCTTGTAACATCAAGAACAGAGAGCAGAGTGGCAGCCACAGCTGAAACAGCGGTCAAGCCGAGAAGATGGCAAGGCAGTTGAAAGAGGAGCATCTTAGATTCTTCTCCAACGATGTAATACTGGCTGGTGTTAAGGGCAAAAGAATTCTAGTTTCCTGGGTTGGCATTAGAGCTGCAACACTGGCTGTGGTCAAGGGCTGAGCAATCCTGACTTCCTAACTTGTAATACCTGTAGAGGTATGGTCCTGTGGCCCAAAGCCTGAATGAAAACTCTAATACAAGATGGTCCCAAAGAGCTGCTGTTCTTTGCATGTGACCTCCAATGGATGCTGTCAGAATCCATGGAAACACAAGCTCCCAAAGGCTAGCAGCTGAAGAGCTCCTTCAGAAAAATGTGTGTATGAATTTTGTACATTTCAATCATTGGTGAACAATTTTATCTATTACTTCCTTCCTTGGGGAATTCAAGGTGAAAAATGTTAACAGTTAGCTGGTTAGGGTTTCCTTAGGCAAGGGATTTAGAAAGGTTTTAATATTCACTGTGAGTAGCAGAAAATCTTGATGTGAATGTAAAATATAGCTCATATAGTCAAATAATCAGCTTTAGGAAGGATTACGAGTGATTTTCATTTTCTTCTTTATGAAATGTCTGATATTTTACAAAGTGAAAACAATCAATAAATCTTTAACTTTAGAAAACAAGAAGTGGGAGAGACTAGCAGCAGGTTGAGGAGCCAAGTCCTAGCCTTCTATATAGTACAGGATGGACACGAGACAAGTTTGTAATGTTTTCAAAGGATGAGTTCATCTGAGAAGCACATCACTCGGAATGAGCCTGGAGTAGAAAGGTAGGAATGGTACTGCACCTCCTTACAGGCCTTTCTGTACGATCTGATTTTCCATCTTTGCTATAGATTAGATTCGTTTCAAATTTAACCAGAGAAACAATAGAAATTACTGGTCTTTACAATGTAAAATTGCTGTTTCTAGTTATAATAGGGACACTTGTTCTTTGCCACAAAATACAAAAAAACAAACAACAAAAATGACAACAAAAAAACCTACTCAAAGCTTCAGGGTTGAATCCATGGCTGCTGGGTCCACGGTGTAAGTATTCACCTCAGCTCTGACTATGTTCTTCCATTGGGAACTGTTAAACTATTCTCCAGAATTTCTTTAAAAGAGGAGCTAAGCAGAGAAGAAGACAGAGGTCAAAGACCCTGGGAGCTTTTAGCTTAAACCGCCTCTAGCTCCCCCTTCCCTGCAACCCCCATATATTCCTCGTCATTAAATCTGCTCATTCTACTTCCTCAGTATTTCTTCACCCTCCACCTCTGACACAACCCTCATTCATTTGCTTCCCCCAAATTACTTTAACATTCACTTTTTGGGGCATCTTAAATATTCACATTTCTCCCCTTTCAGGTGAGTAAATTCTAGAGAACAGCATTGGGTGGCAAAAGAAATCCAGCTGCAAATCTGTTCCTTCCCAGTTAGTGTATGCCTGAGACCATGGCTTACTTTCTAATAGCTTTAGCTCCCTGTGTCCTAAAATGGGTGTGAGTGGGTGGTGGAGGCAGCAGCCCTCCTGCAGGCTGCTGTGAGGCTTCTGGAAGTTAGTACCATACACACTGGAAAGTAGAAACTAGCACTGTAATTGTTTTATTTGGTGTATTGTGTATTCTAAATAGAATCTCAGTTATAAAAGTCTACCATTAGATACGTGTATGGCTCTGATTTTCTTTAGACTATTATACTCTATTTTTGAGATATGGTATATATTAGAAATCAAGAAAAAGAATGTTTCCAAGACTAAAAGAAACCAAACTAACTTTTACATTCATGAAGTAATTTCTACAGAGTCCAAAGAATGAAGACAACAAAGACTCCTTGCTTCTTGGAAGCAGAGACTGTCCTAATCATGATACTACTGCCAGCAGGTACACAGCTCCTCTCACTGAGTGTTCCTAGTTCAAGGACAAGAATGTATTAAAAAAAAAAAAGAGAGAGAGAGTGAGAAGCAACAGGACCTGAAGGGGAGGAGAGTAGTGTGTGGAATCAAAACAAGGCCTTTAAGACAGAAGACAAAATAATTTTAAAGTATTGATTTTTAGTATAAACATAAGAAAATTAAATACTTTTTAAACTCTAGAATTTACAAATCAGTGATTTAAAATGACTTGTGTTCACTGTTTGTGTGTGGAGTATGTATGAGTCATGGTGTATTTGTAGACATCAGAGGACAACCTGTGAAGGACCGACTCTATTTCCATCGTGTGGGGCTTAGGACTGCCATACAGGTTGTCAGGCTCGTAAGCAATGGAAACAGCAGCATTCTTAAGAATTATGGCACATGGTCCCAAGTACTCCTGGTCTACCACTGTTTTGTCTCTAGTTAAAACTGCCCAAGTATAATCTGGAGACTGCGTCATCAGCAGGGCAAAGTTTTTTACTTCCTCTTCCACCAGGAACTGCTTTTTCTGTTTCAAAGGCAGAGCTTCTGTAAGAAAGTGTCTTCAAGCTAAGGAATTTCAATCACGGCACATCTGAGGAGTTTTGTCACTTGAAAAACAGTTTAGATGGAACAGTAGAATTTAATGCAATTAGTTACTTAAGTTGAGAGGCCAGAGACTCTACTTTCTCCCTGTTCAAATACTGAACTTTCAGTGAAATATCTGACTTGATTTTAAATTGTTCCACTCTGTCACAGTTGAAAATCAGGACTGCAAGGATTGTTCTACAGGACTCTGAGAAAATAAGGATTGAGGGAAAACCCGATAAAAGATTTGTCATTCAAGGAAAACATCACTACTAGCCGTAACCTTGGCCTCATCCTCTGCACAGGAATGAATTACTTTTTGGACTGTGACTATGGAAGTAGAAGACTAGTAACTTCATACTGCAAGATTCCCAAACGGGGATTAACTTTGGCAGGAGCTTGTATAATACACGATAAAAGGCATTTATCACACTGAAGTGGCTGCATATGGTAACAACTAATGACCAAATTAAATAAATGAGACACAAATAAATGAGCTAGGAGGCTTGGCTATGTGAAAAAGGAATAAAATTGATCAATATGTATATACTGTACTATCAAAGAGAAAAGATAAATTCTATTCATGGACGAAAAACTGAGTTAAAACTATAAAACTTGGATTACTCAATATCCATGAACTTTATTTGATTGTTTTTTGATTTTGTTAATAAAGATAAAGATTAATGAAGTCAACCTTAAAGTTTTGAGCAATAAGTGGAACTGAAAAATGTATTATATATTTATTAAACTGTCTTTTCCAACTATTATCCTAATTTTAATTTGCAGATTTACGAGACATGCTCTCATCCCTATGATCACCAACAAAGTCATGTGCCTGGGTTTCTAAGAGTTATTTTTCCTACTGCATAGAAAATGCCAAGTAAAATTAGCAGCTTTGATTCAATCACTGAACATAAACCCTTAGTATCGGTTCAATCTCCAACTTATTATAAACGGTACACTAGTCTCCTCTTAACTCAAGAGGACTAGTAGGACAGGCCCTGAGAATCTGGCAATCTTCGGAGATAACCATGCAGACTCCTGGCACACTCTGCCATTACTATTAATGCCTACTGCATGTATACACTCCAGGTTCTTCCGTATTAAGCTGCTTAGCTGCTAGAAAAGCAACTACTTCAGACCAGAGTCAAAGGGGAAACTTGGATGGAGACAATCATACAATTTTTTTTATCAAAGTTCATGCTTTGCCTGAAGTTGGGAAGGAGCACTGAACAGCTTTTTTTATGAAAAGAAATGGAAAAACACTGAATAAAGAGAAGCATCCACTGTAGTCATTCTTTTTGTTCAGTGATGAGTTTTTAAGTTCAAAGGTTTCCCCGGTCATTTTAATATTTTATATTTAGCAAAGCTCTAGTAACTAATTTAAAACATTCTGTACATTAATATTAAGATGCCTACAGTCGGGTGTTGGTGGCGCACGCCTTTAATCCCATCTCTTGGGAGGCAGAGGCAGGCAGATTTCTGAGCTGGAGGCCAGCCTGGTCTACATACAGAGTGAGTTCCAGGACAGCCCGGGCTACACAGAGAAACCCTGTCTTCAAAAACCAAAAACCAAAAACCAAAAAAAAAAAAAGCCTCCTGTGTGGGCTATAAGCACAGCAGACTCCTTGTGTCTGTGAGGTCTACATCAGAATTCAACCAATCATAGATGGAAAATAGTTTTAAAACTTTTAGTCCGTAGTGCGCCCATACACATTAGGTTTTGTCATTATTTCTTGCTCTATTACAATAACTATGTACTGAGTTACATTTTAATGACATTTATTGAGCTCAAGATGGCTTACAGTATAAGGAGTATAGATACAGGTTACATGCAAAGAGTATGCCATTTCATGTAAAGAACTTGAGCACTCAATAACTTTAGCATTAAGGGGACCCTAGAAGCAATCCTCTGGACAACTATATACATTTTGGGGCACTACTAATGAAGCATACAGAGCATGGATGGATTATTTTCTATATACTTTGCTATGTCAACCTCTGACAGCAGTGGAATTAAATTGCATTTGAAATGATAGGTGATTTACCAATATTCATAGCTAAAAACAAAACTAGATTTCCTTGAAGCATTTATAAAAGTGCACATGTATGTCCACCTGAATGTGCACATGAAGCCAGAGGTCACTGCTTTTCCTCTTCGTTTTGAGAACAAGGTCTCTGACTGAATCTTGAGCACCTCACTTCAATGGGATGGGAGACTGGCTAGCCTGTGAGCTCTGCACGCCATCACTGGGGTCACTAATGTCTACTATGAGGTCCAGTTATGACACAGGCTGGGGATCAGAGTCCATGCTTATATAACCAGCCCTTTACCCATTGAGCCATTTCCCAGCTTTAAAGTACTGACAGAGTTTATAATTAAGTTTGGGATGGTCAGAAAAACATTCAAGCAATCAAAGAAATTCGAATAGCTAAAAATACAAGAATTTTGAATCCTGTATATCTAAGAAATGAGTTTTTAAATAAAAAGAGATATTTGTTTTTCAAAAATGAACTTTGTTCAAGCCTTACTTCCCAGTTCTTTTGTGACCAAGTAACTGAGACTAAGACCTCTGACTTGCTATGTTGAAAGCAAAATACATATTCTTTGGAATCATAAGTTATAATTCTGAAATGTATCCAGGAAAGTCTACCTGTGAACCTTCTTGAAATGAATTCTATAATAAAGGAAACTCTTGGCAGGCTCCCGAGTGAGGTATGCTTGCTGTCTGGAGTTTTTTCCCACCCAGCCAGCAGGGCAGACTTTGAGTTCATTATCACCTCATCAGTGAGCCTGTCATCTGCCAACCATGAGAGAAGACTGAAGCAGTCACTAATGCCCGGCCTTTTGGCTTCTCCACAGCAAAAGGAAATTCACAACAGATGGATACTTCTTACCCCTATACATCCACTGCCAGTTCTAATTTACTGGCTCTGTTAGGCAAGACCAGGAAGGACTGACAGTAGATAATGACAGTAAAGAGGCATTGTTTAAATACACTGCACTGCCAGGACTCAGGACCAAGAAAGCCAGGACACAAAGGGTGAGAATGCAGGCCCATGGGTACTAACAACAGAGTCAAGTCCGCCAGGGTTTGGATGCTTGGAGGGTAAAAGCAACAGAAGAAACTTCCAGAGTTGGGGATGCTCAGTTTTGGAGTGCTCACCTAGAGGGCACCAGCCCTGGGTTCTGTCCCCATTGCCTCCTGAAGACTGGGTGGGGTGGATCTCAGAACTGAGGAACTAAAGGCAGGAGGATCACAAGTTCAAGGTCATCCTCACATTGTGAGTGGAAGGGAGTGCAAAGAAAGGGAGGGACTGAATCCTAGTAAAAGAGCTAAGTACAAGAGGTGGACACAACAGCCATACAGGCTTCAGGCACAGGGGCAGGCTTATACTACACAGTTAAAACAGGAACAGAAACAAAACAAAACAAAACAAAACAAAAGCAATCACTCCTTCTGAGCAAATATATTTTCCTGCGCTGGACAGTTTGGTTGTTTTCTGTTTATTTGTTTGACACAACTAGAATCATTCTGAGAGGAGTGACTATCAATTGAGAAAAGGCCTCCATAAGCTCAGGGCAACTGTGGGCTATTTTCCTGATTAGTGATTAATATGGGCGGGCCAGGCTCACTGTGAGTGGTACAACCCCAGGGTGGTGGTTCTGGGTTCCATAGGAAAGCAGAGTAAGCCGTGAGCAGCACTTCCATAGCCTCTGCTTCCAGACTGCTGCCTTGAGCTGCTGCCCCATTCCTCTGGATGAGTGACTACATTGTTGTTGGTCCTTGTGTTTGCTCATCACAGAAATACAAAGCCACACTCAGACCTTCCCGATGCTGTTTCTATTTTGAAATGTTATGTTTAATTTCTCCCTGGGTAAAATGTGTCCAGTTATTTTTCTGTTACTTTTGGTTACAATTTCTGCTTATTTATATAGAGAAAAGTAAAGAATATTGGGGAAATGGATTCTAAACGTAAAAGAGAGTAAGATCATGGCTTCCCTACCCAGCTGTAGTATTTGATTCCCAATACTCACAATACTGATAAATAGTACTTGTATGATCATTTATGCATTGTGAAATATAATTTTAGTTTTATATACACTGCATCTGTATAAAAATGCTTTGAAATTTTCAAGTGTTTAAACAACTATTTCAAAGTTAACTAAGTTAAATTACACTGACTATAAAGAAGCTAATATTTGAGGTGAAGTAACTATCAGGCCACACCTTCGGCTGCAGGTGTTTCTTCTATAACTAGTCTCATAACTCAGATTCCCAATTAAACCTTTTGACATTGAAGTAAGAATTATTCATGCTTTAGATACTGCATATATACTGTCTAGAATAATTTGTCAAGAAGTTTAAACATTGGGGCAGGGACGTCCTAGAGCAACGGCTCAGTACTTAGTGTTCTTGCAGAAAACCTGGGTTTGATTCCCAACATCCACCTGGCAGTTCACAACCTTCTACAACTGCAATTCCAAGAGATTTGATGCCCTTTTCTGACCTCTTTGGGCACCAGGCAAGCATGTGATGCACACTGATACAGGCAGGTAAAATACATATATAAAACAAGATTAAATTTTTTTAAATATGTAATATGTAGGGAGGCAGTTCAAAAGATAGTGCTTGCCACAAAATGGGCAGACCTGAGTTTGGATAACCCACATAGAAGCTGGGTCTGTATGGCAGTCCACCTGTAATTACAGAATTTAGCAGGCAGGATAGAGATCAAGCTTGCAAGCTGTAATAGCTGAGTCAGCCAGCTCTTGCTTTGAGACCCTGTTTCAGAAAGTAAAGTGAAGAGATTAAAGAAGACACCCAATGGCAACCTCAGGCCTTCACGTGAACGCCCTGACACACACATTCTTGAACTAACAGAGAACCTTTCCCCCTTATCATGTATACAAAAAAAAAAAGCTAATATTCACTTCATTTCCCCCAAAAGAGTTCTGTGCTGCACACCGACAGTTTGGTTAAAGCTGACTCTTTTCCACAATGCTCTCACTGTGAAATGGCTCAACAGGTAAAAGCGATAATCTGAGTGTGATTCCCAGAACTCATGTAAAGGTGGAAGAAGGTAAGTGAAGTAAGCTGTCTTCTGATGGCCACCTGATGGACTATTCAGTTCCCGTGTGTGACACACACACACACACACACACACACACACAGTTTACAGAGCTAGTAAACATCTTAGTGTGGGAAGACAAACCCATGACAACCACACACTGATGAAATCACAGGTGACATATCTGTCAGAACATGTTACAGTGAGGCTTGTAAGACCCAAGATGACTTCATACAAATACAATTTTCCTCTTCTGTGATAAGCAGATTGGCAATAGAACAGATGTAACGGAAGTAAGGTTTCAACAACTCTATTCAAGAACTTTCTTTCTTTTCTTTCTCTCTTTCTTTCATTCATTCTTCTTTTGTTTTTTTTTTTTTTTTTTTTTTTTGAAACAAGGTCTCACGTAGCCCAGACTACCCTCAAACACTCTGTATTCTGAGGATGACCTTGAACTATTAAACTTTTTCTGTAATCCTGACCCTCCTGCCCCCACCTCCGAATGCTGGGATTCTAGACATGAGCCACTACACCTGGTTTACGCAGCACTGGGGATCAAACCCAGGGACTCCCCCAGACAAACATTCCACCATGGAGTCACATCCTCATCTCCAGAACTTTGTAGTTTTTTTTCAGTTACCATTAGGACATACAGACTTTCATTACTCTCCAATAAGTCTGAAAAATCAAGCAAGAAAATAAATGTAAGAGATAACTGAATTAACTCAGTACACAATAGACTGCCCAAAAATGAACAAAAGAAGGTTAACAAGACAAAGACACTGCCCAGGCAAGGTACAGGAGACCCTGGTAACGACGGGAAGCACAACACTGTCAAGATGTCTTAGACGAGCAGAGGGAGACCGCAGACAAAAACAAACCAGCCCCGAACCAGCTGCTCGCCACTGCAACTAGAGTGCTATACTGGAACTTCACACTCACATCCCTGAATGGGCTTACCTTAGCATAATTAATTTTAATTCTTAGTAATGCTTCTAAGAACTAGATCTTACCACAACAGAACAAAGATGAAACAATTGTTTCCTCTTATTTCTGAACAACGGAAATGAAGTGCATAGGGTATTCTGTATACTGTGGGGGAGCTCAGTGGAATCAAATGCTGTGGTTCTAATCCAAGTTCTCTTATTAACTTTCCTGTAAATTCTGCATATAGAAGTCATTTTGAAAGCTGGCTTCCTTAAATGTAACCAAGAGAATGGAAAGCAGGAACAGCAGCATGACTTCTCAGCCCACCATGCACGCAGTTACTCTCACACCTTGATACTTTCCTTGTACTTAGAAGTACACCAGGAATTAGTAGGTAATATTTTATGCGTTTTTTAAGGAATGAAAGTTGATGTTAAAAGACTTATTTGCTATATCTACATCACTCCCCACTGCTGAGACAGGATTTTTTTGTGCAGCCCAGGCTAGCCTCAAACTCATAATACTTCTCATGTCAACACCTGAGCGCTAGGATTACAGGGATCAGACAAGGTGGATATACTTTTTTTTAAAGATTTATTTTTATTTATATGAGTACACTGTAGCTGTCATCAGACACACCAGAAGAGGGCAGTAGATCCCATTATGGATGGTTGTGAGCCACCATGTGGTTGCTGGGAATTGAACTCAGGACCTCTGGCAGAGCAGTTGGTGCTTTTTTTTTTTTTTTTTTTTGGTTTTTTGAGACAGGGTTTCTCTGTGTCGCCCTGGCTGTCCTGGAACTCACTCTGTAGACCAGGCTGGCCTCGAACTCAAAAATCCGCCTGCCTCTGCCTCCCAAGTGCTGGGATTAAAGGCGTGCACCACCACTGCCTGGTAGAATTGGTGCTCTTAACAACCGAGCCATCTCTCCAGCCCCCAAGGTGGATATTTTTACATTCTTTCAAGATATAAATATAGAGAAAGGCAAAATCTTTTGAAGTGCATATGAATGTTTTCATGGTCTGCTTTCAACTTTTCTAAGCATATCGATCCACTCATAGAAAAGGAAGTTTCCTCAACCACTAACTATTGTCTGCTTTTACCAAGTAATGTCCTCCCCAAGGTTACAGTGTGGTTCGTTTCTACTGGCAAAAAACAAAACAAACAAAACAAAACAAAACAAAAAAAAACTTTACAATTTTAAAACCAGCTCAAGTTGGATCACTGACCTACCCTCAGCCAGTCTTTTTGAGTAGCACAAGGCATCCTACACACTCGGTTATACCTTGTGTTAGTCTGACTTTTCAAGGTTTTAAACATCGTCTAACAAATTATAATCATTTTAATGTGTCACTAAACCAAAGGATAACGCTTTCATTATTATCAGGAAATACTGCTTCCTCATAGATACTGCAGTGGTTCCATTTCCAGCAAGATGTATCAAGCCACACCCCAAATCCCTGCCTCACCGAGGGCCTGCAAGCTTGCTATCAGCCTCATGACCTCCTCCTGGGTTTGAGCCTCAGAACCCACATGATGAAAGGAGAGAAGAGACACTAAATTGTCCTGTGCTCCCCCCACAATAAATACATGTAAATTTAAATAAGACCCCCCTCCCTTAGATTACATATGTATCTGCTGTAAGAATAGTGGGAGGTGAGAGCAGAGGTGACAGCACAAGGAGTTGGACCAGCAGGCTCGAAGCAGCTTGTCTGTAATGACAAGCAGCTGAGACTTGGCCCAACAGGAGGCAGGTTACTGAAAAGCTTCTATGTTGACTTGCCAATAATTACCGTGTGGAAGGAAGTATAGTATCAGAAGAGCATGAATTAAAAGGCATAACCAATCTGTAAGCTATGGATCAGGAGTCACTACAAACAGCTCAAGTAAGAGACCATGATGGTTCCTACGTGCTTTCACAAGCCAGGGCTAGTTCTAAAACAGATGTTCTTAGAGTAGAAAACTCATTCTGTTGCTTTTGTTTCAAAAAAAAAAAAAAAAAAAAGAAAGAAAGAAAGAAAGAAAGAAAAGAAAGGAAAAACGAAAACTAGATTAAAGATTGTGTTGCCTTGCCTTACTGCATTTTGGAGATTAGCCACTGGGGTCTAGGCAGGTGACTGAGTCCAGAGTTCCCCCCTTCAGCAGTCTTTATAGCCCCAGGAAACTGTACAGTGACAGACCAGCTCAGAGAATGGGGCACCAGTGTGTCAAGACTGAAAACCCT
>JANHMN010000008.1:60068380-60079717 GCA_030674055.1 Rhabdomys pumilio
TAGTTGAGTAAAAGAGGACTTTTGAAAGGATTAAAGGGAAGAATTGAAGACAAAGAGGATATATGAGAGGTTCCTTATATGGTACCCATGACAAATCAAAGTTAGCTTCCATCAGAGTTCATCCAGGGGCACCAGTGAATTTATTAAGTTTACTATGGGTGAAGGGCTATGACCAGGAGTACATGTAGTTCTAAAGCAACTGCACTGAAAATCTGAACTCAGCATGTCTGATGGCTTCCCTATGGCTGCAAAGATCAAACACCCTTCTGCTAGTCTTCCACAGCCAAAATATGCCAGCATCTTGCAGATCCAGGAGCCATGTTCAATTAGGGCAAAAAAGTATCAAAAGGCTTCGAGGAGCTACTGCTGGAATCTCAGGTGAAGATCTGATGGTCCTTCCCACCCAGCCTTTCCTTTTCTGACTGAACATCCCCAGTCAACAAGCCCAGTTGTGACGAGCGTCTGCAAACAGGCACAGCTGATCCGATGAAGATGATGGCTGTTTTCCTTGATGGAGAGTGCTCTACAACAGTATTACTTAAGGATACAATCCCCTCAGAACATAAGCCCCATCTCCAACAGTAAACTGAGAAGCAACTGAGTCCTGAAAGCATCAAAGTCTATAGAGTGCTTGGGTGATTGATTCTAAAATGATATTGCCTGCTGCACATGCTCTGAGCAGATAGAGTAATAGAGTAAGCCCCTGACTTTTTTTTTTTAAACAGAGTATTTAATCTTTCATTTAACTTAATTAGCACAAAAAAAGAAACATGTTTCACACTGTAATTGTGGACAACTGCCTAAACAACTGCACTTACAGAAGTGGTTAAGGGAAATTAGCACTTATTATATTAATTCCCTGTATCACTTATAAAGTTTCCTAAACTAACGGGATGCCTTCCCACTAAAGCTATATGTAAAAGACCTTTTATCTTGAAGTGACCTTAGAGACACCATCCATTGTGAAAAGAATAACCTTAAAAAGTCTCAAGATCCCAAAGGAGAAGCCATTTGGTCTTTACTCAGAAGTGAAGCACACTCAGACCAGACGCTGTACTTGCAGTGCCAACTGACAAGTGAATGGGTCGCTGATTATCTACACTTCAGTGTCACTGGGGCCACAGTGCATGGCAAAACAGAAGGCAGTCATTACTTCTGTAGTAGACACCTGTACCCCACATCATAGCTAAGATCACAGCATGAAAACATTTAAGCTTGGATAAATTAAATTTCTACCTGTAGTGAATGAAGGCCAACTGTTTTTTTTTTTTTTTAATAAGTGATAGAGAAAATAAGAAATATGGTGTAATAATACCTTAAGGAGAAGGCCATCACGTACAGTCACTGTTCCTTATTCATGATAGCTAAAAGTACTGTAAGCACTGAATTACCAATACTGAGTCAATCACTAGAAAAATGAAAGACTTAGGTTCACAGAAGCATCTGGCCATAGCAATTTGATAACCAAATCTCACTTCATGTGTGTTTCTACCTAAAGGAATCTTATTTTATATACTAATAAATACACATACAATGAATTGAACTCATAGCTAAAAGCCATGTATGTATCTAATACACTTGTGGAGCTTATCTAATGTAAGTATTTTCTCTGTAAGAAATAGGTCAGTATTTTGGGACTTAGGACTCTGTACACCTTATTAGTCCTAGGCTTAAAGCTTTGCTATGGCAAGATCCTGTTTTTTAAAAAAAGAACAAAACTGTGGGAAATATGGTGTAAAGACCATGCGAAGGACAACTGTCTACAGTACAACACCTAAGCCACGAAGACAAAGTGTTACCTTGTCTGGCACTAAACTGGAATATGACTCAAATTGTTTGCTACTCTATCCAGATCGGAATAACTGAAAATGTCACAAGTGTTGATTTGGGGGTTGCAAATGTGCTTTAGCAAGTGAGTGAATTCACAAATAGAGACTTTACTAACAGAGGATTGACTGTACTTGTCTCTAAAATGTATTCAGTGAAAGCAAACATTTATCTTCTACCCCATAATCAGTATTACTTTCTTTAGCATGACCATGGGATGACACAGGCCGCTCCCTAACAGTGCTTCTGTTTTGGACAAGAAGCAATGCTGTTGCAAATGAACTCAAAGTGAGTCTGTCACCATGTGGACTGTCACCATGTGGACTGTCACCATGCGGACTGTCACCATGTGGACACACCCTACTGTGCATTAGAAACAATACTGTAAATTCTTAAATAGAACATGTAAAATAAATCCTGGGTTTAGTTACCTAAACTAAATTTACAAATTGAAAAAAAATTACAATTCCTAATTCTTTATTCCAAGAGATTATACTTTATGAAGACTGTTTTGCCATTTCTAAAATAAACTCTAAAAAGAACCCAAAACTAAAAAGGTTAGGAAACATGAAGGCCTAATTGCAGTTTTCATCAGTTTCTGTTTACAACTGTAAACACTTAATTTTATATGTAAGTATCTATCACCGATTTTATATAGTCAACTTTTTAAAAGTTAAGAATAAAAATTTACTAAATAGTCATGCTGAAGGAGTAGAAAATTTGGCTAAAGAGACACGGAAACATTATTGCTTAATAAATTCCAACAGTTTACTAGTTAGTACTTAGAGTTTGAGCTTCCATTACAAAGAACCATAAGTGAACAACTGCAGTAAAGGCCTAGCGAAACATAAATAAGATTACCATTTCAAGAAAGGCAAGGGCACTGTCTGAATTGTGATAGCTACCTTCCTCTTTCAATACAGCTCCTATTCTTCCAATGCACTAAACATCACAATGACAAACGTAAAAAGTGTATGCCTTCAATAAGCCCAAAATAGGAGAGAGGTAAATAAAAGACAAGGCTTTATTTGTAACATCTCCAAACTGTCTTGCTTGCTAGTGAGGCAGCTCAGTGGATAGAGGTCCCTCGTTGTCCTATGATAGAAGCCTGACTACTTGAGTTCCGTCTCAGGAACCCATGTAAAGGTGGAATGAGGGAGCTGATACCATCTCCAACCTGGCAACACCTCAAATTTCTATTGATGGTTGAGTGGGTGAACTGTGGCACAGTCACAGGATGGAATACTATGTAGCAAGTATAAATGAGCTATACATACATGTAACAAAGCATGGGTAACATATAGAAGTAGACGCATATAGAAGGGGTATACGAGGTGTGTGGTAAATGGTTAGGGACAGTAAAGTATTTTAAGCGGAAGATAAAGCACATGGGAATCTTAGAGCAGTCATGTTATCAGGCATAAGCAAGAAGTAGGACACTCAGACAGGAAGATCACGGAGGAGGCAATAAGTCCCCCAACCTGGGAATACCTATAAAAGCACAAATTATGGTTCTGACAAGAATAAAGACAAGAAAAGAAGTCAAGCAGACAGAATGGACTGGGCATGGTATCAGAATGCTTGAGAATAGAGGAAGGGCTCAAAGATAAGCTCTAGTGGTATTTTAGAAGAAGTGGGGACATTTTATTTCTGGTAGTAATTTTAATGTTACTATAAAAACCTCATTTGGGGTGTCTTATGAATAGTTTTATATTATATAAGTAGTATGAAATGTAAGTCTGTTATATGATTATATACCATTTAATTATGCCTGATGTATCTTGCATGCAAAAACAAAAATGCTTATAGGTAAACCAACCAGACAACAAGACAACACAGAAAATGCCTCAAAATTGCTGGGGTTGGTAAGAGCTCTAGGGTAGATTGGTTATCACACGAAACCTTTAGGATTAAATTTTTTAGCTCTTTCTAATAAGAAAACATCTAAATGAAATCTTTGAGATTCAAATTACTTGGAAGAAAAAACTCAGTGAATTTGGAAGGAAAGCATGGTCTTTTGAAACTCTTCTACTATGGTTTGTCTTATTTTAAAGTTGCTCTACTTGTGCCAAGTGTGTATCCATACACTTCCAAGTGTATCCCTCAGGAGTCACTTAGATGCTTTCAGAGGCAAATAAATCTGGCTTATCAGAATACCCAGCATCCTACACATACTCATGTCTTCAGGCTGTCCAAGAGTATGCCCATCCTGACCATGTGTGAACTCAGTCTGAGGACAGCTGCATGAGTCACAGCTTCTAAACAGCTATTTCGCTTCTTGAAACTTTACACCAGTTCACTTCTATATTCATTTCGACATGGATCAGTTCCCAAGCTGTGTTTACTTTTCCATTGTCTGCAAATATTTTTATGACTTCTTTTGAAGTGACTGTCACAAAACCAAGTCAGGGTCTCATGGCCTCTTTCCTAGTAAAACAAAGACTTCTGCTTCCACACTCAATCTGAAGAAACAGACGATATGTATTCTATGTTAAACGCTATCTGTATGAAGATAGGTGCTAAGATAGTGGTTCTCAGCCTGTGGTTTAATTCTCAACCACTCCTGGGGGTTCAACAAATTGCTTCACAGGGGTCACCTAAGACGATGGGGAAAAGCACAGATATTTACAATTCATAACAGTAGCAAAATTACAGTTATGAAGTAGCAACAAAAATAATTTTGTGGTTGGCAGTCACAACATAAGATACTGTATTAAACGGACACAGTAGGAAGGGTGAGAAGCACTGATCTAAGTTATTACATAATTGGCAGAAAGGATGAAATAAAAGAGTTTAATTATTCATATATTATGAGCAGGCCTGTATGTTCTGTAATTTTAAAATAATTTCTCACAAATTTGTAAGTCAGGTATTTACTACTTTATATATATGAAATTAAGAGCAAAATAAAGTCAGTGTCACGCATTGCATGATTAAATCCAATTCTAAGTTGAAAACGCATGCCTTTATTGCTAAATTAAAGAAATATTTATAATATCAAAATATTATACAGATAATACATTCACTCCCTCACCTATATCTATTCAGATTAAATCTTTGCTATAACACAGCTATGAGTGTGATTTACCAGTCAGACTAGAAACCCAGGCCCTATTCATATGGTCTATCAAAAAGTATAAAAAATATATAAACACAGTCAAAGCATGACAATGCACGCTTATGATACTAGTGTGGATGGGACTTAGACAGCAGGGCTGAGATTCAAGAGCACTCTAGAATACACAGTGAGATTCTGTCTCAAAACCCTGTGCATGTATGCACACATCATAGTTAAAAAACAAGAAACCCAAAGCCCTCACTCATGCTTGTTCTTCACTGTCCCAGGCTAATGGTCATCATATGCCTGGCTTCAAATTTCTTTCTTTTAAAACAAACAGTGATATAACATTTCCATGCTGTTATTTTCATTTAATGGTATCAACTAGAAGCTGTGTGTGGTGATAGATATATACCTGAAATCAGATACCAAACAGAAACAAGAATCAACTTGAATTATAAATATGTAAGTCCTTTGATCTTAAGGTTCTACTTTGTGAATTTTATTCTACAGACACATGCATAAGAAATGACTTTGGCTTAAGGTTATTTTCATGCTCATGAAAATCTGCATATATATATAATATATAATATATATATATATATATATATATATATATATATATATATTACTAGAGAAATGTTAAAAGTAATTTAATTATCTATCAACGGAAGAAGAGTTAAATGTATTGTGGAATACTACTCCCAAGGAAGGGAGAGTTAGCAGCGATCTAGAAGGATAATACAAATGTGAATGAAGTCAGCAGAAATTTAATAGGTGGATATGGATATTGTTTAGTACATACAAGAATATGATGAAATACTATAATACTATGTGGGGAGAGACTAATATTGGCAGCAATTTAGTAAGAGGTATCAAAATAAAGTATGTATACCCCTTTAACCCCAGCACTCAGGAGGCAGAGGCAGGGGAGTTCAAGGCCAGTCTGGTCTACAGAGTGAGTTCTAGGAGAGCCATGGCTATTCAGAGAAAGCTGTCTTAAACCAAACAAACAATGTATATATTCTTATTGGCAAATTCTATTAAAGAATGTATCCTAGAGAAATATACTTACATATGTAAAAAAAAAAAAAAAAAAAAAGCAAGAGTAATGACATTCTCTGAACTATAATACTCCAAAACAAAAGGTTGGCAATAAGCAGAGTACAAATGCTCAAGCTGACAAACCACAAACTTTGGATTAAAAATATGTACCAAAACCATGAAACTGGAAGGGGATTGTGTAGGGTATGGTGCTTTGAAAAAGGTGTTGCTCATAGTCTTGGGCATTTGAATACTTGGTCTCCAGTTGGTAGTACTGTTTGGGAGGTTTAAGAGGCATGGTCCTGTTGGAGGAGGTATGTCACTGGGAGGTGGGCATTAGGAGTTTAAAGATTCCAGTCATTTCAAGTTAGACTTCTGTTCCATGTTTTCAATTCTAGATGTGAGTGCTACTGCAGCCAGGACAAGCTCTGCCATCAATGACTCTAACCTCCAGA
The DNA here is from genome assembly GCA_030674055.1 of Rhabdomys pumilio. Taxonomy (NCBI): domain Eukaryota; kingdom Metazoa; phylum Chordata; class Mammalia; order Rodentia; family Muridae; genus Rhabdomys; species Rhabdomys pumilio. Next base: position 60,074,765 of record JANHMN010000008.1, read on the forward strand.
ACCGGATGTCCAAATAACTTCTTTCTTCTCTAAGTTGTCTTGGTCATGTTGTTTTGTCACCAATAGTGAATAATCAATATACAGGGCAAGGGAAGGGAGGGAGTAAGAAAAGGTGTTGTGGGAACAGTAGGAGGACATAGGACAAAAATACCATACTACATCTGGAGTCTAATTCTTTTGTCACTGTCTGGATCAGGGTTTCATTATGTGGCCTTGGCTGACCCGGAAGGGCCTGTATAGAACAGGCTGACCTGAGAGTCATAGAGATCTGCCTGGCTCTTGAGGCACCAGGAATCTATGTGGAACTGATTTTTATCTATATGCTTATATATGGCATGAAGAAGAAGGGAGCTACATGAAGAGAGGAAGGGACAAGTTAGAAGGGGGACAAGAGAGGTTAACGGTGTGTGTCTCTGTGTGTGTACGTGTGTAATCTGTGCGTGTGCAGAGCACAATGATACATACATAGGGAAATGTCACTTTGTACAAAGTATTATTTTGTATGCTAAGAAAAAAATTTTTTTTTTTTTTTGGTTTTTCGAGACAGGGTTTCTCTGTATAGCCCTGGCTGTCCTGGAACTCACTCTGTAGACCAGGCTGGCCTCGAACTCAGAAATCCGCCTGCCTCTGCCTCCCAAGTGCTGGGATTAAAGGCGTGCGCCACCACCGCCCGGCAAGAAAAAAATTTTAAACCCAATTATTCTTCATCTAAAAATAAATTGCAAAAACTATGTATATACTTTATTCTTATAAAGCTAAATATAAAATATATAAAGAAATATAAAAATCCTGTTACGTATATAAATGTTTTCTATGATCTCCCATTTGTAAGGTGTTATTCACTACTTTAGGAATAAAGCCAGTGCACACGAGTAGATGCGAGATTCAAACACGCGAGGCCCACACAGAACAGAAACCATTCTCAAAAATTTGAGGCCTTATTTTCCATAAAAATGGAACCCATGATTTTATTTATTCTTGAGAACTTAAATGGGAAGACAAAATCCAAAATAATGTACCATCATAGAGATGTCTTACTATAAAGCCAGAGTGATGGTTTTTTTTAGCAATATAAATTCATGGGACTAAACCAAGTACATGTGGGCATTAGTTTCTACTTGAAATAAAAGAATCCATGTTGCAGAAGACCTATCAGCATTCTGTAAAAAGAGGGGTCAGTACATAAACAGCAAAAAACAACCTAAAAAACAAATTATGATTTATTTATTTCTCTAATTAAATTTTACTTCCTTTATTTTAGAGACAGGGTCTCTTGTAGCTCAGGGGCTGAGCCTGAGATCCTGAACTCCCTGATCTTTCTGCTTCTGGGATTAAGTACGGCCCCACCTCACCTTGTTGCTGCTGCTGTTGTTTTTATGTGGTGCTAGAGTTCAAACTCAGGGCTTCACGCATGCTAAGCACAGCACTCTACCCCCGAGCCACATCTTTCAAGTTCTACAATTTTCAAACTGAAGCTTCCCATGCTTCAGATCAGTTACCAGATGTCAGGCAGGGTAAGTTGTCCAAAACCTTTCTGTTTCTGATGCAATAGTGCAGTGTTAGGCCAGGCCTGGCAGCCTGTTTTTAAACCCCAGAACCAACATGATGGAAGAAAAGAGCCAACTTCTGCAAGATGTCCTCTGACCTGCTCCTAGGTAGCATAGTAGACAGAAAGCCAACACGTAGGGCCAAATACTCTCCTTAAAGCACGGGGAAAACTATACCCACATATAGCAATGGAATAAATTTAAAAAACTGAGTCTTTTGCTTGTGTGTTTTGTTCCGGGAGAGGGGGAGTTAAAAAAAAAAACAACCCAAATTATGGGGCCTAGGCTGGCCCCCAATTTGTGACAGTTCTGCCTTGGCCTCCCAAGTGCTAGGATTATATACCTGACTCAAAAGTGCCAGTTATGATTACAGAGCCACTTGACAGTATTGCTGTTGGCTTTTAAACAGAAGCAATGGAAATGACATTAATACTATTAATAAGAAAGAAAATGAAAAAAATCACCATTTTGGAATATAAAATAGTAGCACAAATAGGGTAAGTATTGCAAAGCATTGGTTACTTTAGAAGTCAGGAACAGGGGCTCAAAGGGGGGGTCCTTTGCCACCACCGCTCCTTTGTTGAGGATGGATTTTGTTTTCTGGCAAAATCTTTTCTATAACCTCTCCTTCTGCATAACAAAGCTGTGAATCACATAGTAAATTCTTGGCATTAATTTGGAGAGGGGGGTGTGCTTAGAGCTGCTGCTACCCCTAACACTGAGCCGCTCAGCAAATGGCTTGTTAGACTATAAACTAACCTCTGTGGAGGGCCCCATGGAGACACCCACATACTCTGCTGCTCAGTGCCAGGCCCCCCCCCCCCCCCCCAATACTCTGAGGGCTTATTCGCAACTCCAAATGCTCTGCCAGTTTCTCTTGGCTCCAGAGACAGCATCACCTGCAGGGTTTCATTTTTCTGCTTGACACCTCAGTGTTGATTTTCCTATACAGGACAAAAGAGTTCTCTCCAATGTGTCTCACACAATTACACAATCGCTCCATTGTAACTCAGGAGACGATTAATGATTGGGTTTTATTTGATTGTAGTTTTGATTAATCCTGACTGTTTAATTTGTGACCTTTGCTGGAATCCCAAGGGCTGGGAATCAGAGCATGCACACTGTACCACTGTACTCGGAGCAGTTTGAGCTTGCCAATTTATTTCATGCCTCATTAGCCACAAAAGCTATGAAATTTTAGTCCAAAAAACAGCTCTTTCTTTTTTTTTTTTCAGAGTTTGGGTAGAGAATCTTGTAGGACTTTTCATTTGTATGTAGACATGGTAAGCTAATAATTAGTCCATCTTGGTTATGCTCCAAAAGCTCTAATTCCAACTGGCAGGTATCTGTGAAACTCCAAGTCCACGCACGACTCAAGCACGCCACATCACCATATGACACATCACACACAACTGCCCTAGCTTCCCAGGGCAGTCAGTTGGCAAAAGTGAGAGTGTGGGGCTGGATCTAGAGTTGGTTTTTCTTTTCACATATTACAACATTCTATGACATGTTTCTTTGAAAACATAACCAAATATGTATCAATAAATTCAATCTATCACACCACAAAATGGTGCCATAATTTTTAATTATTTACTACCTGACAATCAGGTCTCTGACATTTCCCTGAATAATTCATAATATCCACATGATTTATAAAAAGAAATAGTTCATTTTGAGTGTATACAGAACAACAAACTATGAAAGACTAAGATCCTCTTTTACCTGATATGCAAATTGACCAGCTGACTAATAAGCTCACTACAAAGCCGAAGTACACATGAATGTGCGCTGCTTTGCTTAGGGTTGGTATGGTTCACATTACATCGTATGACCCAAGGACTCAAGCTCACTGTTTTTGTTTTGCTTTGACCATAATTTTTTTTTATATATTTATCATCTTAAAGGCATTTAAAAGTAATTCCAGTTTCAAGCACTTAGAATGAAAAGTACCGCCGGGCGGTGGTGGCGCACGTCTTTAGTCCCAGCACTTGGGAGGCAGAGGCAGGCGGATTTCTGAGTTCGAGGCCAGCATGGTCTACAGAGTGAGTTCCAGGACAGCCAGGGCTACACAGAGAAACCTTGTCTCGAAAAACCAAAAAAAAAAAAAAAAAAAAAAAAAAGAATGAAAAGTACCAGTATCTTGTCTCTTACCTAACTCAGAGGAAGCAAGTTCCCTACTATCTTTTCTTTTGGATGTAAGTTTCCGTATGCTGTCCGGGCTGACATTAAGCTCCTGTAAAAACATTTTTCCTGTATAAACTTATCTCCATAGAAGAGAGGAAAGCGTAATTGGTCAAGTGAAACAGCCAGAGAAATAGCGGGAGCCTTATGAAGTAATCATTCATTTCTGGATAGACAGTGCATAGTGTTTGCAAACTTCATGTCACAACTGCCATTTCCAAGAAATTCTGACCTAAAGGGAGCTTAGTTAGCTGAGTCTTGATTTGTCTAGAATGTTAGAAAAATCATTAGAACTTCATTTACTTAGAAACTAGCCCTTTTAGAAAATATACTACTACTTACAGCTTACTATTGCTTTTCTCTACCTCCCATATATCCTAGCCTTTGATTGTTAAAACTCCAATAATCACAGCAATAATTAACAATCAAGTGGTGTTTTAAGCATTTTGCATGTATTATTTCCTTGAAAATCCCCTAATACCAGGTCCTATTTCTGATTTTTCAGATTGGACCCAGGAAACTGCAAAAAAAAAAAAACAAACAAACAAAAAAAAAAACAAAAAAACAAACCACTTTAGAGTTCAGTTGGGGCCAGAGTTCTGTGGCCTTAATTAGTTTCTTTCAGTTAGTCAAGTCCTAAGAACAATGCTTTAAAATATAATTATCTTCAGCTGGAGGAAAGAAGGAAGGCAGGGAAGAAAAAAGACATGGGGGGGGGGGAGAAGTAGAGAAAGGAGAAAGAGGGAGCAAATGCCAACATGAATACAGAACACTTGTTGCTGTTTACCTCTTAAATGTTTCCTAAAGGCTCATGTGTTGAGGGAATGTATCCAGCTGATGGTGCAGTTAGGAAGCACTGAAACATTTAGGTGGGGGTTCTGGTGGAAGGAAGTGAGGTCATTAGAGGTGTGCCTTTGAAGGAGGTTCTGAGACCTTGAAGTCTCCTCTCTTTACATTCTGGTATGGAGTAACAGGACCACCTTTCCTCTGCCATGACTTCTCCACTATATCTTGTCAGGAGCCTAGAGGAACTAAACCAAGGACCCACGAACAGAGGCTGCTGAAACCTCTGAACCCATGAGCCAAAATAAAACTCTACTTTAGACTCTCAAGTATTTCACAGCAGTAATTAGAGCTGACCAGTATGGCAGCATTTTATTAGGTATCTATTCATTTGTGTGTGTGTGTGTGTGTGTGTGTGTGTGTGTGTGTGTGTGTGTGT
>JANHMN010000008.1:60079727-60101671 GCA_030674055.1 Rhabdomys pumilio
TGTGTGTGTGTGTGTGTGTGTGTGTGTGTGTGTGTGTGTGTGTGTGTGTGGTTATATAATAAACAATGAGGTCAGAATTAAAAAAATAACAACAACACAACACTGGAAGTCATTGGCCTAAATTAATATGCCATGCTGTCTCCATACATGTAGGAAATGATCCAAGATCATTCTGCTATCAGACTGATACACAATTTAATCCTTTCTCCTACACTCTGACATACTAATAACTTCTATGAGTATGTACAATTAGATAATTTCGTTTCTATAATGTGAACATATTTCCAAATTGTGTACTGGTAGTATCCCAGGGAACACACAAGGTACTGCAGAATGTTTTAAATATTGCATAAACACAGTAATAAACCAGATGGTGTACAGATTACCCATTCAATGTAGGATTATGCTACACTATTCTATCTTTGTGAAATTTTCAATGGCTGTTGTATGTTTGGGCTGCTATAATAAAAACATAAACTAGGGTGGCTGAAGATGTGGCATAATGCTTGCCCAGCATTCCTGAGACCCTAGGTTTAATCTCTAGGATCATAGTCCCAAAACAAAATAAAAGCTCCAAAAATCTCCTAAGTAACAAAAAATGAACTGTTTGCAGTTCTGAAGCAGGAAAGCATGAGCTCACAGGCTGGCACATGGGTTCATGGACACCGCCTTCTCGATGCTTCTCTCACAAGGCAGAAAGGATACACACAGTCTATGGGTTTTTTGTAAGGAACAAACCACATGTATGGGCTTTCGTCAGCATTATCCCTTGCACAAGTCTACTCCTACTACAACTATAGGGGTGAAGATTTCAATGTAACGATTTAGGGGGTATAGGCATTCTGTAGAAATAGAATTTTAAATGTTCAGCCCCATAATGAACAAAAATCATTGTGGGTCAAGAAATGAGTGTTCAGTATTATGCACAGGCTTAAAAACTCTACAGCACTCAATAAGCATTTATCTGAGTAGTAATTTTTAAAATGAAAGGATTTTCCTTCAGTATACTATTAGTATGCATCTCTGTATTTCAAAATGATTACAAAACTGTTAGGGCATATTTAAATATAAAGTCCAAGTACTGTTAGGAAATGTTTGGTGTTTATTTTGGCCAAGAACTCATGGGAACTTTGCTGACTATGCTAGAATCAAGAGTTTCTGGAAATCTGTGTTCTAATATGAAAACACGGGTTTCCTTTACAAAGCAACATGACATAGTTTATCACCTAAAAGTTCAGAAATTCCAAGTATCATTATTGTACTTCTAGACTATAAAGAGCTTGAGTCTCAATAAAATTTTCTCATTTTGATGTAACTGGTCACAACCCTCCTCACATATATACACAGACTTTCCATCCGGTCTGTCTTGTCTGCTAATCTGTTGTAACATTCTAACATCCAAGGGAAATCTGCTTACTAAACAATCACTACGATCCACACCACAATCCTACAGCTAAAGAATAAACAGAATCTCGACCATAAAACTTACAATTCGACAGGCAGTGGTGGCACACGCCTTTAATCCCAGCACTTGGGAGGTAGAGGCAGGTGGATTTCTGAGTTCGAGGCCAGCCTGGTCTACAGAGAGAGTTCCAGGACAGCCAGGACTAGACAGAGAAACCCCATCTCAAAAAACCAAAAGGAAAAAAAAAAAAAAAAAACCTTACAATTCTACATGTACTCGGTTTTTATCCCTGTCAGACTTGGATTCTGCTTAAAAACAATACTATTTTTAATGTACTTGAACAACAAAGTCGAAGCATGCACAAGGGTCTGCTCAGTAATGAGCTTTGAGATTTATCTCCTGATGTTCTCAGCCTTGCTTTTAGTGTTAAGAGGAGAACTATAGTGAACAGAGTTACCGGGGTTCATGCTTCATCACATCTACAATAGAATACAGTGAGATAGCATGCTTTTCTCATTATAGATTAATTCCATTCTAGTCAATGCAAAACACAGTAACTTGTAGGCTAAAAGCCTCGTTTTACAACGTTGTTTTAAAATTTAAGATGGAGTAAGAAGACAACAGTGGACACAAATCTAACCAGAACAACAATTTATAAAAATGCTTGCTTCTAACCTTAAAGAATTTTAATGAGCCAGAATCTTCCCCAAACAGTGACGGATTACCATAAAGATGTTCTGTTATTAGCTTAAAATAAACATAAAACACAGCTCTGGAATGTCCTTGTGCTTTGAAAGTGACAATGCAGTCATTAGCAGGGTATGGAGATACACAGAAAAGAAAAGGGGGCTAGGGGGTAAAAGGTAACCAGAGTAAATAAACACCTTCTAAACCAATGGTCCTGCAGAGCTCAGGCACAGAGAAGTGCATCACATAAAATCCCACATACAGTCGATATATCTCAATACTGAAGAATACATTAAGTATAGGGATTATAGTATTCTGCACAGCGCCAAAAAGAGAGAGGCTTGAAAAAGGAAAATATATCTTAACTCAAGAGTAAAATCACAAACAAGTTATTTTTTTTTTTAAAAAAATGCTTTTTAAATTTAATTATTCCTTTATTTATTAGTCAAAAAGAAAAACCCACAAAAAACTGGCCTGACAGTTATTGTCAGGAAAAAAAAAATAATGATTTTATCTTTCTTTTCAAGATAATCTAGAGAACCTGACAAAAGCTGAGGTTTATAAAAGCAGTATCTTCTCCTGACAGAGAGAACACTCTGAAAGGTCAGAAAGGTCTCCAGGGCTGTTCTCACTGGGAAGCAGCACTTCCAAGTGTGGTACCTGCTAGGAAGGGGCATCAGCTTACATTATCTGAATGCAAAATTTCCCCACTACAATCATGTAAAGATAGTTCTAGTGTATGTATGAGATTTGCATACTAGTTTGCAATTATGTAATTACTTGGATGCATTCTAACCATAAGAACCATGAAATGAATAATTAATATATTTTAAGTTATCATAGGTTTGATGTAGCATGTGTATCTACTGTCCTTGTCAACAAATCTGACTAGCTCAACTCCATATTTCATTATTTTATCACAGGAAGGCTTCTTTATGACAACAGTTCAGTTTATCTTATGGTATCAGAATTAAAATATTAAAGTATTTAATCACAGTGATTTTGCCAATAAGCTAATAAATTAAGACAAGTAGACCTAGAAATAAAAGCCAGGTCTTCCTGTAACTATGACATGTGAGATGCAAATGCACAACCTTGTCTGACTGTTCTCACTCCCAGGAAATGAGACGCCGCAAGTGGACTGCTTCTTTAGGCTGCCAGTTCTACTTCAATATTAATGTGTTAAGCAATTACCACATGGAACGGTCCCTTTAATGCCACCTGGTCTACTTCCCAGCAGTGAGTTCCACTCCCAGGCTTGTCATGGCTCATTTAAAAAGCACAGTATGCTCCCTCTATGAGCCTACTCCTAGAGCTTATGGAGTTTAAGATATAATGAGATACGAAGGTGTTTATCATGAGGTACACTAGAACTCTGAGCCAAAGCAACGGGAGCTGGACATTATGAGCAGGCTGGGAACACTAAGAGATTTTTTCTTTAAAGAATACTATATAAATAAACTATTCCACAAGACACATAAAGTTTAAGTAAAGGAAAAAGTTTCAAGCAGAAGTAAGCCCTGCTGAAACGTAGAGCACAAAAACCACTTCAGAAACATAATGAGGGTGTAAAGCCCATCGGTCATCGTTTTCTTTCTGCTGCTTTTCCACATAAAACCATGGTTCGCAGGGGTTGCAATTTACCCATCCCATATGCAATGGCAAAATTTTTACAATAGATACCCTCTCTAAAATTCAGGAACCAAACTCAACCAATGAATGTTTAAATTTTCAAAACAGAAAACTAAATATGTAAAATAATAGGCATAAAAAATTTACAAGGGAAATAGAGGGGGGAAATACAAAGAAAATAAATTTACTTTAGCTTGGAACATTTATAAAAGGAGCTGTGAACTCAGCTAACATAGAAAGCCTCCTCATGTGTTCTGAAAGGTAAGAACACAGTACTATACAAAATAGAAACACCATCAGGTAATGAATGATGGATCTAACCCTATTAAAAAATGAGTACAGAGCTAAACAAAGAATTCTCAACTGAGGAAACTTGAATGGCTGAGAAGCACCTAAAGACATGTTCAACATCCTTAGTCATCAGGGAAATGCAAATCAAAACAACCCTGAGATAACACCTCACACCAGTCAGAATGGCTAAGATTAAAAACTCAGGTGATAGTAGATGCTGGCAGGGATGTGGAGAAAGAGAAACACTCCTCCATTGTTGGTGGGATTGCAAGCTGGTACAACCACTCTGGAAATCAGTCTGGCAATTCCTCAGAAAATTGGACATAGTATACTTGAAGACCCAGCTATACCACTCCTGGGCATATACCCAAAAGATGCTCCAACATATAACAAGGACACATGCTCTACTATGTTCATAGCAGCCTTATTTATAATAGCCAGAAGCTGGAAAGAACCCAGATGTCCTTCAACAGAGGAATGGATCCAGAAAATGTGGTACATTTACACAATGGAGTATTATTCAGTTATTAAAAACAATGAATTCATGAAATTCTTAAGCAAATAGATGGAACTAGAAAATATCATCCTGAGTGAGGTAACCCAGTCACAAAAGAACACACATAAAATGCACTCACCAATAAGTGGATATTAGTCCAAAAGCTCGAAATACCCAAGATACAACTCACAGACCACATGAAACTCATGAACAAGGAAGAACAAAGTGTGGGTGCTTCAGTTCTTCTTAGAAGGAGTAACAAGATATTCATGGGAGCAAATGTAGAAGCAAAGATCGGGACAGATACTGAAGGAGGGGCTGTCCAGAGACTGCTCCACCTGGGTGTCCATCCCATATGCTGCCATCAAAGGCAGACACTGTTGTGGATGCCAGGAAGTGCATGGTGGATGCCAGAAAGTGCATGCTGACAGGAGCCTGATATAGCTGTCTCCTTAGAGGTCTGCCAGAGACTGACATATACAGAGGTGGATGCTCGCAGCTAACCATTGAACTGATTATTGGTTTCCAATGGAGGAGTTAGAGAGAAGACTGAAGGAGCTGAAAGGGTTTGCAGCCCCATGGGGAGAGCAACAGAACCAACCAACCAGAGCTCCCAGAGTTTAAACCACCAGCCTGGGAGCACATAGGGAGGGACCCATGACTCCAGCTGTATATGTAGGGGAGGATGGCCTTGTCGGGCATAGGTGGGAGAAGAGATCCTTGGTCACATGAAGGCTGGATGCCCCAGTGTGGGGGAATTTGAGGGCGAGGAGGTGGGAGTGGGTTGGTGGGTGGGGGCACACCCTCACAAAAGCAGGAGGGGGGATGGGATAAGGTTTTTTTGGGGGGGGATGGGGAAAGGGGATAACATCTGCAATGTAAATAAAATATCCAATAAAAAATTTACAAGGGAAATGGAGGGGGGAAAATACAAAGAAAATAAATTTACTTTGGCTTGGAACATTTATGAAAGTCACTGTGAACTCAGCTAACATAGAAAGCGTCCTCATGTGTTCTGAAAGGCAAGAACACAGTACTACACAAAATAGAAACACCATCAGGTAATGAATGATGGATCTAACTCTGCTGAATATTAAAGAAAGCCACAAATGTTGGCTCTATTTGTAAAAAACAGAGACTGTTAGAAAAATGTGAGTACTCTAAAGCTGGTCCTGGGATGTCCACGGCAGAAGATGGGTGGACAATCATGGGAAATTCAAACACACAAAAGAGATATACAGAGTCTCACGTACAGAAACTACTATGGAAAACCCAGGAATAGATAGATATTCTGAGTAATCACAGAGAAAGCAGCAAGATGCCCTGAAATTAACAGAAAGTAGTGCCACAGCAACATTCCCCTTACAACTGGGAAATGACCATCTACTGAAAGGAAGAGTAAGATTCAGCAGCAACAAAAGCACTTGAAAGAATAGGGATGTGTATGTATGAATGTGTATGTATATGTATGTATATGTATGTATACTTCAGTGAATGAGAGTTAGCTGACGAGACACCCTGGGTTTCATTTCCCACAAAATCCAAAAATGGAAGTTTCAACAGAAAGTAAGAGACTTCATACTGGAAAACCCGAAACCAGCAGAGGGCTGGCAATGAGTACAGCAAAGCTCTCAACCAACTGAGGTACTCCTCCTTTTCTCACAGCAAGTCTTTCAACGCAGCCTTTCTATGTATCTGCAGTAACATCATTAGAAATTTTAAAAGAAAAAAACTTCATGTCATATCAGGACCCCATGAGGTTATTTAGGAATAAACCTAGCACATATTTAAAAGTGATGCTGAGAAAAGTACACAAGATGTGAATTAGAGTCACTGTGGTGGTTAAGACTGCCAATGTGACAAGAACTAGAATCCCCTAGGAGATTAATTTCTGAGTGAAACCGTGACATTCTAGATTGCATTAACTGGTGTGTGAGGGCCATGCCAAACGTGGGCCACACAAAAAGGAGAGAGTGAGCGAACCACCAGCAGTCATTCCTTCCTGCTTCCTGATGTGACCAGCTGCTAATGCTCCTGCCACCAGGGCTTTCCTGAACCTTGCCTTTACTGTGAGCAATGAGGAAAGTACAGAATATAGTCACAAAGGAGAGCTTATCAAACAGACACAGTCAACGATAAGACTTTGTGCTATAAAAGACCACATTTTTTCCTAAATTAGTCTGTAAAATCAATGCAAATTCCTATTAAAATTTCCTAAGGACTTCTTCAAAGAACTATTCAGTATCATAAAAGAGTGTAAAGATTCCAGATGGCTCTGGCAAAGAACACGGAAGAGAGTGCTCTACTATCCACTGGAACTTACAAGAGTAAATACAGCAGCAACAAACTATCACAATCACTAACGGGTGAATGAAAACCACAGTGAGATGCCCAGTCTACTTGGGCACACAGGAGACCTAATGCTTTAGGGTTGCAACAAGACTGGCCTTCCATAAGGAAAACTAAACCAAGCAATTTCCGTATGCTAAATATCCCCAGTATATATTTTCAAAACTATGAATATCAACTGTAACATATGAGTAATTTTGTTCAAATACCTAAGCCCAATACAAACAAACACATATAGGCAACTTTATTAAAAGAGTATTATCTCCTCCAGGATGATTTACTAAAAGCTAATCTTCACTCACAGTGGTTATATAGAGTCTGTGTTCAGCTACAAAACCCGATGCTTTGCTGTGTAGCATGGTCACTCTTCCTAAGACACCGTGTGTCTGTAAGTGTGTGAGCTCTTCAAATGCAGAGAAGATAGCAACGAAATTTGTTTATTCATTTTTATCTTACTCATAACCCTTATCAGAATTTTTGGGGCATGCAGTGAATCCAAAATCAGTGGGCTGGAGATGGAGACAGCTCAGCAGTCAAGAGCACCTGCTGTTTTCCCACAAGACCCAGGTTTGGTTCCTAGAACCAACCTGTTAGCTTACTCTAGTTCCAAGGAGATCTGCTGCCCTCTTCTGGCCTCTCAGGGCACTGGATGCATGTGATGTGCACAACACAAATGAAGGCAAAACGCTCACATAACATGAAAATAAATATTTTTAAAGGTAGGCGATAAAATTTGGTGTGATCCTTGATATTAAAGAAGGTGGGAGGGAAAAATTACAGAAAATGTTCCAAACACCTAACAGTTTAAAGAAAACCAAAAAAGTGTAAAAGGGAAAATATGAAATAACTCGGTTATAACATTTGGTTGTTTTGAGGAGTGGAGATAAGTCAGAAATGTATCTAGGGACAAAATTCTGTAGGACTGACTACAACATGGAACTTCTGAAGGTTCCTGAAAATACTTATAAAATAATTACATTTAGATTCTCCAAGAAAGTGGGAAACTTAAATTTAACGAGCAACTTATTAGAGAAAACTGCTCTACACAACCTGTGTGCTGCAAACTGTCCAAGTCGCACTGCTACTCAGTTCAGTAACGCTGCGGCCTATACTCATCACTTCCAAAGACGAGAAGAGAAAATAAAGTGCAAATCAAATGACACTTCGGTCAGTATAGTTCATGTTGGAGCAGAGGAAGCCATGATATATATGTACATCTCTTGCTGAGTGTCGTAGTGGATGTTTTTCATGCTGGCATTTGGGTTTCTGTGAATTCCAAGCCAGGGCTACACAGTGCAACCCAGAAGGGGGTAGGAAAGGAGGGAAGAGAGGAAGGGGAGAGAAAGAGGAAAAGGAAGGAAAGGGAGGCCAGAGGGTTTCCAGTGTGTTGTCTTTTATCAAAATAAGCACCCATGTTTGGATCACTTTCTCTAAGAGAGCTATCTTGTTCTTACCAACTCTCACAAGTTTAACTATGAATTCTGGTGGTCAGCATATGACAAAGGTGATCTATAAACCCTAGCAACAAATGCTAATCATATAAAAGGCTAAGCCAGGCAGGCAAGGGAGGGTTCAGAGTTGATGTGTACTGAAGAAAGGGTACAACAAGGACAGTACTAACCCAGACACACACCCAGAGAGAGATGGAGAAGCAAGATCATTCTCACTGGTTCTCTGCAGACCCCACCTACACTGTTTCGTGAAAAGCGAAGGCTACATTTAAAGGTGAAGAGTGTTTGTTGTTGCTGTTAACTACTAACCACCTGCCTCTCAAACACAGCAGTATTTCTAGCCTGACAAATTCTTGCATGTTTGTAAATACAAGTAGCATGAAGTTACTACTTCTTCTCAAACATGCTCCATGCCTGTTGTGGCCTCTGTATGTCTGCATTTCCTAGTCTGTGTCTCAGATTCCACAGAGAAACCATTGCAATTGTGAGTAGGACGGTATTAAAAAATAGAAACTGGGATTATAAACAGGTGTGTCTGAAGGGTTGACTGATTCACCATGGACTATATATATCTATTTGATCAGATATTCTTTAATTATTTTCAATAATGCATTATACTAAAAAAACCTGAGAATTTTGTATATGGACACTGAATAAAACTTCCACTAAACTTACTATATTATGTGCTTTGGTAACATACTGAATATTTTGTAATGCTTTCTAGGTTTCCCCTTATTTTCTACAACTATGTGTACACACATCTGCCTTTCCTCTTCATTTTCATGCCTGCTATATTTTATCTATTACCATTAACATAACTATATAAACTGGATTCCCTACATGTTTGAATCCTCTGTATGATTCTGCAAGTGGCTTCTTTCATACACTTGCTTTGCTGGGCAGAACCTTTGGATGTAATTCCAGTGATTCATTCTTGCTTTTGTTCCCTATAGTTTTGGAGTCTTATGTAGAAAATCTTAGCCTTTAACTTTATAGTCATAACCTATTTAAAAGAAGAGTCAGATAAGGGTCTAGTTTCAACCCCTACATGTGAATACTCACTTTCCCCAACAGTAGTTACTGAAGAAACTGTCCTGTATCCAATGCAGGCTTCTTTTCCATTTTAAAATTAGTTATTTGATGGCTAAGATCAAAAGCTCAGGTGACAGCTTGGCGAGGAAATGGAGAAAGAGGAACACTCCTCCATTGCTGGTGGGATTGTGAGCTGGTACAACCACTCTGGAAATCAATCTGGAGGTTCCTCAGAAGACTGGAAATAGAACTACCCGAAGACCCAGCTATACTACTCTTGGGTATATACCCAAAAGACGCCCCACCACAGGGGCACATGATCCACTATGTTCATAGCAACCTTATTTATGGTAGACACAAGATGAAAACAACACAGATGTCCCACAATGGAAGAATGGATACAGAAATGTGGTTCACTTACACAATGAAATACTATTCAGCTATTAAGAATGAGGACATCATGAGTTTTGCAGGCAAATGGATGGAACTAGAAAATATCCTAAGTGAGGTAACTCAGACCCAAAAGGACATGCATGATATGTACTAATAAGTGGATATTAGCAAAGAAAAAAAGAAAAAGAGAGAGAGAGAAGAGGAAGAAGAAGAAGAAGAAGAAGAAGAAGAAGAAGAAGAAGAAGAAGAAGAAGAAGAAGAAGAAGAAGAAGAAGAAGAAGAAGAAGAAGAAAAACACCTAGGATACAATCTATAGAACTCAAGAAGGTTAACAAGCAGAAGGGCCCAAGTGAAGATGCTTCAATCCCATCTAGGAGGAAGAAGAAAGCAATCATGGGAGGTAGAGGGAGAGAGGGACTTGGGTGGGAGAGGGGAGGGGAAGGAGAAAGGGGGAAGGGGGAACATGATCAGGTGTGTGGGGGGGCACGACAGGAGAGAAGGCCTGTGGGCCAGAAGAAAAAGTAGAAATATGCAACCTTGGAGGTTGGGAGGTGGGGTACTCTCTAAAAAGTACCAGAGACCTAGGAGGTGAGAGACTCTCAGGACTCAAAGGGAGGGACCTTAGATGAAATGCTCAACAGTGGAGAGGGAACTTGCAGAGTCCACCTCCAATAGAAAGACAGGGCATCAAGTGAAGAGATGGGGTTGCCATTCCACAGTCAAAAACTCTGACCCAGAATTGTTCCTGTCTAAAAGAACTGCAGGGACAAAATGGAAAAGGGACTGAGGGAAAGGTGGTCCAGTTTCTGGCCCAACTTGGGATCCATTTCAAAGGGAGGCTCCAAGGCCTGACACTTTCTGATTCTATGGTGTGATTATAGACAGGAACCTAGCATGGCTGTCCTCCAAGAGGCCCAACAAGCAGCCGACTGAGACAGATGCAGATACTTAAGCCCAACCAGTGGACTGAAGTCTGGGACCCTGGTGGTTGAATTAGGGAAAGGCTGGAAGAAGCTGAGGAGGAGGGTGACCCCAGAGGAAGACCAGCAGTCTCAACTAACCCAGACCTGAGATCTCTCAGACACTGAGTCATCAACCAGGCAGCATACAGGAGCTGGTCTGAGGCACTAGACGCATATACAGCAGAGGATTGCCTGGTCTGTACTCAGTGGGAGAAGATGAATCTAACCTTCAAGACACTTGAGGCACCAGGGAATGGGGAGGCCTGGCAGGGGTGGGGGTGGGAGGTGTGGGAGTGGGGACATCCTCTTGGAGACAGGGTGGAGGAGGAATGGGATGAGGAACTGTGGGAGGGCGGACCGGGAGGTGGTTAATGACTGAACTGTAAAAAAATAAATTTAAAATTTTTGCTATGTGAGAATTCTGTACAATGTGTTTAGATCATATTCATCCCTCGTCATATCCACCTGCCTTACCTATCAACCAGACTTTACATCATTTTTTGTTTAAAACACACATACACACACACACACACACACACACACACACACACTCACTCTTGTTTTTAGTAAAAAATTAAGACTATAGTCAGGGTTACTAGTGAGAGCTATGTGCTTTCCTTCTGTTTATTTTCTTCTTTCTTCTTGTATGTTCTTTTTTATTTTTATTTTTATTTTATTGAGGTGCTGAGAAAATGGTATATTCTTTTGTTTTAGGATGAAATGTTCTATAGATGTCAGTTAAGTCTAATTGGTTCATGACTTCTGTTAGTTTCATTGTGTCTCTGTTTAGCTTCTGTTTCCACGATCTGTCCATTGCTGAGAGTGGGGTATTGAAATCTCCCACTATTATTGTGTGAGGTGCAATGTATGCTTTAAGCTTTAGTAAAGTTTCTTTTATGTATGTGGGTGCCCTTGCATTTGGGGCACAGATGTTCAGAATTGCAAGTTCCTCTTGGTACATTTTTCCTTTGATGAATATGAAGTGTCCTTCTTTATCTTTTTTGATTACTTTTGGTTGAAAATCGATTTTATTTGATATTAGAATCGCTACTCCAGCTTGTTTCTTGGGGCCATTTGCTTGGAAGATTATTTTCCATCCTTTTACTCTGAGGTAGTATCTGTCTTTTTCACAGAGGTGCGTTTCCTGTATGCAGCAAAATGCTGGGTCATGTTTATATATCCAGTCTGATAGTCTATGTGTTTTTATTGGAGAATTGAGTCCATTGATATTAAGAGATATTAAGGAAAAATGAATGTTGCTTTCTGATATTTTTGTTATTGGTGGTGGAGTTATATTTGTGTAGCTATCTTCTTTTAGGGCTATTGGAAGATTACTTTCTTGCTTTTTCTAGGTTGTAGTTTCCCTCCTTATGTTGGAGTTTTCCACCAATTATCCTTTGAAGTGCTGGATTTGTGGTAAGATATTATGTAAATTTGGTTTTGTCATGGAATATTTTGGTTTCTCCATCAATATTGATTGAAAGTTTTGCTGGGTATAGTAGTCTGGGCTGGCATTTGTGTTCTCTTTGGGTCTGTATGATATCAGTCCAGGATCTTCTGGCTTTTATAGTCTCTGGTGAGAAGTCTGGTGTAATTCTTATAGGTCTGCCTTTATATGTTACCTTAACTTTTTCCCTTACTGCTTTTACTATTTTTTCTTTGTTTTGTACATTTGATGTTTTGATTATTATGTGGCGGGAGGTATTTCTTTTCTGGTCTAAACTATTTGGAGTTCTATAGGTTTCTTGTATATTTATGGACATCTTTTTCTGTAGGTTAGGAAAGTTTTCCTCTATAATTTTGTTGAAGATATTTACTGGTCCTTTAAGTTGGGAGTCTTCCCCCTCATCTCTACCTATTATCCATCCTTAGGTTTGGCCTTCTCACTGTGTCCTGGATTTCCTGTATGTTTTGGGTTAGTATTTTTGTATTTTGCATTTTATTTGACAGTTGTGTCAATGTTTTCCATGGTATCTTCTGCACATGAGATTCTCTCTTCTATCTCTTGTATTCTGTTGGTGATACTTATGTCTATGACTCCTGATCTTCTTCCTAGGTTTTATATCTCCAGGGTAGTCTCCCTTTGTGATTTCTTTATTGTTTCTACTTCCATTTTTAGATCTTGGATGGTTTTGTTTAATTCCTTCACCTGTTTGGTTGTGTTTTCTTGCAATTCATTAAAGGATTTTTGTGTTTCCTCTTTAAGGGCTTCTACCTGTCTACCTGTGTTCTCCTTAAATTCTTTGACAGTGTTATTTATGTCCTTCTTAAAGTCCTCTATCATCGTCATGAGAAGTGATTTTAATTCTGAATCCTGCTTTTCCAGTGTGATAGGGTGTTCAGGGCTTGCTATGATGGGTGAACTGGGTTCTGATGATGTCATGTAACTTTGGATTCTGTTGCTTATGTTCTTGTGCTTGCCTTTCGCCACCTGGTTAACTCTAGTGCTACCGGTACTCACTGTCTCTGACTGAAGCCTGCCTTTCTAGTTATCTTGCTTGTGTCTGATCTCCTCGGGGTCCAGATGTCTCTGTGATCTTCTCCAGCTGCTCTGAGTACAGTGGTACCTCTAGGATGACTCAGGATATGGTATCTCCAAGATAGCAGACCAGCTAGGTGTCCACAGTGTCTCCTCTAGGATGTCTCAGGATAAGGTGCCCACTGCTCCGAGTGCAGTGTCTCCTTTAGGATGTCTCAGGATAAGGTGCCCACTGCTCTGAGTGTAGTGGCTCCTCTAGGATGTCTCAGGATATGTTGTCTGTCGCTCTGAGTTCAGCTGTTCCTCTGCTGCTCTGGGTTCAGTGGTACCTCTGCTGCTCTGGGTTCAGTGGACCCTCTAGGATGTCTTGGGAGGAATCTGGTGTCTACACAGGAGTGGACCGAGTGTTCTTTCTGTCTGACACTAACAATTCAAAGACTTATGATCAAGCTTGGTTATTTTTTTTTTTCTTTGATCTAGTGTGTTGCTGAGGCTCTTGGCTGACTTTTCTATTTGACATTTAAAGGTCCTTATTTCCAAGCTTTCTGTCCAGTTCTCTTTGTCATATCTTGCAGAATCAGCCCTAATTCACAGAACTGTCAATGCTTCTTTTCTATACTGAGAATTGTTCATCAGATTGGATGGGTATCTCTTACACACATGTATGTGATGAGACTTCTTGGTGACTGTCTATGGACAGTGTGTCTTAGGTGTACGGCCTGTGCTTGAGTCCCAGCAGGACTTTCTCTCATTTATGTCAGAACCTAGAAGGCAAACCTTCCACTGAAGTGGAAACTGAAGTCGGTTGAATGGTGTTTTGCTGGGCCAAACACATGAAGAAATGTTTCATTAAAGTGGACACAGGTGAAAGACTAAGGGAAACATTTCAGTGAAGGAACATTTTACTATAGTAGACACAGGAGTAAGGATGTTCTACTAAAGCAAACATGTGAAAGGACACGTGATGAAGGATTCTTTGCTAAGGACACACATGTCCGCCTTACATTGTATAGTTGAGCTGCATTTGTCAGGACTCCATAGAGAGAAACGCACGAAAACATTTCTGGTGGTGTGCTGCAGTTTGTTGCCCTTCAGCAGACTCCAGGTGATTGGCAGGTGATGTCAGCTGAGACAGACACATGGAGGACATATGATGTTTGGAGGATAGGCTGATTTTCGCTTCCCTGAGAGAGAAACAACTGAGAATTTCTCCTGGCATTCCTGTTGGTCCTGGTCCCTCCTGCTGACTGTCGCTGAGGCCTGGCTGTCTCTGCTAGGTAGTGCCAGGAAGCTGACTAACAGGTACAGAAATAACTGAGTGATATACATGAAGTCCTTCCCAAACCACAGCACAAGTATTTGAAATAAAAAACTAAATATAACATAACTTACAGGTAACAGATATTACACATTGTAATTACAAATTATAGCTGTAAAGGATTTTTGTTTTGGTTTTATTTGAGATCAAGTTTCACATATCCAGACTTAGGCTGGCCTTAAACTCTTAAACTAGTGTGCAGAAAGGATAACCTAGAACTTCTGATCTGCCAGTCTGTCTTCCAAGTGCTGAAATGACACTTTTTTGTTGAAGAGAATATTTTACACATATAATCAAGAATGATTTCTAAACCTGGCCTAGCGGCACAAATCTGCAATTCCCAGCTACTCATAAGGTTAAGGCAGAAGGATTTAGTTCAAGTCCCACCTGGGCTACAGAGTGAATTTATCCCCAGCCTGTGAAGCTTAGGAAGAGCTCCTTTGAAAAGAAAAGGAAACAATGTTAAGAGTTGGGAGTGGTAGAATGCTTGCATACAGGAGGCTCCAGGCCTAATCCCCAGAACTAAATAAGCGAGTATAATGTGGATGCCAATCAGAGGGATGTGTGTACACTTTTAATAGTCTTTGTTGGACTTCAGAAACTTTAATTTTAGTAAATCCCTTCTTCTTTTTCTTGAATCTCTAACTGTTGGCAAAGAAGGAAAACGAAACCCCAAGAATAACTTATTAGTTTTTCTAGGTAAAGATCATGCTGAGGAAAAATAGGATATATATCTGATATGTATGTTTCAGATTTTGAATAATAGGTTGAATAGACATTTCAACTTTAAAGACTGGCCCCGTAAAAATCATTTTCTTCTATCAAGGTTGTTTCCTAACTTTAAAAATATCCTAGACTGCTTTTCAAATTTTACTTTTATTCAACACTTGAGTAAAATTTTGGTGTTACCTTATTTTTTCTCTCTTCAATGTCCCCAAAGTGACTTATTTCTTACTTTTAAACATGAGGACCTGTTGCCCACACTTTTTTTGCTCTGTGCTGTTTTGGGATAGTAGAGGCATATTATTAAAGCTCTGATGTGATTTTAAAGTACTAGCAGTTTCAATTTTGGGTGCAATTCATGTAGCAATGACATAAGCCTGGAAACAAGTATTACCTATGATCTGAAAGCCACTGTTCATTTTCTGACTCTTTTCTCTCTCTGACCCCTTTCTCCCCTGCCCCTATGTGTTCCGCTCCCTGCCTTCTCTGTTCCCCTTCTCTCTCTCTACTCCTCAATTCCCCTTCCCATGCCCCCATATAAACTCTATTCTATACAAGAATAAAAAAGGAAGGAAGGAAGGAAGGAAGGAAGGAAGGAAGGAAGGAAGGAAGGAAGGAAAACAGGAAGAAAAAAGTCACTGTTCCAAAGAGTTTAACATTGCCTGTCATTTGGTTTATAGGCACTTGGATGGAAAGCACATTGGTATTTAATGCTTACTGTGGAAAATAAACTCACAAATGCACAGTGTACTTTAAGTGCTGCCATATAACAACACTAAGGTGGAGGGAAGCCCAAGAGTCTTAAATATGACATGACAACAGTGATGCTCTATCTTTGTACTTTTCACAGCATTCATACAGTCGTAATCATTTATTAAGCTCTTACTTAATATGCAGTGACTTATTTAATTCCAACTAGATCATACCATTCTCAGAATGACTTACAACTAACTTTAAAAATGTATATTATAAATCTAAATGGTAAGTTTAAAAAAACTTTCCTAGGTCAGGTTGTAGAAAGCTGAGGAAAAAGAAAATGGCCATTAAATTTAGACCCAAAAGTTGAATCAGCAAGAAGAAAGAAACAGTGGCCCAGGGTAGAGATGGCAACCAGCTGACTGCTGGAGGGTGCACAGCTCTAGATTCCCAAGTCACTACAGAGGACTTTTTTTGTTTCCTTCCTTGAATGAATCAATTCTCAGAACTATTAAATTAAAAGCCCGATAAACATATCAAGAATGAGAAGGGGCTGGAGAGAGAGTTTAGAAGTTAAAAGCATTTGCTGCTCTTCCAGAGGACTTGAGTTTGGTTCCCAGCACCCCAACAAGGCAGCTCACAAACACCTCTAACTCCAGATCCAAAGAATCTGAAACTCTGGCCTCTTCAGGCACCTGCCCACATGTGACACATACTCTTATCACAAGAAAAATAAAAAAAAAAAACAAATCTTGTTTAAAAGGGATGAAAGTGTTTTCTAAGTTTTGTTTTTTACTATTAAGGAGAAGGAACTGCTAACTAAATTCAGAGGAAAGACTGAATTAGCTTGTCCCAATCTTCTTTTAAACTTGACTTAAAATCATTATAGTCATTATCTTTCTTACTTTATCTTTCCCTGCCTCCTTTCAATCTTTTTTCTTTCTTGGGGGAAAGAGACTATCATTAAAGGATAATAATAAAAAAAAAAATCTTAGTTAACAAAACTTCAGCATAAAAAGGAAAAGAAGACCACTGTGGGATTTGCAAATAAAAAATGTTCCTTCTCCTTGGGTTGGTTAGCCAGCTCACATGTTCCTAATGAAGCAGTGGCAGGCCCAAGAGCACAGCTTTATGTCTCCCCAGACTCACGGCTGCTACTTATCTGTAACAGATGCTCCAAAGTTCTAACTATACATACTAGAGATGGAAAAGAACTAGTCAGTCATTTTTCCTGGTTTGACGAGGCCAGGATCATTCCAGAAAACTGGACAACTGTAGTGTGTCACTGAAGAATTTTATGTATAAATGGGTCATGCTGTGTTCTAGCAAAAGATGACTTCCTATTCTGGGTACAGAGCGATATGCAAGCATGGTTAAGTCCTCATGCCATTTCTCATGGCAATCTCCTCCATTTCTTTGACAGTTCATGCTCTCTAGTTACATGGACAAAGCTTTTTTGTTTGCTTAATTATTAATAATTTAATTTAATGGGTTCAGGATCTCGTTTTGCCTATGAATCATCACTAGGAAAAACTAAAAAGAAGTTTACTATTAACTGCTTACTGTACAAGACTGTTCTCAATTCTATGTAAGCAACCCATTGATCATTTCTTATGAAAGACCATCATTTTTAAAATGAGAATGTTGCTGCGTGAAGGGCTGAATACAGTGCTGAAGCCACAGAGCTAGTGAGTGCATGAGGTCTAGGCTTTTACTGCTGCAGTATGCTCTTCCTAGTCACTGAGTACATACACATCACCAGCCTCACATAAATTAATAACCACAAAGTACATCCTGAGCAAATTCTTAGAAACAAGAGACACCACAGCCAGGATGATTAGAACTGACCCAGCATATGGAGACTAGAAGTCCGAAACAGAATGAAGACTTTGTGATGGCTAATTTTGGTCAACCTGACTACACGCTGCAGTCCACTAAAACCCAAACAGCTGAGCGCACCTTAAGTCTGGATCCTTTTAGGTTGGAAGACACCCTACCCCCTACCCCACCATTTAAGCCATTTGAGGTAGAAAGTAGGACGACCCACTGTAAATCTGGGCCACAACTTCTGGTGGCAGCCTATGTAAAAGGACACAAAAAAGGAAGCTTTTGCCTTTTGGCTGCCCTCACTCTCCCTTTCTCTGGCAGGTCCTTTATCCTGTTGCTGAGACATTCTTCAGTGATATTAGAACCTAATTATCTGGGGTTCCAATGTATACTGCAGTCAGAGACATACAGCCTTGGGAACTGAACAGCTATAGGATTCTTGGACTTTCTGCTAAGAAACAACCACTGTTGGACTAGCAGGACCACAGCCTGTGTTTAAGAGATACAAACAAAACTCATCCAGTGTTACTTTCACAAGAACCTGGCAAGATCCTTAGCAACTGCACTTATCCAGGTATTCACACTGCATCCACAGATCAAAGCAACAGAAAAGAGGCATCAACAGCTTAAAGTACTAGGTGGTAGAAATACTTTAACTTTAGCTAGAAAAACTGTGTAAAGAAGATGACAGGCCAGGAATGATCATGAGAGATCATGAGAGATTCACAGGAATATTAGAGGACTGACCAGCGAGTAAGACGGTAAGAGGTAAGAAGTCCGTGTTACAAAGAACAAAGAGCATTACTCAGAGAAAGGACAAATCAGACAATTTTACATGAACTGAGGACTAGGGAGCCCACCAGAAACTTGGGTTGGCAAAGCAGGAGAGTGTTTTAGATGTGGGTGATGGCTGTTAATTGTGAATGAAACAGTACTACTACTGGAAATTCAAGAGATGTGGAGACACACTTGCTTTTTAACAAAAGGTTATGAAATAACATATTTGTATGTAATAACAGATACAGATTTCAATCTCAGGAACATACAATAGGAAGCAAGAAGAAAAAGAACATAGCAATGCTCGGCTGAAAGTGACAATTTTGTAAAAATTAAGTGTCCGGTGCGGCAAAATATTAATTAGCAAACCAATGGGTGAGTATATGGAAATTCATCATACTATTACTGCTATGTACATTTGGAAATGCTTAAAATTTTTCCTTAATTAAAAAATGTTACATTTTCTGTATACACATGTGTGCTACAGCACATGTGTGAAAAGTAGAGAGACAACTTTGTGAAGCTGCTCCTCTCCTTCCACACTCCCGTGGGGTCTGGGTTTGGAACTCAGAGCAATGCCCTTTGCTGGTCCTACAGTGAGTTCTTTTTTAATGTGTCTAAGATATGAGGTGATAGTAAGACATAAGAAGCAATATCCTCTTCTCCAGCTGACCTGACCTCTGCAGATGAATTTGAACATTTCAAGGAGTAATTCAAAGATACACGTTAGCACACAGTAAAATTAAGTACAAAAGAGGTTTAAAAAAAAAGGTAATTTGATTTGAGCAGGATTTGTGCCATGCTTCAAAAACTCTGTTTTAGGAAGTAGGAGAAACAAGCTGTCATTGTAATTTGTCTACATGTGCTAGGATAATACACAAAGACAGAAGATGTGAACAGACTCCTCTTTACTAAGTGGAGCCAACAAACAAAGGGGTGAGACTTACTTCATTTCCAGAACTTCCTCTAAGTGTTTCCTTCTCTCCGCCCGAAGGTTGGTTAGATGCGTCTCCTTCTCAGCCAGAGACTGCTGCGTGGAGGACAGCTTAGCTTTCATGGACTCCAGTTCCTGCTTCACCTTCTCCATAGCCATCAACAGCTCTTCCACCTATGACAGACACATACAGAAAGGAAAAAAGTAAAACACCATGGTCAATTACAGAGAGTGCTGCTTGGCCATGGGCTGATAAACTAGAAGACATACATTTTGAAATTTACCAAGTCTGTTCATGTATATGAATCAAGAATAAACAGGGCATAGATTTACCTCTGTGGTATAGAGTTTGCCGATGACTGTAAGTTTGGTACCTAGCAAACAGTAACAACAATATACACACAGCACACCCCAAAATAGATAGATAGATAGATAGATAGATAGATAGATAGATAGATAGATAGATAAATGTAATAAGAAAAGTTTAATGGGGTGGGGGTGGGGAAGGAGACAGGCCCAGCAAGTAAAGTCCTTGCTTCATGAGCTTAATGATGATGGATGACCTGAATTCAATCCTTTGAATTAAAAAAAAAAAAAAATCCAACAGTCAAAAGGAAAGAAGTTAACGCCACAAAATTCACCAAGCTTTCTCCTGACCTCTCCACAGGTGGCATGTGTGCACTCCCTCCATCACACATACACCAGCCCCCCCCAAGAAACAAATAAAAATATAAACCAGAAAATAATAACAATTATTTATAGGAGGATCTTAGGAAAGAACGGACAAACCCGAGTAACAGAAGCAGCACACAGAGAGCAGTGTTTACACATCTGGATTAAGTTCTATTCTTACATCGTTAAAGAGTTCTTTAAAAAAAAAAAACCCTAAAACTATATGATCAGATAAAAGAGGCACTATGCTTTAAAAAGCTCTTGGCAAGGGGAAGCCTTGACAGAAAAAGATCTGGAACAAACAAAACATATGTGCGAGGGAACAAAATGATAGAATGCCAAAGACAGAGAGGAGAAACAGAGAGGAAGGTCTATACATCAGAAGCCATTTTCACTTATTCTGATTATTTACCAAAGTTGGATTACGTAAATAAACGTGTTTAATTAAAAAGCGAAAACTATAGGAATGAAAGTATGTCATTACCAAAAAGTGACCTCACAGGTAAGCACGAGGCACTGATTGCTAACGTTTATATTCTATTGCTGTTCATCTTGCTAATGATGGTTCTTCTCAGAAGTAGTGGAGGGTAGGTAGAGGCAGGGACTATGTCATTCACTCATTCCTACATGAACCAATTTTTGTGCTAGAACTGAAAGCTATTTGGATACAGAGCTACAGTAAGGATACCAGAGCTGTTCACAGGTTCCTTCCAGTGAAGAGTCTAACCATATCAGGTGCTAAGTAAAAGCATCTGGGTACCCACATTAACTAACTAATTAAATTATATATATTTTATTATATTTATAAAATCTCATTATACACACACACACACACACACACACACACACACACACACACACACATTCCTAAGAGCTCAAGCTGACCCTTGCCCTAATGGGATCCTCACACTGTTAGATAAACCTCCTTGAGGCACGTCTGCAAATTTCACAGGGATATACGTTAACCTAAATGTCTGGAAACCGCCAATAGGGCTAATTCTATTTATTTAATTCATGCAAAACTTTTCTAAAATTCAGTAATTACGTTAGGTGGAGATTCTTATGTTAAACACAAAATCAATGGTGGCCAAGCACCATGTACAGGTGTTCTAACACAGAAAGAGCAGGGTTATAGTCATCAGCATTTGTTGCCATATCCAGACAGATCTCAAAAGTCTCCCTAGAATCCTGTGTTGCAACATCCCTAGAAATCAAACGTATCAGTTTCTCACATGCCTTAAAGAATTTATATACACACAAGCAAGCATGTATAAGAGTCAAGTCTTCCTCTCCTACACAAAAAGGTTACATATACCCCTTTGCAGCTAAACACATTTTGGTAAGTCTTTTAAAGAAGTGCAAAATACAGAAAGATACATAATAAATATAAGCTTAAATAATGTTATCCAAGTCAATGTACCTTGTTAGCATGCAGATTAATCAACAGAATATTGTCAGCAACTCAGAAACTGCTTCTATATCACTGTGCAGATAAAAAGTATTCTACTATTCTGTTTTTTCACACTTGGCTATCTCATCTGTTTTAACTTTGTGAATAGGATTATGCAGCATATAATTATTTGGATTTTTCACTGAGATCCATCCTTGCTGATCATATGATTATATTTCTGTAATTCTCAAAATTACATATTCTACTTTGAGAAAACACTAAGACTTATTTTATGATGCTCTAACAGAAAATATTCAAATTGAGTGGAGCTTAATAAACATGTAATTTCTTCTATGTTTGGAACATTTTGTGCCCTGTGTATGATTCTGTCTACATCAAAGTCCTAGGATACTAGACAGAACATTATCTT
>JANHMN010000008.1:60101681-60112870 GCA_030674055.1 Rhabdomys pumilio
AATATACATTGCAATAGCCCAAATTAACTTTTTATGAGTCTATATATCTAATTTACTTTACAACACAAAAAAATAAGTTCATGTTTTAAAAATATCCCCATGTACTTTTCAACAAGATAAGAAATGATTATATAAAGTAGAAAAAATAACAGTGCCTTATTGCATACCATTACTTTCAAATTTCAGAAACAACTAATATGAAAAATTTTGTGTTTATAAAAAAACGAGAGCCGATGTCAATTTTCCAGAATTAACAGCAAGACATTTATCCTTTACCCATGGTTCTGCTTCTTGCAGTTTCAGTTACTTATAGTCTAGAAACAGTAAATGGAAAATTCCAAAAGTAAACAATTTCTAACATTTTAATTATACATTGGTCTAAGCAGTATGATGAAATCTACTCCTCTATCATGAATTACCATGAATTACTGTTTGTCGATGATTTGTGCATGCTGTCTGCCTGCAGATTCTTCTTAGCGACCTTATGGACTGAACCCGACTTGTTCTTACAGTGCTTGTGCTCAAGTAATGTTGGTTTTTACTGAATAATGCCCCTAATGTGAAAAGTGATGTTGACAATGAGAAAGTTAAAGAGCTCTCTTAAAATAAAAAGGTATAGTAAGATGTTCTGAGAAGGAGGCCATATCTACATAAAACTTCTAATGCAGTCTGTCGTTCTAATGATTTTACTAGTGTTGTTATGCTCTTACTGTGCCTAATTCATACATTAAACTTTACGATATGTATTCGGCATGGTTTGCAGTTTCAGGCAGCCACTGGAGACAAGCTAAGAATATACCCCCATATGTAGCAGAAGACTACCATACCTATCACTAAATAGCTTAAGTGGAGTCATTTCACTGTATCCCCTATGTTCCTAAAGAATAATCTGCATTCTTAATTTGTATTATTTCTTTCCTGCCTACCTCCTTTTTCTGAGACAGTTTGATGGTGGCCTGAAAAAAAATACAACATAACTAAGACTGTGCTTCAACTCCTAATCTTCCTGCCTCTACCACCCATGGGCTGGAGTTACAGACCTGTAGCACCATGCCCATCCCATCCCATCCCATCCCATCCCATCCCATCCCATCCCATCCCATCCCATCCCATCCCATCCCATCCCTTTCCCCTTTCTCCCCCTTTCTCCTCCTTTTTCTCCCCCTTTCTCCCCCTTTCTCCTCCTTTTTCCCCCCTTTTCCCCCTTCCTTTCTCCCCCTTTCTTCCCCGTCCTTTCTCCCCTTTTCCCCTCTTTTCCCCTTTCCCCTTTTTCCTTTCCTTCCTTCCTTCCTTCCTCCCTCCCTCCCTCCCTCCCTCCCTCCCTCCCTCCCTCCTTTCCTTCCTTCCTTCTTTCTCTCCTGTTTGTTTGTTTGTTTGTTTGTTTGTTTTTAAAATAGGGTCAAGCTGGTCCCAAACTCATAGATCTACCTGCCTCTGCCTCCTTTTATGACATTTATATCTCTCTATGTGTGCATGCACATGCACAGAAATACACACATACACACATCTACCATATAGGTTCCAGAGAATTTAAGTTTGTCAGGCTTGACAGCAAAATAAGTATTGCTGTAAAAGAACACCCAAAGCCTAAAATCAAGAGAAGCTTGGGGAGAGGGGCGGGGAAGAGGAGAGAGATAGAAGAGAATAAAATTACAGAGAAAAGAGAACTCAACTAGAAAATCAAATATAAGACCGAGACATCTCAAAATTGGTCTTCATCTAAAGAATGCAAGGCTAGTATCTTAACATATAATTATCAAACAATGTAATATACCATGTTAGTAGAATACAATATGAAATAGATAATCATCTCAATAGATGATTATATATTAGCATGTTACATAATAACTATATTGTAATATGCAATATATTATTAATTATATTATATATTATAGATAATTATATTCGTTTAAAAACCATCATGACAATTCCTAACAATTTCAGGATGAAAACAACTTAAAATCTAAGACAAGAACTTCTCCAACTGTCAAAGACATCTATGATAAAGACTATTTTCTCTCTTAAGACAAGAGTGCTTTCATCATTCTCCAACTACAGGCAATGCATGGCTGCTGAGAGTAGAAGACCCAGTCTTCTCCAAGGATGAGTCCCTGAGAAGCATCTAGTTCCAAACAATGAGCCCAAAAAAATATGTGCACAGGAGCAAGACTAAATGCTCATCCAGGTTTTAGTGTGAATGTATACGTATACATGTCTGTATAAATCAGTAATAAAGAATACGAGGTTATAAGTGTGTGGGGTGAGCTGGAAGAGAGGGGAAGAGGAAATGGTGCAAATACAGTACTCACGTATGAAATTCTCAAAAAGTAAATTAAAAAATCAAGTCATCCACATGTAGACAGGTAAGATGGCTCAGCAAGTTGCATGAGTTGGATGCCCTGAGCCTATACACAGGTAGGAGGAGAAAAAATATTCCACAGACACCAACACATGCAGCCGCATCCTCCCACCCCATCCCTTTCTCTCTCAAACTATTTAAATATGTTTAAATAGTTATGCACATAGGAAAAGAGAACATAAAATATATCTAGTTAAAGACACAATCATAAAAAGGAATTCACACACACACATCAGTTACAATCAATGAACACAGTGAAGTTACTGGACCCAAGACTAACCCATAACTGTACAACCTGCAACACTTTCTGGATTCACTTGGTGGTTTCCTTACACTGTAATTTGATGTGTTCTTCCATGTTCAGATTCTCTGCAAGCTTATAACCTAAAGATTCCCATGGACTGGGCTTTGACTTCTTGTTATGTTCGGACAGTACCCATCACGAGAAGACCATATCATTCCTATTGTGTCAAAGGGAGATACCTTACGGCTCACTGTGGCAATACAGTTTCTCAATTATCTTTGAGGAACTTCTTCCACTATCTTCTCTAAAAAGTAATTTATTTTTTGAGAGAAGCATATGCCACAGTGTGTGTATGGACTCCAGGATATGCGAGGAAGTCAGTTCCCTATGTGTCCCGAGGATCAAACCCAGGTCATCAGACTGGAAGCAAGTATCCTGACCACCTGAGCCATTTCCTGGTCCCACATACGATTATCTTAATACTAATATGTGAGGACATAGATATTTTAATTATTTAAGGACCAGCTATATAGTCTCTTTCTTGAAATTCCAAGTCTAATTTATCCCTAACTGCTTGTTTCTGTTATTTTCTTAACTTCACAGAGCTACACACAAATAAGTATTTAAATCACTTCTCCCAGTTCAGAGCTCATCTGATATTTTTGTCTTAGGATCTTTTGATAAGGTATTTGAACATAATTTATCAAGCATACATTCTAAGATTTATGACTATGTTCTGTTTAATCTTTTCTTTAAGAAAAGCCACATGATTATTTCCTACGTGGTATCACTCACTGCTAGATTGAATTAGTGGTTCCAATTATCCACTCTTCTACAACAGAGCTTCTCATCCTTCCTAATGCTGTAGCCCTTTAAAATAGTTCCTCATGTTGTGGTGACCCCTAACCATAAAATTTTCATTGCTACTTCCTAACCATAATTTTGCTATTGTTATACATCATAATGTGAACGACTAATACGTTACCCCTGTGAAGAGTTGAGAACTGCTGCCCTATAGAACAGCAGATAGTATAAGCAAACTGTTGCCATGGTCTCCCGGCATGAAGAAGACCTTGACTTTGGCTAGGCTGTGTGAGCTGCCTTGAGCAATGGATTGTTAGCTGATGTGACACAGGCTGAGACTACTTCTGGCACTGCCAAACTAACAATCTTCAAAGTAACTGCTGACCGCAGTTATGTCCTCAAATGAGCCATGTTCCCATTAAGTTTTCTAAGACACCAATATAAATCTCTGGACTTGAAATTTGTGGGAAAGTTTTAATTTTCATTTTTTCAGGTTTTCTTTCTCATATTTAACAAGCTTTGCCAAGTACTATTTTACTTGGCATTGATAATTTACTCTAAATGTTCAAATTACTGGCAAAGACACCTATCGTTTTAACTTAACTCTGTGGGACTAGTAGTTATGAAAATACAAGCATTCTGAATATCATCAACTGAGTATCATTCCTTCCTTCCAAGCTCACCAGAATTACTTTGGGCTCTGTGGGTTCCTTTTCTGTAAAAGCAGGGTTAGGTTTGGTAGCCTACTTGCTCTTCCTCCTTGGGCTGCTTAGGCTGCTCTGGACGGTTCGTTTCTTATTGTCAAAATAAAGCCCCAAATGTGAGCCTAAGAGTTTTCCAAGTATTACTTTTGAACCCTGCCTATTCTTATTCCTGTATTTTCCCTAGCTTTTAATTAACAAAAGTATGTATTTCAACAACATTCTGTTGTCTTAGTGTCTGGTCCACCACGTTGAGTAACACGTTCTACTTTAGTTCACAACTTTCACTTCTTGAGGTTCCTGCATTACTAAAGTACATGTTTCTTAAAGAATGCCTAATTTTCTATGCATCTGACTGCTAGGTTTATAAAGTATTTCTGCCTCTGATCATACATATATCCAAGTAAATTTAATTGTTTCCTTAGATTTATTTATTTTATTTACTGTGTATGACTGTTTTGCCTACATGCCTGTATGTGTACCATGTGTGCCTGGTGCCTGAAGAAGTGCGTGTCAGATGCCCCAGAATTGGAGTTGTGGACAGTTGTGAGCCATGTGGGTGCTGGTAACCATACCTGGATCATTGCAAAAGCAGCAAATACTAAAGAATGCTGAGCCATTACTCTTGCACCTCCAAATAAGCTGTAATGCATGTTTATATACAAAGCAAGAATGGTACCCAAAAACCAGGATGTCCACCTAATCACTTGATTTGCTCTCTGGCTACAAGTCAGGAAAAAACAAAACAAAACAAAACAAAACAAAACAAAACAAAACAAAACAAAACAAAAAAACCGTGAAAGTCAATTCCAATTATCCTGTTTTCTGTTTCCTTTCTGCAACCCAAGAGAACACATTCAGTCAGTGAATCTGGCTACCCAGGACCAATCACTCATCAATGCCTGTTGGAAAATTTGGAGTCACCGTCCCTAAGAAATGACAGTATGACAACTGAGGAAAAGGAGAGATAAATCTTACGCTAAATAATTAAGAAATTCTCCATCATTTTAAATGTGCTTTGAGCCACAGAGCAATTTTTAAAACGCAGAAGTTTTAAGATGAACGTACAAAAATCCCTGCCAGAAATGGAATTCAAGCATATAACCTAACTGTCTACAGTAAATTAAGGAGAAAGCTCAGGTCTGATAATGTGTGATGCCAATAGATCCAGATGGTTTGCTTAAATCACAAGCTAATAAACTTTTATACAAAACAAAAAGGGAGCAAATTATGACTCAACCACAGACTATTTTCCTTTAGAAAGCAAAGCAATGGGAACCTTCTAGTCAGCATCGTCTCCCATCTTCCTCTGCTCCACAACTAAAAGCAAAGAATACTTTTTAGTTTTCATGTTGTTTAAGCAGAATCTTGGTAGGACCTCCTTGGAAGACAAAGTCTGCTTGAAAAAAAGAAGAAAATGACTAGAAGAGGAGTGGTAAAAACAAAAGACAGCCTTCAAGATTGCCTAACGACTACAGAGTCACAGCGAAAAGCCGTCCCATGAAAAGCCTATTAGCTTTCTCAACTTCAACACAATTCTAGATTAAGACTTAATCTGCAACCAGACATGGTGGTGCAGACCCTTAGTCCTAATACTCAGAGACTAAAGCAGGAGGATCTCTGAGTTTAAGACCTCGCCTTTGAAAAAAAAGATTCAACATGTTGTATAATTTAGGAGCTGGAGACAAAAAAAAAAAAAATGTATACAGTTAAAGGCTGGTAAATATTTCTGAAATATTTAGAAAAGACAGACAAAACCACAGACAGACATGCACATTGTCTGTCTGTCTGTCTGTCTGTGTCTCCCCCACCCCCAGCCTCTGCTAACAACTACTCTAGGTTCCTTACAATTGTTATTAACAGGGATTTAATTCATAACAGAGCTTTATGCTGCTATTTCTATTTGTAAATAACACTACAGATTATTTTCCCAGTATTTCTTCTTGCTAATTCAAGGTGCTTCTTTGACTGATAGGAAAATATTACTTTGTTTGACTGCTCTGAAAGGCCTTGCTCCAAATCTTTCATATGTATTATGCTATTATAGCTTTACAGGAATTGTATGAAATAGGTATTATTGCTATCATTATTATAATTTCTATGAAAGAAAAAGGTTCAGGGGCTAAAGTTCTTTCCCAGAGAACGCAGAGCTGATTGCCACCTAGCTTCATCTCCCCCCCCACCCCCCCACCCCCGCCCCTGAGAAAGCTTGTTCTACTAAAATGCATCAGCATTCCTGAGAAGAGCTCTCCAACAGGCTTCCACAAGTATACCTACTGACTTATTCTTGGGCATATCTCCATGTCCAACAAGGTAGCTTTCTTCTGTTATTCTTCTGCCCAACAAAATACTTGATTCCTACCAACTGCCAGATACCATGCTATGCATCAAAGAATATCTCTATACTGTGTAATACAGTCACCAATTACAAAACTTAACCATAAACCAAGAATATACTATGCAAAAGAGTACAAGATGCCATGAGGATAGCACAAGGCCTTGGTGTTGTTCTAGGATTAAAGTGTCTTTAAGACTGACCAGATGGGGAGAATAAAGCATTATAGTTGTTCTCTGTGTACAACAGCAGTGCCTCAGGAAAGCATACTCCAATGAATTAAATTATGAAAATATCAGAAGCTCCAGAACAAGGAAGTAAGGATGTTAGTGTGACAGAGAAGTAAGAATAGGTGAAGAATATTAAGAGATTCCTCCTTCATTTGAAATGTTAATGGGGCATGGGGAGGTAACAAAGGGATCTAACAGAGGAACAAGGATTTAGAAACTTAGACAATTATTAGGATGATGGGCAAGAAACTGAAACAGAATAGAGAGAGAAGTGAGAGCAAGACAAATGGGCTAAGATGAAGTAAAAAGCGACTGAACTACTGTCAAAAAGAAGTGAGAGTGTGATACATGATCAACACAAGGCAGGAAAGCCAACGATGAGAGTAAGATGAGAATGGATGAAGGTGGAGGCAGACTAGATCAAAGCAAGGGTTAGCATACCTGAGCTGGAATGAAGACATACACTGGGAGCAAAAGCCAGTGGTCAAGAAACTGAGGAAACAGTTACAGATAGTTATGACATAGATATTCTCTCCAGGGCTTCAATGAAAACCTTCAATGCTACAGCTGAATGCATGAGCCTTGATGAAGTCAGGATTCTTATAAGAATATAAGGCTTGAAGGTCCACAGGAACAGACAACATGCTGACACAGTTGCGAAGTCCAATGACTTAGAAGGCAAAGCCAGGAGACATGAAAGGTACAGAAGGGTTAAGTCAAGAAAGCACAACCCAATGGGATGACACTGTGGCAGAGCTCACAACAGAGGGCTTATTTCCAGGACAATGTCTGAGAGTTCACTAGTTCATCTGAAGAGAGTCACTAATCCCAGTGGATCAGGACATCAAAATAAGTCAGAGCCATCAAAGAGATTAATTTTTCATATCTCTACTCTCTATCTAAAGGTACATGTAACTTAGAGACTTCTATATGTTTTCTATTCTGTTCACTGAAATTTGTATTCATGAAATTCCAGTTGAGTATTGACATATGCTAATGGTAGCTGATACTACTAGCTCAGCTTAGGTTAGATTTCAGACAATCAGATATATCTATGAAGAATCCAAGTATGAGTCACAGACAACAGACCTAAAGAAAACATCTTTTCATAATACAGCTTTGAGCCCTGGCAGATTTCTTGACTTTTTATACATAGTACATTTCCCCCATTAAATCAACATTCTCATATATCGTGACAAAAGAACTCAGTAAATGACATTTAAAAAGTGAATATGCTCAGCGGGGTGAAGAATTTATAAATGCGCTTGCCATCTCTAAAGTCCGTCACGTCTGTAACGGCAAGGGAAGCAGAAGTATGTGCGCAGCTGTGACAGGCTGGCAGGTGGCGGATGAACGCCTGTTGGCTATACCTTCCCTCTGGGGCCTTCACGGTTCTGGGAACTAATCTTCTGTAACTGAAGACAAATTTTAGAAGAGATAGAAAACACGTCCATGTGAATGAAATGCTTCTTTCAAATAATCTCAGTTTTCCTATATTTAAAACTGTTCGATCAAGTCAGAGGCTTAGGTAGATACACTCCGTAAGAATCACTCAGCACTCCTAAGTGAAGCTGAAGAGGCAAACGCTCCCAATAATACCTGGACACAAGTGTTCCCAGCAGCTATCATCCTGCTGCCAGGACCTGTGTCACCAAGGCTGGAGAGAAGCTATAAGAGGAGGAATGTTTGATTGTTGATAATTAGAGTAAAATTTGGCAATATAACATCTAAACAAAAACAAAAGGTTTTTGTGTAATACCCTGCAAAACATTGATTCAGAAGACTGGCTTTTTTTTTTTTTTTTTTTTTGCTTACATTTGTATGATTAAGTACCTTCTATAATCTGGTTGTTTCAGCAACAAACAGGTTCATAACAATCAAGAAAAATAAAAAAATATAATTTTCTGTACTTCTGTAAGAAAGAAGGTTATAAATAATGTGAATACCAGGTCACGATTTCTTTTACAACTAGCACTAATCAAGAAACAGCCACTATTCTATTTAATGAAATCTATCCCTCTTCGTTGGTGGGGCACTGCACGGCATATATGGGAGTCAGAGGACTACTTGTGGGTTTTTGGAGTTGGTTCTTTCCTTCTATCACATGGAATATGGGGATTGAACTCAGGTAAACAAACGTGGAAAAAAAAATCAGTCATTTCAGTTTATCAGAAATTTACTTTGCCAGAAAGACAAAAAAAAAAAAATGAAATTTAATATGACAACACAAGAATGCAGAAAGGGAACTCCTAAGTATCAAGTCACAACTAGGAAACAGAATAAGGAATAAAATTCATATCACTTGATTTTTGATCCAATACAATTTACACTAACTCCCAGTGTATTTTTAATAGTTTATAAGGAGAAAGAAAACTAGAATTTAGGATGTAACACATATAAGAACTATCTACTGGGCAGGACATATTATACTGTGGCACATTTCTCTAGGAAAATACCTTGCATTGCAAACATTCAGTATGATGTACCTAAACACAATATCAACTACACACAGAAACCAGTAAGAAGCTGCCCCTGATTCTCAGGGCTCACTGATCTGTATTTTGGATAATTACTGCCATAATCAGTAACTGGGTTTATTAGACTTCTCTGTGAGAGATATCAGAATAAATCCAAACTGCTCAAGCACTCAGTGTTTACATATGTCCAATGCTGTAGATTCCCCAAATGCTCTCACACAGTGTAGACAAAAATATAGAACACATCTAACATGAAAACAATGCCCACAGGCCCTGGCACTCATCTCTGAGGCACAATTCTGGGGAGTACCAATCTTTTCTTTTAGGTCCACTTTGGATTAATTTTCATTGGATTACAACTTTAGAAAATATCAATGAAAAATTAAAATGCAAGCCTAAATTTAGAGGCATAATTTCTGATGTCATGAACTATGTAAACACATTTTTAACTTTTAAAACATGTTTTAAAGTAAGCATGATAACAAAGAACAAATCTAAATGCGTACGTTAAACAATTCCTATTAGAAAGCAATCAAATTTTGAGTGGTGGTCCTGATGTGGCTACTTCCTGGAGCTTCAGAACTGCTGTAGTAGCTATCTACTGACCCCCACTGGCAGAGTGACAGAGGGAGTCATAATGACTAACACCTGGCTACTCTAAGTTTTATACTTTATTTCAAGATGAAATTTAAATGCAGTAAGAAAACAGAAGATCAATGTGAAGCAATCTGATGAATCACAGATGAATCTGCCTATAATACATTCAGTGAAGAAAATTCACCACTAAAAGATTATGCCACTGGCTAAAGATGTTTAAATTCCACATTATGCTCAGTCTCACTACCTAGCACATAATTCAATTTCTGTATTTTTCACAGCACTTTGTTTTCATTTGACATTTTCCTCAATATTTCTATCAGAAAGCCATTTCTTTTAGCATTACTAATATAATGCAAGGTAGTTTCAAATGAGTCATTTCACTTTTATTCAGAAGTTTTCCTTGCTAAAAGATAAAATACATGCAAGAATGGAATTTAATGTTTGATAACCCAAGAATGAAGAAAGGGAACTCCTTAGTATTAAGTGAGTACATACATGCCTACACACACAGAGGCTTACATGCAGACCCCATCCTCAACAGAGAGGCCACAATAAGGCTCAATATTTGAAGGGAGCCTTTTTGTTTAAAATAAAATTACTCCTTTACCTCACAAATTATAGGTGCTATTAAATGCAGAGAAACAGCAGATTAAATCAGTTTTGAGGCAATATTTAAGATGTCTGACACTCTTACTATAAACATGTAGGATCTCATACACTAACTAGTACATAAAATTACAAGGAGAACTCTAATAAAAAATCACATTGAGGGTTGGGAAAGAGCCCTCACTTCTGATAAGCAGTTGCCTTACAAACATGAACTCAGTACTAATCTCAGAACCCATCTAAAGACAGCTGGACACCATGGCACACCTGGCAAACCCAGGGCTAGGGAGGCAGAGACAGATGTTACCTAGGGCTCACTAGCCTAGATTAGCTAAAAGCTCCAGATCAGTGACAGACCTTGTCTCAAATGGGCTGGAGAGATGGTTCAGTCACTAAAGTATTTTCACGCAAGCATGAGAATCTGAGTTTGATCTCTAGCACCCACATAAGAAAGTCAGGCATAGCAGAGTGTACATGTAATCCCGGTGCTAGAACAGGAGGACTCCTGGGGCTGACCAGACAGTCTAAGTAAATGTGTAAGTTACAGGCAAGTGACCTTGTCTCAAATAACTGAAATAGAAAGCCTGGAGAGAGGGCTCAGAAGTCAAGAGTTCCTGCTGCTCTTGCAGAGGACTTGGGTTCAGTTCCCAGCACCCACATGGCAGCTCCCAACTATCTACAACTTTAGTGCCAGAGGATCTGACACCCTACTTCTGGCCTTTGTAGGCGCTTGGTGCACAGACATACACGCAGGCAACACACCCATAAACATAATGTGCATGTGTGCGTGTGTGTGTGTGTGTGTGTGTGTGTGTGTGTGTGTGTGTGTGTGT
>JANHMN010000008.1:60112880-60144880 GCA_030674055.1 Rhabdomys pumilio
GTGTGTGTGTGTGTGTGTGTGTGTGTGTGTGTGTGTGTGTGTGTGTATGTATGTATGTATTCTTATGAGTAACTAAAAAAGATACCTAATATTGATCTTTAGTTGGAACAAACATGCACAGTCCATGAAAACACAAAGGTGGACAGTACCTGAGGAAATACACCTGAGGTGTCTTCTGACCTTCATATGCATCTGCTTCCATGCATGTGAGCACATACTCATTTACTTACCTACAAACATAGAACATGCACGCACGCATGTACATACATATCCCAAAACAACATAGCATGTTGCAATATCCATTATTTTACTTATTTTATATTTTTATAAGTGGCTACAATAATATAGATGGTTTGAATTCTTCTGACATTCATTCTCTAAGTGTCTGAGTTTATATACTTATTAACTGATCATATTTGAGACATTTTCACTAATAAGTGCATTGGAATGAAGGTTACTTGGTTGATATTACTGCAATTATCATTCTTCTAACTTAAGACCATTTCCTACAGTCTTTCTCAGGTCAAAAAGAGAGGTCTAAATATGCTACGGTAGTGCTCAGTTACTTAACAACTACTTTCAACAGGCCAGAGGCCACATAATTTTCTTTGAAACAACATTCCTGTTGGCCTCTGAAGTTTCCTGTCAAGTTCAGAACGGCTCCTGTTTTGAGGCCAGCTGTGACCATTAAGTCGGATGATGATATATTTCCACCAGACTTATTTCAGGGTTTAAGTACGTGACCTTTATAACCAGACACCAAACCAACTAGATTGTATTGTAAGAGAAGAATCTACAAAGTTCTAAGAAACATGTTTGTATTTATAATGCTTTTAAGCCACTTAGATTTCAATTCAATAATCTTCCAATAGAGATATGAAACTCAGCTTCAGACTCAGAAGGGTAAGTACAGAGGTACAACTATGTGAAGAACTGTCCATAAATGAAGCTGACGGGATGGTTCAGATGGTAAAGATGCATGCTGCCAAGTATGATGACCTGATTCGAGCCTCAAGACCTGTATGGTGGAAGGAGAAAACCAGCATCCACAGCTTGTCCTGGCCCTTCACAAGTATGCTTTCATATGTGTTCTCCCCATACTCTAATAAATGTAAAGAATTTTTAAAAACTTGAATGTAGCCTATAAAGTACACAATAAAAAAAAAAACTCGACTTTAAAACCTTAAAACCTATTTCTAAGGCAGGAAAAAAATGAGACAAATATTGAAAACCCTAATGTCAAAGTATTATCTAAAAGGAAAATCAAATTACAAAAAGATTTTCATACTAATGGGACACCATATTACACGACATTATAATACCCTGAAAGTTTCTGAATTCACACATATTTGTGTTTTACAAACCACTTACTTTTTCAGTTGAGGACCAATGTTACCTAAGACTTGCATGCTAGCTTCCCTTAGCTAAAATAGCAAGCAACAGGTGGCTAGAATTTTGAGACATAGATTTTCTTCCCCTTAAAGATAGGGTAAGGATAATATTGATTTATATGTTTCATTTGTGCTTTCCAGTTATAATCTTTTAAAAATCAAGAACTAAGAAATGTAAATGTCTTGAAAATAGCTATTCTAAGTATTTAAATATGTAACTGAAATTATGTTATTCTGTCCAAAGTGCTTTAGTATATGCAGCAGGAAAAAAAAAACCAGCTGATTCAGAGAATAAAATATTCTAAAATACTGCTTTGATAACTATTGCAAAATCATAAAATTAATACTATCTTCCAGTATGTTTAGTTACTAGAGTGACTCTGCAATCCTCAGGCATGCAGACAGAGGTCAGAATGAAATTCCACTCATTCCCTAACTAATGAAATAGAATTATGTCACTTAGATGCTCACCTAATGCTACTGTTTTCACAGCAGGTTGTCGCTACCAAAGCTATAACAGTACATAGACATACCTCCTGCCCCCAGGGATCCCATATTCGACTAGAGAAAACAGTGGGTGTATTTTCAAGTAATACAGCTACTATTTATTACATAAATAGCTAATAATAACAGCTTACAAAACAATGATAAGTGAAGGGAACTATTCAAAAGCCCTACGAAGACACATGACTCAGACCTGAAAGGTCACAGAAGTTCTACAGAAGTAGGCTACATCCAGACTACTGTTACAAATAGGGATACTGCTTCAAGTAGACAGATCCCATACTCTAAGAGATGAAACTATTCTGTACTGTTCTCTGAGAGGACCAGTGGCCACAGAGGCTTGTTTTCTGCCCAGATGTGCTGTTTAGTGATTAAACAATAGGATGGACAAAGCACTTATTCTCAGGAGTTAGCAGACAAAAGGTAACTGGTAACTGTTGGTACCTTGTTTTAAGATTAAGCTGTGCATTTTGTAAATCATGTTTCAAGTAATGAATCACATATTTAAGGAAAAAATAAAGTTCAGTTCACAAAGATGAAATATA
Source organism: Rhabdomys pumilio (assembly GCA_030674055.1). Taxonomy (NCBI): domain Eukaryota; kingdom Metazoa; phylum Chordata; class Mammalia; order Rodentia; family Muridae; genus Rhabdomys; species Rhabdomys pumilio. The sequence goes on from JANHMN010000008.1 coordinate 60,115,321, forward strand.
TTACTTACATGCATGTCAGGTTAGCTGGACAAAAGTTGTAGGTAGAAGATACTAACACAAAGTCAAAGAGAAGAGGGTGGGGCTGGGATGCTCAGAGCACCTGCAGTGTAAGCATGGGGATCTGAGCTCCACCACAAAACAAAGCTGGGAGGAGTCAGACAGTTTGACTGCTGGGACTCACTAGACAGTAACCCTAAGTCAGATGTTTCTAAGAAGAGATGACATCAAGTCAAAACTAATAAAGAGACAAAGAACGCCATCAGTTATGAATAAAGTGATCAATCAAGAAGTTAGGACAATTATAAACTTATAAGCTCCAAGTGTTGATATACCCAATCTTATAAACACCATCATCCAGGACACTAAAGCACTAAAGGCTGTGACTGAAGCTACCACAGCTATAAAGGGACTCTATGAGGTACACATGCTTTGAAGCAGGCACTTTTTTACTGTTTGACTTAATTCCCAGTAACAGCAGCTTCTCAGGAGGGAGGCTATCCCATCAGATTCCTATTACTATGCTACTGAACTCACTTTATCTAGTGTCCTGGACTAGGTTTATGTTCCATCTGACATATGCCAGAGTCACTTGAGAAGAGGAACCTTCAACAGAAAAAAAGCCAGATTTGCCTGTAGTCAAGCCTGTAGTGCATTTTCTTAATTATATATTGATATTGAAGGGCCCAGCCACCCCCGGGTATTTGAACCTGGGGTGCTATGACAAAGCAAGCTGAGTAAGCCAGGGGATGGGAGCCAAGAAGCAACACTCCTTAATGGCACCTGGATGGGGGGGCCTCCTGCTTCCAGATCGCTCCCCTGCTTAAGTTCCTGGCCTGACTCCCCCACTGATGAACTGGGGTGTAGACAGAAATAAACCCTTTCTTACCCAAGCTGATTTTAGTTATGATGTTTAATCACCAGAACTGAAACTTATATATATATATATCCTAGATAGTGTTTATCATTCTCTCTCACACACAAAGGGTGGAATGCTACAAAACTGAAGTGTTATGATATCTGGGGTAGGTGGATTTAAAACCTCAAGTCACATTTCAAACTGGGAACCATTTACTAAAACTGTTCCTTCAATTTACAGCTCCCATCTTCACTTATTCTTTATGTAATGAAGAGTCAAAAGCAAGCAGACAGAGACCTGGGGAAGAAGTGGAAGCAAGTCAAACAAAGGCCATGACAGCAAGAGCAGAACCTCTCAAGTTACCTGAAGGCTGAGACAGGGCAGTGTGGCAGTGGAGTGTCACCACACCTACATGTATGCTGTTCAAAACTGCTATCACCTTTTATAACCACAAATGTTCCTTGAAGAATGATATAAGATAAACTATTTTCTAATTGAGTCATGTTTGTGTTATCATTCATGTCCAAGCTGTGGTTTTGCACAATCATGTAACAAACATACATGTCGCATGTTTTGTCAGTCACGTTTTAGTAGCTTTTACTACATGGATCATTCCTAAATGTCGAGACCTCACGCTACCATGAATCGGTCCTTGCACAGCTCTATTTTAGTCACTCTGTAATTGTCAACACTAATACTTGATGAAGTAGTTCTGCAGCACCATGAACAGTCGGTGTGTACAGCTCACCTTAAACTATTCTGGTTTTACCTTGTGTTTACCCAGCAGCATTGCTAGTAGCTACACAAAAATCGCAGACCTGTTTCTCAGCATTGGTCCTGGCTGATTCCTCTTGTGCCAGCACCATTTCACGCTCTGCAGTTATCTGTACACTCTCTCTCAGTGCTTCTTCCAGCTCTTCAATCCTGTCATCCTTCTTACGGAGACTGTCCTGGAAAACGATGAAGATCCAGTGAAGTAGGTTAATCAGTTACCTCAAGGAGCGCCTCCTCATCAAGGAAGAGCTATTATTAAACTTCCTTCTATTCAGAAGCAAACGGAGGCCAGAAAGATACCTCCTTAGAGTCAAGAATTAAACAAGGGAAGAAGAGAAATGAAGGAAGCTGAAGTCCATTATTAAGAGCATAGGATAAGTTAGTGAAGCGAGACAGACATGATGGATTTGCTCTCTGCAACAGAGAGAAGGAAGCTGCTGGAGTTAGACGGCGTAAGCAGCAAGAGGTTAACTATTTAAAAACACAAAGCTACTTTTAAAAACTACCACTTAAACTGGGCTGAAAGCCAGCTCTGATGGAGCCTCTACTTAGAGTCAATGTCACAACACTAGTTTCTTTTGGGAAGTCACAACTAGATGACAGACTCGATCTTCATAAAGACAATTTCTGAAAAACTTCTTTTTAAAAAGAAACATGCTTTCTAACATTTCAATGAAGTGAAACTTTTCTTCTGAAAAACCAAGAAACAACTGTCTATATACATATGAATATGTCTGGTTTGAATGTGAATGAGCAATTTAGTCAGGCAAGTAATATAGCTTATAATGTAACTTTTCATCTATATAGCAAAATTCTATCAGTCTTTAGGATCTTAAAGACAGTATAGCAGTAGGAAATATAAAAGAAAAACCCAAGAATGGAACCTAAGTACTTTTTTTTTCAATTTCTTAAGGAGAAAAAAAAACCCAATGGGTTTGGAACACAGTATTCAATAGTTGTATTCAAATATGAAAATAAGTAACAAGGTTACCAGGATGTTAATAGAAATAAGAACAAAAGCAAGCCCTTATCTCTTAGTATCTGTCAACTCAAATGAACCAAAGAACTGAAGCTAAAACCAGGCATGGTAACTCTGACCTAAACAACAGCACTCAGAAGGCTGAGGCAGGGGGTTGATTGTCTATGAGATCAAGACCATCTTGAACTACAGTGTGAGATGCAGTTTCAAAAAAGATGAGAGAAGAGAAAAAATAAGAAGAAAACAAATCTAAGAAACCAGGGAAAGGGGGTGTTTCATGACAGTGGGCTGGGGATGGTGGGTTTTTGGTTCTGCTTTTTAAAATAAAACCAGAAAGTGATGGCAACAGAAGCAAAATCAAACAACTGGGATTACCCCGGATACTAACAATCTCTGCTTTACACAAATAATCAAAATATCGAAGTAACACTTACAGAAGACAGAAAAATTTCCCAACTACATATCTGACAAGGGTTAATACTTAAAAATATGTGAGTACTAAACAGCAAGAAAATGATCCAATTCATAGAAAGAACAGAAGATGCACAGATACGCATAAGATGACACACAATTTTGAAAACAAACTCTTCGATGTCACTAGTCGTTATGAATGTAGTTAGAAACCACAAAGAGCTATCTCAGTCCTTTTGGATCACTATAAAAAGACACGAAGTGAGCTCTCATGAGGATGCAGGCAGGGACTATCTCTTATTCACTATGGCAAACCGAATATTAAAACTCAAATACTGTATGAGTCAGCAATTCTATGCCTGGATATTTAAATGAAAGGAAATTGGTGGGTTGCAGAAACATCTACTTGAACACCTCGTAAATGGCCCACGGCTAAACAATAGCCAGGACACAGGATCAACTATGTGTCTACCCATAGATGAATGGATTAAAAAAATATGCTATCTTCAAGCCAGTGAGATGACTCAGCCAGCAAAGCTAGATGATTTGAATTCAATTCCCTAGAACTTACATGAATAATGAAGCTAAAAACCAGGCATGGTAACTCCCACCTAAACAACAGCACTCACAAGGCTAAGGCAGGGGGTTATCCATTAGATCAAGACCATCTTGAACTACAGTGTGAGATGCAGTCTTAAAAAAGATGAAAGAGAAGGAAAAATGAGAAGAAAACAAATCTAAGAAACCAGGAAAAGGGGTGTTAGCTTCGACTCTACAAAGTTGTCCTCTGACTTCCATACAATCACATATGTCATAAGTGTCTCCCCTCATCATACAGACATATACAAAAATAACAATTTTTAAAAATTAAAATGTTCTCCATGCCAACCTTACTCATTTTACATAACTTTCTGATTTCCTCTTCTCTATCTCCCTGGTACAGGCAACTGTCAAAATGTATGGCTTGCCTGATAGGGAGGTTTTTTTTTTTTTAAATCTAATAATAAAATTATCTTTAAGCTCAATTGGTTTCTTCTTACAAAAAGTGAAAATGTGCTGTATATACACAACAGGATCACTACCAAACCAGAGAGAGAGAGAGAGAGAGAGAGAGAGAGAGAGAGAGAGAGAGAGACTTTGTTTTCCATGATGAAGATAACCCCAGAGGACATCAAATTAACTGAAATGAGCTAAGCACATTAAGCTACACTGAACATGTAGAATCTAAAAAGTTGATGTCAGAAGCAGAGTATATGATGGAGGATGGAAGAGACACACTTTGACTTTTTTGTTTTAATCTAAGGGAGTTAACCTAGCAAGGATTATTCCTTTTTTTTTTTTTTACTGGATATTTTATTTATTTACATTTCAGATATCATCCCCTTTCCCCATTTCCCCTCCCTAAAACCCCATATCCCATCCCCCCTTCTCCTTTTTGCTTTTATACCATTTTAATTACATGCATGGATTAAGGTCAGTTCTAGGTTGAGGAACAAGCAATATAATAGATGCAAATAGTCAAGGAACAAGCAAGACACTAAACCCAGATAGTCAAAGAACAAGCAAGGCATTAAACACAATTCTGTGAATACTCCCATGATCACTGACTATTTCTAAGGGCTCATCAGGATGACCAAAATATCTGAGCCAACTTCACTGTCCTAGCCCAAAGTCATTTTCATGTCTGAAGCCTACTTCCTTGTTCTAGCCTAAAATTTAGATTCCTGCCTGAAATTAATTCTTTCTTTTAGCCTAAGATTTAGATTCCTGCCTGAAATTACTTCTTTGTTCTAGCCTAATGTCAGATTCCTGCCTGAAGCCTCCTTCCTTGTCCTTGGCCAATGTCATATTTCTGCCAAGCAGCCCATTTCCTTGTCCTTGGCCCATGTCAGATTCTTGCCAAGTAGCCCTAAAGGCTCTCCGCCTCTCCCCATTTTTTATTTCATTAACAAGACAGAGCCTGTCTTAGGTCATTCTGCCAAGAATGCTTTTCCTTACCCATCATGGAATATGCATTATCCAAAGCAATGCACTTCTGTCTTAGGTTGGTATGGCTTTGTGCAAAATCTCACCGTGCAAGGATTATTCCTGAACCTTGTCTTCCCTCTTTGGGTGGTTAGCTAATCATGTCAGACTATGAAGTCAGAAACCCACCAATGAGATGAGAAACAGGAACCCCCTACATCAGGAATAAAGGACATAAAGTAGTCTGTGTTGCTAGCCCAGTTTGGGTTTTGAACACATCTTTTGCAAAAAAGTATCCTTGTTAGAATACATTTGCTTTGTGTATTCTTTTATGATTATTATACCAGGATTATTTATTGATAAGAATTGGGGGCTTTTCTGGGATTTCAAACCCAACTGGAAAGTGTTCAGATTCTCTCCCTAAGAAGAGACATGTCTCTACCTAACTGCAGTGGCTTCCAGGGTTTCTGGTGAAGTAAACTTTTTAGATCAGCAATGATCTCAGTATGGAAGGTTTCTCCACAATACATTAAAGGTCCCAAATGAGTAGAGACCACTGTAACTAGGCACATGTGTGAACAGGCCAAAGGTAAGAAATATTATGGAGGACAGCAAAGTATTTCCTTAGTAGTCAGGCAAGTCATTCTGGATATTGAAATGTGTAAAGCATGAAATGCAGTGAGGCCAGGATGTGAGATCATTTAGGAAGAGGAATGGGAAGCAGGGCTTCATGTAGCAGTAAGAAGAGGGAGATACTGAGACCCTCAACCAACAACAAAAAAAGACCTCTCATATATATGGATAAATAAATGGATCTCTCAGATAAAAGCAAACCAAATCCTCAGGTTAGCAAGCAGATCTCTCACTCTGTTCAATATACTCCTCTCTAGCCTAAGTGAAGACAGATTGATCAATACTAAAATAATAAATGGATGGATAAATAAATAAATAAATAAATAAATAAATAAATGACATGAAACTTAGGTTTAATACCCTGTCTGCTCTCCCAGGCAGCTCCTCTTCTAACTAGGTCAAAATGCCACAGATAGCTATTAATGTTTTAAATTAAGTTGGTTTCTTATGGTTTCAAATTCTAGCCACTGAAGATCACAGATCCCGCTGACCTCAACCCATATCAAGATCAAGTGGGAAAAAAAACGGCCCATAGATTCCTTTTGTGGCACAACTTGAGCATGAGAACTGAGCAGAAGTCAAAGAGGATTCAGATGACATCGTTTGGCATCCAGTTATGATTTGTGTGATAGAGTAATAGACTCATTCATCTTTCCTATTTTGAAACCAAGGAATACCTTCCTATTTTGTTCCCTTGTTATTTTGGACCTACATGGTAACCAAACTTAGGTGACATTTTAAGAGAAAGAGGTAACTATCCATATTTAACCTGTGAAATAAATGAATCCCATAATGACTATCCAGATTTAATCTGTAAAAGAATGAGTCCCATAGGGACTTGTTCCCTGATGAGGGTTGAGCTAATTTTATCATGTAGTAGTGTTCACCATAAGCAAAAAGTAACCATGTGGTTTGCTGTCATCTTGTCTAATGACCCCATCAAAATGGATGCAACCATGTGATATAGCTACCATCTTGGTTGATGATGTTGTTAAGATGTAGACAGCCACATGACATGGCACCATCTTGGTTATTGATATCATGAACATGGCAAAAGCCACACGAATTCACTGGCATCTTGGTTAATGTAACCACAATTCATAAACCAAAATGGTGATAGCTATAAAACTTCCCAGTGCTAGTGGGCCCTCTATTTTATATAAAATTAAGAGAGAACACCAGGCCTACATGGTGGTTTTTGTTGTTGTTACTGTTGTTGTTTTATTTTAATTTTGACACATTGTTTTACATGATTTATTTACAGATTTCTAGAGGAAACTTCAGGGTTTTCCCAACATGTGCACCCAACACTACCAGGTATCAATGGTAGCTGATACTTTTAAATGGCTAGACTCCAAAAGCTCCGATATAATTTGTTTCAGCCTAAAGCTGAGTGTTTGGAAAGCACAGATACCAAGGGAAACCAAAGGAATAGAATGCCAGGTGCTAGGTAAGCTCCTGCCAGCTGGCACCTACAACAGCTGAAGGCAAAGAGCAATCACTCAGCTTGGGAAGAAGGCTTGTGATGTGGGATGTTCTGTGTCTTAATGCCAGTTCTTTCTGCACGATATCTACATGTTTTTCTGTAAGTGAAATAGAGCGTTCTTTTCCTTCACAAGACTCCTCTATTCCAGACTTGTGGCCTGCCTTTATTTCTGCCCTTCCACGCCCTAGGTACCCTGGCTTTTGTTTTCACTCTTCCTGTATAATGACACAGGAGGCTAAGGAAAAGAATAGGCTGCTGCCACCCCTTTCCAGTGCCTTTAGGTTTTATTGTTTTCTATGTTTTATTATTCTTTAGATTAAAAGACTAAATGTGGTGAATTATAAGGTGGCTTTGCTATCATGGATGCCTGACAGCCCTCTTTACAAAAAGAAACTCATCCTGAGCCCTATGATGGTTGACCCCTATCTAACGAAGAAGTGGGATATGGATATACAGAGTATAAATTTGAGGAAAGGTGTCAAAGGGTCACTTAAAGGAAGTATTAAAGCTTTAAACCACAAATAACCAGAAATCTCCCTGTACAGTATAACCATTACATTATCCTAAAACTTGATCTCTTGTTAGGAGGAAGAGTCCTTCTTAAGTTTTTCAGACTGTTTTAGTCTGCATTTGCATGCAGGCCCAAACAACTGGGTTCAGGGTTCCAAGCAGTTGATCCTACCAAATCCTCCCAGGGAAGATCTCAGGTTAGACAAGTAAAGGAGATACTTCTGACAGTTTATTCTTCCATCACTAGTGCTGAATGTCACTGCCCAAGATCCTATAAAATTTAAGGTATCTAATCTTGGTTGTCAACTTGACTAGGTCTGGAATCCTAAAACCCAAACAGCTGGATATGCCTAGGAGATTTTCTTGATTGCATCGTTGGAGGTGGAAAGACCAACCCTAAGACTGGGTTACACTATCATAAAGAAGAAAGTGTTTGTTTTTTGCTTGCTTGCCTTCTCACTGGGAAGTTCATCTATCCTGTTGCTGAGTCATTCCCTTGTTGGTATCAGATCCTACTTCTTTAGGATTCTACTGTAGACTAGCTAAGATATCTAACTTCATGAACTGAACTCTTGGACCTTCTGTCAAGAGATGCCACGAATGAACTAGCCAGACCACAGACTGCCTGTTACCCACTCTAATAAATCCCAGATGTCTCTTATGTGCTTTTATAACCTGGGCCAGAAGTCACACATTATGTCTTCTGCCTTCCTCTACTATTCACACACTTCAGCCTCCACAAGCACCACACAAAAATATGAACAGCAGAAACTAGAGGTAATTTGAAACCCAACTGGAAGACAGTTATCACAGTACAGGTATAGCCCCAGGGTAGCTTGAAACTCTCAACCCTACAACCTTAGCATCATTTCTGTAGGGTGCTGAAATTCTAGTAATGAGTCACCATACCTAGATCTAAAACTAACTTTAAATGTTCTTATTGCAAATAAGTAAGGATCTGAAGATATGCCTTATTCTACAACATATGCATATGGTAAACAACAGATTAAAACATCTAAACAGAAACAATGGTTATTTGTTTGTTAAAATTAAAACTACAAGGAAAATGTGTGGACTAAATAAGGAGCTAACCAGTTTATTGTTGTTTAGCTTTTGGGTGAGGCTAGGGTATAACCAGGTCCTCACATGTGCCGGGCAAGTACTCTACCACTGAGTTACATTCCAAGCCAGGAGTTAGACATTTTAATAGCACCAAGGTGTAGAGAAATTATTAAGTTAATAACCTAGGAGAATAAAGGAAGGAAGGAAGGAAGGAAGGAAGGAAGGAAGGAAGGAAGGAAGGAAGGAAGGAAGGAGAATAAGTGGGAAAAGGACTGAGGAACAAACACAAAGCTCTAAAGAACTACCTGAGAATACGAAAGAACAGGCCATCTAGTAATACTTCCAAATACTTAAAACAAGAGCAGTATCTGCTGTTCAATTTCAATTGGTTTTAGTTACTCATCAGAACTAATAACATGTATCACCAGTTCTTACTACTGGGTTAGCCTACTTTGCCAACTACACTTATATAAAAAAGGCAAATAAGACACTTACAGAGTAAAGGCCATAACTGTGTGGCAACTTTATGAGAGATTGGGAGAGTTGAAAGCTATCAATGAATTCCTCAGCTCCTTTAAAAAAAAAATGTTCCATATTCAAAGGAGATTAGGTCAAATCCTATGGCAGCTTAACTGGAAGTTTACTTGAGCAAGTTAACAGAGTGCTAGATCCTTTAGAAATTCCCTTGCACAATTCACTAATACTGGTCTCTCTGGCGTCTAGATGTTGCTTCTTGATGCTGTGCCCTGGCAAGTTGCAAAGAAGGAGATATTCTAAACAGGTACCTGTGCCTCCTTCCAAACTAACAAACTGTCACCTTTGTTTACAGCTGCAATATTAACCTGTTTGACAGGCACATAGAAATACTAGTTGAAGCTGACCTATCAAAAGAATAGACCAAGGAGCAAAGAACATTTCTGCCCAGAATGAGTCAGGCTTTTACATTCCACAGAAAACCCTGGATTCCTTTCTTTCAAAAATGGGGGAATTTAAATGCCATTTTTCTCTACTAGACCTTAAAAAAATTGTTTCTAAAGGAGACAAATTTGTACCTAAGCAGACTCCCCAAATACCTCTCCTGCAACCAAGAACCTTTATTTAGACTGTCTCACGAATAAATTTATATCTGTTCTAGCCTTTGTTCTCTTGATTTCTACAAACTGTAAAACAGCATGAAAGGAAGAAAATTAGCCCCCATTCCCACCAAAGGCATAAATACATCTATTTTGCTTTATAATTACAATTTTAATTTCCCATTTTCTTTTACAGTGCAGGTCAACTAAGGTGTCAGCAGGTTGATGAACCTAAGTACCCAGTAACCAGTTATGAATATAAAACTGAATTTCGCAACAGTTGTTAAGATTCCAGCTTCCCACTGTCCTTCTCTTCAATTAGATGTTCAGTGAGGAAAGTTTAAAAACAGTAGTAACCACCACAAACATTTATTTTACCTTTTACTACTTTTTTCAAACTAAAAGGAGAGGAGCACAATTATACAGGAACATAAAAAGAAACCTGCTAATTATTACTCTCTTATTACGCTTTCCCCTTCGGCAACAGGAAAGGGGCCAATTCAAACAGGAAGAGGGGCAATTTAGGCAGGAAGAGGGGCAGCTCAGGTAGGAAGAGGGGCAATTCAGGCAAGAAGAGGGCCAATACAAGCAGGAAGAGGGGCAATTCATACTTCATCTGAGCAATTCAGGGTGACTTGGAAATCAAGAAGCACTGATATCTCACCAGATATGCACTGGGTAAGAATAAGCAAGATAAAAACTTGATCATCGGTGTCTGTCAGCTTTAGTTTGGCTGAAACAGATGTAAGTCACTAACTGTAACACTGAGTTGCCTTGGATTCCCAGAAAAGAATCTTGTAGGGCAGACCAGCAAGCAGATGAAAACAATCACCCATGAGGGTAAAGCTGGCCGTGAGAGAAAACGTGTTTGTCTTATTAGAATCATATTGTTCCAATCAAGCAAGTCACCCTTAAAAAACTTGCAAAACAAGAATGAGAATACAATCAACCACAACATGGGCCAGACTGCTAGTTATGTGCACGGCCAACTTGTCTGTCCTAATTCTTCTCTATTCACATTCATGTCAATATCTCAAAGGAGGACCTGATGAGGGATCTATAAATCTTTATATTTGTTCTTCTAAAATACCTCTTTTTCTTTGTTTTCCTATAAACTGAAGTTCAGGGGTCGGGTAGGGGTAACAACTTGTGTTAAAGACTCTAAAAGGTTGGAAGACAACAACCGTGTGAACATGGAGAGTTTTAGTGTCATCGCTCCAGAATCAAGTTATTTTGGACTGCCTTTATTCCTAGCAATAGCCATTCTTTGCAAATCCCTGTATTTGACTTAGCATCCTTTTAACTACTGAGGAAAAGCATTAGCTTCATTCAATCTAAAAGCTAAGAATGTCATCAGAATCTAAAACTTCTAGGACAGTGTTCTACATTTTGCTGTAACCTGCCATTCAGAACAGTGAGTCTGGCAAATGTGCCAATTTGTGAATTTCTATGGTTGTCATAAATATCCATATAACCACTATCACAGTGATCCCTGGCAATAATGATTCATATTTGACTCACAATATTTTGTTATTTGCTTTGACTGTGAACCACATTTTGGTGCCCGAAAAGAGGCCATAATGACCCATTCCCACCAGAGGATTCACCTGGGCTACCATTAGATATCAGCACAGGTTCTCTGTGCTGTCTCCATGGGAAGACAGATTTTGGTCAGTTCTCTCTGGAGCCTGGACCTCCCCTTTGTCTTGGGTGAAGTGCACCGGTTTACACTGGTTTCCACTGGATATCCTCTTAGTTGTTTCAGTTAGAATATTTGTCAACAGCGTTTGGACTCTTGCTCCTATCACTCCTTCACTATCTAACTGCATATTTTCTGTCTCAACTTTCTTATGTACCAACCCCCCCCCCTTTAGTTTAGAAATTCTAATAATACTTGATCACAAACACACACAAGATATTAATCTAAATCTATATAACAAGCTTTACCTGTTCCTTTCAGAACAACAGGTCAAAAGTGTTACCACGAACTCCCTAGGACATCCAAACTAGCTCTTAGGGATGGCAGGACACCATAACCTGTTTCTGAGCAGGGGAGAAAGGTACTGCCAGTCATGGCCAGACAAGCATATATGAGGGGTAGGAACTCAGGGTCCTGAGCTCCCTCAGGTTTTGACAAATGTACAGGGTAAAAACCAAACATTGTGGAAAGAACCAACTTTAGGAGGTACTTTGAGGGAGGTACTCCCATAAGGCAGCATACAATATAGCCAGAACAGAAGGCTTACATTTTCAGGAAAGAGAAAATATATATTAAAATAGGGAACAAAATTTCAAGAAAGGGGAACAACTGTTGGAGAGGGGAAAAACATTATTTGGTACTCAAGCTGTTTTTATCTTTGACAATTATGATAATTTAATTTGTAAATATTTGAAAAGAAAATAGGGAACATTTGAAATTTCCAAGTTGACTATTTGCATTCCTACAGGAGAAGTCTCATGCAACAGACTGAAGAGAATACATGTGCAATCTATTTAACTAACAGCCTACATGAAATGGGAATCATCAAATTTATGTTAAACTATGGTTTAGAGAAAATGTTAAAGAATCAACTTCAGAACTGTCTATGCTGTCGCCAGGCCTGCCACTCGATACTGCACACACTGATTCCACTCATTTCACTCCAATGCTGTCAAAATACAAACTGGGTTCTGTGATCCTTTCACTGCATACCCACTGTGGTTAACAGCCTCCTTTATGATCTGTCCTCCCTTGCTCACTCTACCTTACTTACTACAGCCTGGACACACGCTTTCACCCCGAGAATGACCTTTACTTAAACCCATTTCCCCCACTCTCTACATTTTACAGTGAGGTTTGACTTTAATGTCTGGGTGGTCTTTTCTAGGGGGAACTTCCTAGATTTGGTGTCCAACTACAGAGTACCCTGTTTAATTTCATGCATTGCTGCTTTTGCTTCCTTCCCTACTGCTGTAATAAAACATCTAACAGAAGCAGCATCAAGAAGAAAGAATTCATCTTGGCTCATAGTTTGAGCTACAACGTAGTCAAGGTACAGAAAAGGACAAAGAAGTCAAGGCAGCAGATGGCCAAACTCCACCCAGTCAAACAAGCAGCCAGAGACATATGCCGGTGCTCAGCTCACTCTCCACCTTACATCCCCACCCAGCAAATGACCCTACCACAGATAAATACAACTGCTAAGGAAATATGTCAGTAAATATTTTAATTAAAACTGTATTCTGGATCTATTTTACTCAGGATTACTGGTAGTAAGAGTAAAAGAAATTTCCCCAAATGAATATTTTCCATCTATCAGATTCAAATTTTGAAAAGAAAGAACTATAGGAAAAGGAAAAAAAATGCCAATATGAAGCTTTGGCAAGGGTGAGAGAAACTGACTAGGTACATTTTCAAAAGCTGGTAGAGTTGAGGAAAAAAATGATAAGAACTGTAAGTAGAAATGTATGAATGAGGAGCAAGGAAAAACACAGGATAGCCACTGAACAACTTATGGATAGGATGAAGTCACTATAAAGCCTAAAACAGTCTAGACAGTCCTCCTCATCGCTACAGTCAGAACTCTGTGGTCCCCGACTGTGCAGTGCACACTGCACCACACCAAGGGAAAGCCGAGAGACACAACAGCAAGGTGGCGGCAGCTTGGCTGCCTCCAAGGGGACATAGATGGATTAGCAGATGCTGAGCATTCTCTTAAGATCTAAGCCTTCTTTCTAAAGTACTATGGCCATGAGAAACAGGGCCATGCTACAGACACAGACGATGCCACATAACAATCACTGCAGAGTCAGATAGGGAGCCAGGGCACTGCAGCACTTTAGTGCCTCTGCACTCAGCTCCCCTACTGCTTTAGGCCTAACTTAAATACTAACAATCTAATTGGCATTTATCACACTATAGCTGCTACTATTATTATTCGTCCTAGTTTAATTAAGTTGTGAATAATTGTGCTTTTGTTCCTCTCCCAGAGGAGCTGGGTTTGACTGTCAGCACCCCAATGGCAGCTCACAACCATCTGTAACTCAAGTTGCATGGAATGTCATGCTCTCTTCTGACCTCCACGGTCAACAGGTGCAGATATGATGCACAGATATACATATAGGCAAAACACCCATAGCCATAACAATATAAAAAATAAATTAAAAGGGGGTGCACACCTTTAAAAAAATAGAAAGGGGGGACTGGAGAGATGGCCCAGTGATAAAGAGCACTGGCTGCTTTTCCAAAGGACTTATATTCAATTCTTAGCACTGACATGGTAGCTCACAGTTATATGTAACTCCAGTATCAGGTTTGACACCCTCTGAGGCCACCAGGCATACACAAATGGTGTACCAAACATGCAGGCAAAAGACCTATACATGTAAAATTATAATAATAATTATTATTATTTACTGTTACAAAATACTAATTTAAAAACTTTTAAAAAAATAGAAAAAACAAAGTCAGGGGTGGGGGGAGATAGACCCACACAAACCACAATTGCCAACGCACTTTAATGAATGAAACTGCCAGACAGTTGTACAAACAATCCTGAAGTTTTATTGTAACACACTCATTGGACTGACATTGAACTTACCAATTAAGTGTGATCAACTTGAAGTAAGATGATTCCTATGCTGAGGTATCCTCACATAGCTGCAGAATAAAACTTGCCTTTTCTATGTAAAAGCCATTCCTTTTTTGCTTAACAGGGAGTCTAAGGGGAAGGCAGCAAGCAGGGTTAGAAAGAGAAAGAGGAGGATACAGAGGCAGAGTGATCAGCAGATAGTGGAGGGTCAGATCTTGGCGTGCACTCCTTCAGCCTTGGGCTCTGACCTGCAGTTGCTGAGAGCTGTCGCTGAGACTGTCCTCCCGTCTCCGGGCCTCCTCCAGCATCTGTGCACTCTTCTTCTTCTCCACCTGTTCCTTGTGCTTCAGATTTGCTACCTTCTTATTCTGGTCTTTCACTTGCCTGTTGGTGGAAAAAGGAAAACAAAGCTTTTCATGTCTGCACAGAAGGTATATGTTAATTTACATGCTTGTCTGTGACACCGAGTACCTGAATAGCAACAAGATACTACCAATGAGAATTCTTTTAGAAATTCCAATTTTTTTGCTGTCCAAGGTACCAAACTATACACAATAGTAATGCTTCAGTTTTCTAATTAAAATGTATTCTAGTGCACACAAGGAAATTATCGAATAAAAGAAGGGCACAGGAGGGTGTGAATCACAGCAGTCTCTTGACATTAATACACTGAAAAATTAGTTGGCAATTAAGATAAGATCTTGGAACGCCATCACAATCATATACTTATTAAATACTTCGAATACTCAATAGGCAAGGTCTACCATATGTGCGGATGACGATAACGACAGAAGCAGCAGGAACTTAGGAGAACAAAGCAGAACACTCTAGTTTTGCAGCTCTATACTACTCTCTATCTTGTTACACTGTCATTGTCCTGCGCTGTGAGCAGTCTAAACATATTAAATTCAATTTTATGTTTAAAATGGCCTTCCTGCTATGAATGTTTCTATTCATGCTTATAGTCTCAATATTTGTGAGGGTTAGGAAGGACAGCTGGGATTTTAAGGTCAGCCTAAGCTACACAATGAGTTCTAGGCCAGTCTCAAGGTACAGAGTAAGATCTGTTTCCAAACAAATAAAATGAAAATTCTTTTCTTACATGTCTATTACACATACATAGATGGCTTTATTAGTTTGTACATTTTCTAATTTTATAAGATTTCTAAGTACTTATTTTCAATATGTTGTCTAAAACTCAGAGTTATCAGTGAAAATGTCATTGATTAATTTAACCCCTCAATTTCTACTATAATATCAAATGATGCCTAGAATCCTTTACTCCATTCTCAAAGTAATGGGCAATTTTCTTGCTCTGGCAAACAATGCTATCCAGTACAAAGTGACAGAACTATGAAAGAGTTTGTCCAAAGAGTTGGTCCAGGTCACATAACACATCTTTAACAATTTCTCTCATAGGAAATACCTGATCACCTGTCACATGTCACCACATCAACTAACACTTATAGACACAGTGTCTCAAGTGTAGGACTTTTTATAGGGTGGGCTAGAATGCTGAAATGAAACCCAGGCCCTGCACACACGCTCAGGTAAGCCCCTGTCACTGCTCTACATCCTCAGCCCAGCCAATTCAACTTCTAAAATGCAGCCTCTTGGTTACCAGGTTGAACGTCCTTTCGTATAGTGTCTGGCCTTTCCTCTTTCCACCACTGTCAGTCAACTAAACTTATTTCCTCCATTGGTTAGGACACCTTTATTTTGTTGTTATTGTATGTTTCTTTGTTTATTATTCTCTCATATATTATATCCAGACTACAGTTTCCCCTCTTTCCTTCCCTCAGAACCCCCACACCCTTACCTCCTTTTCCTCAAGATTCACACCCCCGTTTCCCTTCAGAAAGGGGCCGGTCTCCCAGGGATATTGACCAAACACAGTATATCCAGTTGCAATAAGACTAGGCATACCCCATTACATGAAGGATGAACAAAGAGTCCCAAAAGCAGGCAGAAGAGATAGAGACAGCCCTTGCTCCCACTGTTAGGAGTCCAACAAACTCATCAAGCTACACAACTATACCATACGCAGAGGGCCTAGGTTGGACCCATACGGCCTTCTCTGTGAGCCCCTATTAGTAGATTCTGTGGGTTTCCTTGTTGTGTCCTTGACACCCTCTGGCTCCTAGAATCCTTCCTCTCCCTCTTTCACAGGACTCCTAGAGCTCTGCCTAATGTTTGGGTGTGGGATTCTGCATCTGCTCCCATTAGTTGCTGAATGAAGTCTTTTGAGAGTCTCTCTCTCTGTCTCTCTCTGTCTCTCTCTCTGTCTCTCTCTGTCTCTCTCTCTGTCTCTCTCTGTCTCTCTCTCTATCTCTCTCTCTGTCTCTCTCTCTGTCTCTCTCTCTCTCTCTCTCTCTCTCTCTCTCTCTCTCTCTCTCTCTCTAATGGAAGACCTCTTAAGTGTTGTCTAAGTATTTTCTCCCAATATATGAGCTATTTCTGTAATTGCTTTATGTTGCATTGTGTTTGGCCACCACTGGATCATAATAGACAGTATACAAAGTCCTTGCATTTAGAGTCAATTAGCTCTGACAAAGGTACCAGGAACATGCAGTGAGGAAAGACTAGTCTCTTCAATAAACAGTGCTGAAAAACTGGATCTACATGAAGAACAATGGGCCTGAGCCCATATCTTCACATCACATATAAAAATTAACTCAAGCCATATTGAAGATTTAAATGTGAAACCAAAAACTACCAGAAGAAGACAAAGAATTCCATAATAATAAGCAATGCATTTTTTGTGTCAAAAGTACTCTCTACAAAGCTAAAAGATTCTTTCTTTCTCTCCTTCTTTCTTTCTTTAAAGATTTATTTACTTTATGTATGAGTTCACTGTTGCTGTCTTCTGACACACCAGAAGAGGTCATTGGATTCCATTACAGATGGTTGTGAGCAACCATGTGGTTGCTGCTAATTAAACTCAGGACCTCTAGAAGAGCAGTCAATGCTCTTAATCACTGAGCCATCTCTTCAGCCCAAGAGATTCTTTCAAACTAAAAAATTGGTCCATGTCAAACAGTAGAGGAAAGAGAATCTTATAGACAGAATGGCAGAAAATGTTTTCAAACCAGAAAATAAGCCTAGTAAGGCGTTAATATACAAATTAAAACAACAACAACAACAACAACTCATTTCACTAAGAGGAGAAAAGTTAAGAATGGGTAAAAGATGTCAGACGACGGCACACATGCACTAGCTGCATGGAGGCTGAAGTCTCATAATCACGAGTACAAGACCAGTACAAACAACACAAAGAGCCACCAACTTAAAGAAGGTGGGGTTGGGGTTTGGGGGAGAGTGGTAAATGAGCAAAAGACTTGACATTTTATAAACAATATAAAAACCAATTTTTATACGGGGAAAGTGCTCAATGGAATAACTGTATCTACACAGGAAAACATTCAACATTACAAAGAAACTCAAATCAAACCTACAAGATAGCACCACTTATAATATATCATCTCTTATAATGGCTATAATAAATAAGACAACAGATAGCAAGTGTCGGTGAGGATGTGGACAAAACAGAATCCTGGTACACTGAAATAACACTCTGGGAATTTTTATAGCAGATCCTCAAAACACCTAAAAACAGTGCCACATGAGCAGCCTAGAGGCTGAGATGGAAGAACCACAAGCTTGAGCCCAATCTGGCTCATGGAGTGAATCTCAGGTCAGTTTCTACTGTATAGTAAGATCTGGTCTTTAAAACAAACCTAAACAAAACCAACAAACCAATGTATCCTTTAAAAAAGAACTGTGCAGGCCTGCCATCCCAGCTGAGCAGGAAGGGTCACAATTCAGAGCCTGCCTGACAGCAGAGTGAGTTCAAGGTCAGCAAGGCCAACTTAGTGAGACTCTGCTTCAAAATAAAGAGCAGGCCCATCAACATGCATGGAGAGAGCTTACAAGGACCATCCCCTTTTGTGAAGCTCTGAGTATGAGTAGTTAATGTCTGCTGAGGAACAAGGAGTCAAGAGGAAATGGTGAATTAATGCCATTGACAACAAAATAAAAATTTGTCCTGTGATAGAATCCACACCACTGAAAAGACAGTAACATTTTACTTTGTCATATGAAGTATTTACAGCTGTCTGCTACAGACAACACAATAAAAATATTACCATCAACGGAAATAAAGATAACATGTAAATTTGATTTTCCAACTTCATAATTTTGTTTTAGCATTCCTAAAATATAGTAGTCTATCACTTAATAACAACAACAAGATTGGGGACTTCACATTAGAAAAGCCAAAGAAATATTCAATTGTTATGAGTCACACAGCTTATTTTCAAAATTCTTCTTAGACTTTTCACATACTATATACATGAATTCCTTTCACTTTTTATCTGAGAGTTATTCCAGATGGTGCTGGCAGCTAGTGATGTCTATAGCAAGACCTGGTTATTGAAGGCATTGTGACATACAAAATAAGGAACCCACTTAAAACCACTAGATTAGTTTTTGGTTAAAGGCATATATTACAGGCTGAACATATGATCCAATCAAAGCTGTATTACTTTTCAGCACTTTTTAAAATCATAATTATATCTTAAAGTAAAAAAAAAATAAATTTACTCCTTATGACACAGAACTAGGTCACAGTTTTGAATTTCAGAACAAGATTTAAGAAATCTATTGCTCACAATCTAGTCTACGCTATACCTTATTTATATGTGTTTTAAAATGTATTTACATTTTGCTTTTCAAAATACTGGATCTAACATTCACATGATTTTATTAATTCAAAAAAGTATAAAAAAATTCTTACAACACAGAGTATGTAACCAAACATGACTGTGCATGCACACACAAGGAAGATTTTAAAAGATCAGGGTGTCTGTTTTTGTCTTTATGAGTCTTTTTCTTGATTTTCTAAACAAATTATTTTTAACTTCTTTTTAACAAAAAGAGAGAGCTACATCTTAATGGTGGGACACAGTCCACATTCTACACATGGTTCCCTATTTTCATTCTCAGTATCCTTTGTTTTAGTTTGTGTCCATTACTGTTACATGCTAAAGACTAAGAATAACCATTAGCTGGCATCTTTCTCTATTGACTTTTCCTGCCTAGGCTTGCAAATGTGAGCATGGGTGTATACGTAGTGTTTCCATGAAGTGAAGACAACCGCGGAGAGCACCGTGAGTTTCTTGCCTCGCTAAATCCTTTTCACTTATTTTCTTAGTATGGGACATAAAAAGAAATGTCAAATGCTAGTAAAATAGAAGGCATTTCTTGAATGTATATGTAGAAATATATATTATGAAACATCAGAATTGTGGAATAGAGATTTTCATTCTTTTTCCCCTACAAATTAAACAGTAAATGATTTTACTTAAATCTATGCATACAAGAAAATCCAAACATGTTTGAAAATCCATAATGTACTTGGAAAAAAAGAATTCCAATCGTGTTATAAGAATTTTTTTTAAAAAAACTCAGATTTCAATTGTACATGTTAATCTGAGTTAAATTTAGGCAAATGCATATCTTTTATCATTTTTCAAGCAGGAAAGAAGTGAGTGTGATTAATATGATATACTTTATTAGAAGTCACAACTGATCACTTCCCAGGATGACAATAAACAGTGAGGTAATCACTGACAGACATAACTCTGAACCATCACATGACGGGAGCAGACAGAAGCCTAAGAAGGGAGAGAACAAAGACATAAAGGAAAGACACATTTACTCTCCATGGTCCCTGGGACCAAAGAATTTATAAGATGCCGATTTCCTAAACTGTGGCCTGCACATTAGTGAGGGCTGTACCCTTATGTCTGTTATTATTGCCCTAACTCCCTACCTCTTAAAACCAAAACTTAAATGGGCCCTTTTATTAAGCCATAACTACTTTTGGCCTCCTAACTACCATACCAGTAAAAATCTACTTGTGACATGATAATTTGTCTCTGTGTTAGGGTGACCTACGTACATGCCCTTACTTAACCTGCTGAACGTGGTTTCTGAGAACCAGCAAGATGGCCTAGCAGACACAGATGCTCACCACCAAGCCTGACAAACAGTATTCAACTCCTGGGACACACACGCTGGAAGGAAAAGACCACCTTTCACAAGTTGGCCTCTTAGCTCCACACAAGGCATTGTGACACAAGTGCTAAAGCACATACGTACCACCCTCACATACACAAAATCAATTAAAAAATGGTTAATTAGAAGAAAATGCCTTCATAGAGTCTAAAGCCAAAATTGGATATACTGGCATCATTCCAGCCACAGATTTTGTAGTATCGAATCTCTGGAAATCAATACACACAGCATGTAGACTTATATGGTCATTTCAGTTGGTGCAGAAAAAAATCTTTTATAAACATTCAGCATCCTTTCATGATAGTGGATACCCACCCTGAGAAACTAGGAATAGAAGGAAATACCTCAGTGTAATAAAGCCTACGTACATGTCAATCACCCATTCCTGGAAGCAAGCCAATTAGTTCCCAGGAAATGAACTTTTAATACACTGCTGAATATGGTTTTAAGATTTTTATTGAGATTTTTTGCATTCATATTCAATAAAGGAAATTGCTCTATAATTGTATTTTCTTAAAACCATTATCTGTGTGTGTCTACGCATGTGCATCCGCATACTATGGTGCATAGGTGGCGCTCAGAAGGCAATTTTTGAAAGCTGGTTTTCTTTTTCCACTGTGGATTCTGGGGCTCAAACTCAGATCAGCATGCTTGTGCCACCAGCACTTTTACCCACAGAACCATTGCCCCAGACACTGCAGTCCTTCTTTTCCTGTTCTGTCCTTATCTAGATTTGGTTTCCGTATAAGAAATGACTTCGCAGAATAAGGCTGGCAGTGTTCCTTGTTTTTCTGATTCACAGACCGGTCTGAAAGGCACTGATGCTCATCTTCTTTACTAAGTTTAAACATATTTATTTATAGTGGAGATACATGACATTATTTTGTCCTTTAAGAAACAATGTCTCCATTCCAAATAAATCATGATCAAAATAATGAGATCAAGGTATTAGTCCTAGTGTTCTATAAATGATAAGCAGCAGCCAGTTATGGAGAACTGGTGATCAAAAAAATCCAAAGAAATTTTACAGTCTGTTAACATATTTCCATTTCTAAACGATCCTTACATAAAATCATTATCTGACTTGGCATGGTGGCAAACCCCTTTAACCCCAGCACAAGAAAAGACAGAGGCAGGCAGATCTCTGTAAACTCAAGGCCAACCTATTCTACATAGTGAGTTCCAGATCAGATTATAGAATGAAACCAATTAAAAACAAATAAAAATAAGAAAATCCTATATGGAGTCACACCACCCTTATGGTAGTCCAGAAGAGCAAACATGCCATCTGGATTCATGTTTTAACCAATAATTTTAAAAAGTGGTAGTTACTAAAGTTAGCACAAATGTGTTTACTTTCTTCTGAATTATCTGTCATAAAAGATTTTGCCCTTTTTAGCCTCTATTCTTTGTGTTAGACTTTTTGGGTGAATTAATATAATCTTTGGGGTACTTCTTGTCTGTTTCTTTTGCAAGCTTTTTTCCAACAGGTGATGATGGTTCCCAATAGTTCCCAGCCAGTAATTACTGTATTTTCTGGAACTCTGCCCTCAGACTTCAGCAGAGGTATTTCCACCACCGAGTAAGTCATCCATCAGTCCTACTGATTACCATGTCTTCTCCCAGGTATGGGTCATATGAATGTCAGACAACATTCCCAGCTGAGAAGGTCCTAGGAGATGATCATAATGGCAACTAGAGGGACACAGTAGCAGTAATAGCTTAGGAGCAGCTCAGATTGAGCACAATGTAGCCAGAGTAGTAATGGGGGTGGGGGGGAGGATGTGAAAATGTAGAAAACCTTAACTTCAAATATTTAGTAGATATTTCATTATCTGGTAGCTTTTTACTTGAGACACTCCATCATGACTCCAGAATTGGTGCATACTATAGATGTCTCAGTTTTGTATATATTCTACTGGTTTAACTCTGGTAGGTATTGTGTATATAGAACCATCTCTAGACTCTCCATTTTAATGTAAGATAGGCTTTCAAAGTATTCTCTAACAACTCCTCAAGTTTCATGAGAATCTATCGTTATTATCTTCTGTATACTTTCTAACTTTATACTTTAAATTCTCTCTCTCACCCTGGCATTTCCTGTCCCTCCCTCTGCCCTTGTCTAGAGCCAACTGTCTCTGTACGTCCAACAGTATTTTTTTTAATGAAACTAAGTACATCAAGACTCTGCGCTAAGTATGTGTAATCATTATATCATATCCTTGAACTGTCTCCTTACAAATAAGTAGTAAGCTATTTTTATCTTTTCTAACTTGGGCTTGAAGTCTATTTTGTCAGATATAAGAACGGCAATTTTTGCCCATTTCCTGCTTCTAATCATTTTGCATACTGACAACTTTCCATTCTTTAATTTATATTGTGTATAATTTTGCCAATAAGTTCCACCTCTTATAAACAAGGAAGGGCTTGATTTTAATTTCTTTATATTAAAAAGAAGGGAGTTAAATTGTATTTTTATTTTATGCATATGGTTTTTTTATATTCATTTATGTATGTACAGCACATATGTGTTAAATGCAGGCAGAGCCCAGATAACATTATCAAATCCCTTGGAACTGGAATTATCTAAATTTGTAAACCACCAAACCAGTGCTAGGAATGGAACCTGAGTCCTCTGCAAGAGGAGCTACAAGTACTCTTTTGGGTTTTTTTTGAAAGTCAAAACATTTATTGTATGCAGTCAACCAAGGGAAAAAAATCTCCTCATAGAAGGGTGCTTCTACTGTAACAAACTCAAACTACAATAATCCTAGAAAAGAAAGAGTGCTTGATACTTTTTGCAGATGGAACATCCACTCACCAGCTCAGAAGAACATCTTGCCTCCCCACTGTGTCTCAGACCTTTAGGTGATTGACATATTCGTGTTCCATTCAGCAGTGGGCATTCACTTAGGGTTTCATCCCTAATACTAAACTTACATTTGTCTGTTCCAAAATTAACCTACAGTAGTTCTCCTATGAAAATGCAACATTGTGTCTCTAGACATAAAACACAGGACCCACCACACTTAGAGCATTTGGTTGTAACAAAGGTGATCTTATTGGGTTGTCTTTTGATCCTGAGAATACCCAGGAGCTCAGGACAAAAAATTTCTAATCTGTATGTTAATATTACATTATTGTCATCATAGCACTCCAGAGGGGCAGAGTACCGCTCATAGGTCAGCTGGCTCAGCTTAGCTGTGTGGTGTAGAAGTTGTTTCAGAAAAGAGAGACATTATTATCATAGAAATTGACCTCTCTGGGGTATGAACATTGGCTTAGGGCAGGCAGCAGGGCACTGAACTGAGAGTTCTTTATATGACATGACTCCAATTTCAGGGTTTGCAGGGTATCTCTAATACTCTCAAGGAGAAACTCAAGAGGATCAAGGTGTGAATTACATAAATTAATATTAGTAAGGTCCAGACATTTGAGCTCAGAAATATTCAGACAATAGGGCAGGTAATCCAAGCCTGACTGAGAGGTCACAGTTACTGACTCGAAGTATTTCCAAGGGCTTCTTCAGGCACCTTCAATTTTGCTTCATCCCACAGGCAGGACTGTTCTCTTCTGGCTGCATCTGTGTAATGAAATTTGGTAAGCCTTTATCTTCATGGGCTATCCCACACAACTCACGGGCTGTATCCATCCAGTTGATCTCTCTGAGGATGTCCCTACTGGAGCAAGCTGTTTTTGACATCAGAATATCTAGCCCATCAAGAACAGCCTTCAAAGTGTCTAGGCTGAGTTCTTTATTATCATTCCTACAGAAAGGTATGGGGAGGGCCACACAGGTATCATGGTGGTCAGGATCTTTGTATGTCCATCAATGAAGGCCTCCTCAAACATCACTGGGGACAGACTATTGGGCAGGTACTTGAGAGCAGAAAGGGCCAAGGCCTCCTCCCTCAGTAGCTGCTACACTGCCAGATTCTGGAGTGTAGGTGGGGAGTCAGTTTTCATTATTCTTCTAAATGACTCTTCTTCTAGAGAGTGTTCTTGATCTGGACAGATCACCATATTCAGGCAGGGGAAGGTTGTAACTCCAGGCTTCATGAGACTCGGGAGCAAGTACTCTTAACTGCTGAGCCATCACTAGTACCTAGATCTTGAATTTTGATTCACTCAATTGGTTTACAGTCTGTTCTTGTGGAACTAGAAGCATTAACTCAGGGTACTACTAAAAGGATATTTGCTGGCTTCTGTGATTTTGACGATTATTTTCTTGGTTGGTATTTTAGTTTCTGTTTCATGATAAACAGTATGACTAAAACCAAATTGGGGAGAGGGGAATAATTTACTTCATCTTATATGTCTAGGTAACAGTCTATCACTATGGAAAGTCAGGGTAGAAATGCAAGCAGGGTAGGCACCTGGAGGCAGAAACTGAGGCAGAGATCATGGAAATCGTGGAAGGGTGCTGCTTACTGGCTTGCTCTTCCTTCGTGGCTTGTTCTGACTGCTTTCTTACAGCATCCAGGACTACCCGCCTAAAAGATGCACGATCCACAATAAGCTTGGCCCTCTTGCATCCATCATCAATCAAGAAAATGCCCCATAGGGCAATCTGGTGGCATTTCTTCCCAAATGACTCTAACTTATGTCAAGCTGCCATAAAACTTGCCAGCAGAGCACAAGGAAAAAGGTTTCTTTTTCCTTGGTTTACCTTAGATGCTTACTGATTTACTTAGATGGATGTGCTTGATTCTTCTCTAGTTCTTGTTTGCTACCCTCATCACTTTATTTACTGCTATACTCTAGAGCTGCGGCTGACTCTACCCTTCCTCCTGTGTATCGAGTTCCTTTAAGTACTTTTTGTAGTGCTGGTTTAGTGATCATTAATTGCTTTCCTTTCTGCTCATCTTAAAAAGTCTTTATTTCTCTGTCAATTAAAAGATATGCATTTAGCAATTATGATAATCTTGTCTGACAATTATTTTTCAGGATTTAAAGAACAGAATTCTATGCCTTCTTAGCTTTTAGGATTTCTGTTGGAAACTCTGAAATTATTCCAGTGAATTTGTCTCTGTTCATGAATTGTGCTTTTCTCTGAAAGCTTTCACTAACTTTCCTTGCTCTGCACTTTTCACATTTTAACTAGGGCATCTATCTCCTGGTGTGGTCTGCTTCTTCTGATTGTGTCTACCTGGCGTTCTAAATATCTCTCCTATGTCCATATTTTTCCCTTAATGTAAAAATTTTCTGATTTAACTGAATGTTTATTCTATGCCTCAATTTTTTTTCTCAGTTTCCTTTTCTACCGAATGGATACATTTCTTATTCATGGCCCAAAGTTCTTGGCTGCGATTGTCTAAATGCACTTTTCTTCTGTCTTGTGTTCTAATGGTGGTAATTTTCAAACTCAAAGTGACATTGTAGGCTGATGAAGCTTTCCACTGCATTTTTTATTCAGTTTTGTTTTCCATTCTCTTTTTTGAAAAATCTCAATTTTGTCACTATGTTTTTCAGTTTCTCATCCACACCATTGGTTTTCTTGTAGAACCCAAATTTATTTCCTTACCTCATTCATTTGTTAAATTCTCTTTAAATTTCTAGATGAAGTATTTTGAATTCTTTGGAATTCCCACTATCTTTAGTTTCAGCTACTGAGGAACTGCAGGCTTTGGGAGCTTTCTACTAGCTTGCTTTCCCATACGGCTTTTGTGTTTCTATTTTATGTTTTATGGAAAGATGGGAAGGTTTTCACAAGTTGATTTCCCCCCATTAGTGGGTCGTCTTCCTTCAGCTTCTGATCCCCACAACTAACAGAGGACAGAAGCAGACAGCAGTGAGGAAAGCTGATAACAAATCAAATATTAAAGTGAAACAAAAAGCAATTGGGTTCATTTGGAACATAGTCCAAGAATGGAGTCTTGTGGGAAGAGTACTTGTGAGACAATCCAAGAAAAGACCATTTTCCTGTGCCCTAGGCTCTAGTGCTACTTACAGTAAGTCATTCAACCTTTACATCTAATAATCATCCCAATTTAACAGAGTAAAACCTACACATGAGAAACCTAAAAAAACCCAAATAGTCTGGGACTACTTTTCAATCTGGAATTCATATAACATAAAGAGACAGGAAGGGAGATCGGAAATGTAAAACCAATATAGGTTACCTACTTAAATGCCCTCCCTGTCTGGGATAAAGCATACCTAAAACAAAACATCACAGCTAAACCAGTCATTTTCTTTGTGCCTACTTCCCCATGAGAATAACAACCTCCCCTGCCTACTGCTAGCCATTAAGTATCAAGAGATGAGCACTTTTATAAACAGGGACTACATATCATTTCATTATTATGATAGAAAAATTGCTTGGTAAGGTATATGACATAAACAAGCTTATAATTTTAACTCTATCATAATTTTATACTTCAATTTACATCATTTTTCTTCCTTTTGTCCTGCTTAAGTTCTTAACCAAGACATTGCTAATGAAGTGCTATCAAGTTGAAAACAAGTTCTCCCAGGCTGGCTACCCCAGGCCATCTACCTGATGGCTCTTTACCTCTTCAGTTCCTTCAGAAAATACCCACGCAGTCATACATTCTGAATAATCTCATTATCTTCCAAAGAACAAGCATTTGCATCCACTACTATGCAAAGCTTACTTTCTTGACATTTTGTATGCTCAGAGCTAGATCTAGGCATCACTTTCCTGGAATACATTCTATTATTTTAGTCCCTATTAGAATGGAAAATGAGGTTAGTAAATGAGCCTTGATTACATTCTCTTTTGTATCCAGCATACTGACCTTGAGGTGAGACTGAAGAAAACAGCAAATCCAGGAAGAAAACGTGAAAGAGAAAGTTAGAAAGAATTAATAAGGACAATATTTAAAATTACTAACATTCATGAATGGGTAAGGCATAAAACACCGAGTAAGGAGGACAGGATCATGCAGATTCTTCACAGGCACTAAAAGTCAGAATTCGAGATCATAACAGATACATTTCCTATTAGAGTTTAATACTTTGATGAAAATTCCTTTAAAATGTTTGTCCAACACTGACCATTTATTGAGAAGAGAGGAGCAAATTTCTTAAAGACAAGAGGGATGGATGATTTTATCAATACATTTAAATAGCTAAAACTGGCATTAGTTGTGGTTGGGGTTTTAAATTCATGTAATTATTTTGTATGTATGTGTAGGCATATGTAAATTGCTATGGCTTGTGTGGAAGTCAAAGGACAACTTGTAGGAATCCGTACTCTCATTCCACCATGTGGGCTTCTGAGGATCCAACTCAGCTTATCAGGATTGGTGGTGAGTACCTTTACCAGCTGAGCCATCTCGCTGCCCCTGGCATTAGAGGCAAATTAGAGGTTTTATATTAAGCATCAGCATTCAGTCAGGTGAGTTTTTTACACTCCTCCTTAAGACTGGTTACTCCCTTACCATCCTATTTCATGAAGAGGACTCAGATCATCCAAAGCGGGGAAAAGACACCAACACTGACAGCTTCTGTTCCTTTTAGATTATAAAACTAATATCCTTAAAAGAATTTGAAAAAATTTTCTCAAAGTCAGTTTTTTCCTTAATCATAACTGGTATTAATCAATCTAAATCTGCTAACTTCCTTGAATAAACAATCTAACAACAATAATGAACAAAAACGGCTCTATTTAAACAATTTCATTTCCAACATTGTCCAGCATTAAGACCTGCAAAGTAGCCATGTTTAACAGCCCTCCACAGCATGTCCTGTGAGTCATTACTGCCTTTTATAATAGGCAGGTTTCTTTTTCAGTGTAAGGGAAATCAGTACGACTTCCTCAGCAGTTAAGATTTATAATGCCAATGTCATCATGATTGTTTTCATGACCTAATTTTTACTTTAAGAATCAAAAACAGAGCATTCATCTCTTTCTGCCCCTAACTGTAGACACATTGGAACCAACTGCCTCCCATTTCCACCACAATGCCTTCCCACCATGATGAACTACACTCTCAAACCATGAGCCAAAATAAATCCTTCTTCCTTTAAATTGCTTCTTGTGAGAAATCTGGTTACCACAACTAAGTAACTAATACAGTAAACTGCTACCAGAGACTGGGGCTGTTGATGTCATAAACTTGACCATGTGGTTCTTTAGCATTTGGAACTGATTTGTGAAAGTAAGTGGAAGAGTTTGAAGCAGGATGCTAGAGAGGTCCCAGAATGTAAGCCAAGATTAATGGGCCATTCTGCTAAGAGTCTGGAAGACCCAGATGCCAATAGAAACGCAGACAGTAAAGGCCTGGTAGAAAAGGTTTCAGGGGGAAATTAAGACTATCAAAGAGTGGGCTTTAACCCACTCATATTCTGGCAAAATTTTTTCTTGTGTTCCACCATGTCATATAAACTTAAGTGAGGGTGAATTCAAAAGTAACGGACTAAGCTGTTTGGCAGAAATTTCAAGATCATATAACATACAGACTGATTTCTCTTCCTCAGATTTACAGTAAAACAGCAGAAACACATGGGAATATATTTCTTAAATATATGCATTTAGGCAAGGAAAGAAACATAAGTGAGTTCAAAATTACAGACAAGATGAGAATAGAGGAAGTAGGTGCAATTATTAAAGTAATGAATGCACCTAAGGAAAAACGCTCACATTCACACCTGAACAATAGGAAAGGTTCCCTGAGGACAAGAACTCACTACCTAAGGCTCCAGAGCTTGCAAAATGCATTCATTTGAAAGAGAAGACTGAACTGAGAGTGGGGATAAAGGGACTGAGTAACAGCTACCTAGGGAAATGGTTTCCCAGGCTCAGCTGCCAAAACACAGAAGCGTTAGAGCCATGGATGAGCTACACATTGTCCGTGCAGCAGAACTTGGCATCACTGTCAGTGTAGCTTCCAGGCACACAAAATTCAAGTGTGGTGGTGTCCTAGAGGCTTGCACTAAGATGCCAGAGAAACACTGAGGATGGATGGTATACAGTAGACTCGGACTGCCTGCAAAAGGACCTTAAAAGGCCAAAGGAGGACACTATACAGGTAGAAAGAGAGTTAGAATGGAGACTCCAGGATGTCTAAGAGGCCAGAATTGTGAGGCCGGGACTGAGAAAAGCTATAGGCAAAGAGTGCAAGTGGCCTGGGGAGGGTAGGGGAAGGGAGAGGGAGGGAGGGAGGGAGGGAGGGAGGGAGGGAGGGAGGGAGGGAG
>JANHMN010000008.1:60145598-60182549 GCA_030674055.1 Rhabdomys pumilio
GGAAGGAAGGAAGGAAGGAAGGAAGGAAGGAAGGAAGGAAGGAAGGAAGGAAGGAGAAGGAAGGAAGGAAGGAAGGAAGGAAGGAAGGAAGGAAGGAAGGAAGGAAGGATGCTTTTAAAATGAAAAAGAAAGCAAAGCATCAAAACATCTGCTTGTACGACAACATGCTTCCTGACATAGTAATAATGGACTAACCTCTGAACCGTAAGGCAGCCCTGACAGTTGCTGTGGCCATGCAATCATGCAATACAACAGTGACTAAGACAACAGTCGATTCTTTCAAGCAGCTTCCCTGTGAAGTGCAGTGGAGAGCTGGGGCCACACTATACAAGAGACTGCTTCCATGAGAATCAGGGAAGGGTTCTAGCAGAGGAACTGACGCTGGGGTCTCATGGGAATGCTGAGTAACAGACAAGGTGTCTAAGACAATCTGGAGTTCACTGGAGAGAATGACTTTCTACAGGGGAGGGGCAGAGCCTTTCCACCACTGTCACCAAGAAGAAGATGATAATCAGTAAAAATGGGCTCGTGGATTTGGAAAGAAAACAAGGGTCTTGGCTAATAATTTCTGTATTTTCAGTTTTAAAGAAGGAGATAGGGAGATTGTAGAGACGGAGGTTGGGACAGATAACTCAGCAAAATGCTTGCTGTGCAAACATAAAAAGCTTAGTTCAATCCTCAGAACTCACATTTAAAAATAAAAAAAGCCAGGGATATTAACATATGCTTGTAATCCCAGCATTATATCCGCAGTGACAGGCAGATCTCTGGGACTCACTGGCCAGGCAACCAAGCCTAATTAGTAAATTCTAGGCCAAGTAAGTGACTTCATTACAAAAATGGAAGGTAAATGACACCTGAGGGTGACCTTTTGTTCCCAAATGAGTATATGTGAATACATACTCAGATGTGCACTTATGGACACACACAAATAAACGCATGATCTAGAGGTTGAAGAATTTAAAAGGATGGGAAGGGAGCTCATAATAAAGCTTGTTGAACCCGTTGATTATCATTCCCAAGTGCACACTACTGAAAATATAGGCACACCGAATAGAGAGGCAGATCCAGACAGAACTGACTTCAGCTGGCCATTGATAGCAGGCTCCTTCTCAATCAAAGAGGCTTCATCTGTATAATTCTCTGGGCCTGCATTCTGCTAATTAGTAGAGCCCTTAAAGATTGCCAGCAAAAGGGTACTTTCCTTTTGAGAACTTCCAAAGTGGTTGGCAGAGTGGCAGGTGATGGGCTGGGTGAAAGGTTCCCAGCAAAGCTACACTAGCTACACCACTGCAGAAAGACGGGTACAAGGGACTCTGAGACGTGGCCCAGCAGCAGAACAATCTAACTGCCAATTAATTAGTTTAGAAGTAAGTCTATTGATCAGAAATTACGATCTAAGTTTTCTTAATTGAAACACAAGAATAATTATGGCCGGTACATCTTATAGGAAAGAGCCTGGCACACAAATGCTGCCCCTAAGTTTTCATACTCCCTTGTCCCCACCTACTCTTCTGGTCCTTCCTGATTATCTATCCCACCAGCTAGACCTGGGCCCACCAGATCATTCTGAAGGCTACCATTCCTGCTGCTGGTGCATGAACTGCTCCAGTATCAGCTGACAAAGAGTGGTAATGTACACACAGTACACATATACATGTTCCTCTAAATGGTATTTGAATATTACAAAGCAAAATGATAACCTTCAAGAAGGAAAGACAGTCAATGTTTTGTGGGTATAGTTTCAAATGCAAATATAAAAAATCATTTGGCAAATGAGTGGGGTTGATGGTTTTGAACTTAATGCCACAAAAGTAGTTCAACAACAGAGTTTATACTAGGAATATTTTGCCACAATAAAATGCTCAAATCATTGATTAAGTACCATAAGCTTCAAATGATTGGTCACCATCATATGAAAAAATATGTGTAAGATAAAGCAAGACAAAGCATATTCCTATAATTCTAGCACTCCAGGGGCTGGGCAGGATGAAACCAAATTCAAGGCTAGCCTGGGCTATTCACAGTGAAACCTTGTTTTACTTCAAAATAAAAATCAAGAACTGAGAGATATTATTATCTAGCATATGTGAAGGGTGAAGACCTGGGTTTGACCCATAGTAAAGTACATGTTTACCCCCTTAACACACATACACACACACCATACACACACACCATACACACACACCACACACACACACACACACACACACACACACACACACACACACACACACGAGGGGGGGAAGGGGGAGAGGGAGGGAGGGAGGGAAGGAGAGAGGGGAGGAAGAAGAGGGGGAGAAGGAGGAGGAAGAGGGGGAGGAGGAGGAAGAGGAGGAGAGACCCAAACACAAATACTCAAATTATCTTCCAAAAAAAGAATACACCGATGGGGACTCAGCCCGCTAGCACAAAGCTCACACTGGAACTACGGCTCATGAACTGCCACTGCTAATATTACTTACGGTGGCATCTGTATCTAAAGAGCTACACACAGAACAGAGTGAATGTAAGTCCTGTGTCCTGTGTGCTCAGCAGCAAGAAAGACAAGGGTGTGTTATTCTTTTCTTAGTCTTGTGCAATTTTCTGACAAAGGGAGACTGCATAAAGATTTCCACAATAAACCTAGAACAGACAGACACAATAGGAATTTCTAATGCAATTAGGTCCACACTATGTTGATGCACCACCCTGGACAATATGGACCTGTAAATATACGGGGAAAGTTGGATTCCTAGCCTCAAGTCCTCTAGCAAGCAAACAAGAACTACATTTCTAATTTTCACATGGCAGAGGCCCTAAACAGACTGGAGAGATGGGAACTCCCACATGGGAAGGCAGTGACTGATGGCCGAAGGGATGGGAGCTGGCAAGAACTGGAGAGCTGCTGAGTGACTTGAAACTCAGGCATGGAGCTTCAGAGATGTGGTCAGACTATTTAGCAACTGCTCTTACTAACCCCAACTTGTCTTGGCTTTGCATTCCTTCCTAGGGTGCTGTTAAGAACTCTGGTCTCTAGTTCCATCAGTGTCCTAGAGTCACAAGATATGGAGCCTGCATTGACGACTGGAATCATCCCTGTGCTGTACTCGGTAGTGAGTAACAACTCTGGCTACTCTGCTGGGTGGACGCTGTGGTTACAGTGTACAGCACAATAGCACAATGATGTATGTGTTCCCGTGGGCATGGTACCACATCTATGAATGCCACGGAGATACCACCTACCCTTGTCTTATGGGGTGTTTTAAACAATTGTTTACCAGTCCTATTTCAGAAATGTGGTATTATTTCTACTTCATCTTTCTAACCTTCTTCTCCCTCATGGAATCCTTCATGGCTCAGATTCGACACAAGCACATAAAGGTCAAGGTGAAGCCCATGCAGGAAACAGAGAACACAGAGAAATGGAGATGGGCTCCATGGAGGCAACCAGGAAGCCAAGCTCCTCCAAGCAGATATCCTTCCTGAACTTCCACCAGAAAAAGAAGCTGTCATATCTGTATCTCCTCCACCTCTTCCTGCAGGTCAGCATCCAGACTGTGTCTTTTTGCCTGCTCATATTTGAACACTTGCCCATAAGCCAAGACAACACTCACTGTACCACCAATGGCTGCCCTGGCCCCTCTCTCTGGCTGAGTTGGGAAGCCTCTGAGGAGGAGCTGTCCATCCATATGCTCAGCACCTTTTCCATCATAATCATCCTCCTGGGTACAGGTTCCTTTGAATACGGCATCTAGCACAACTTGCTAATGGCCCGTTCAGCCATTTTCCAAGATTCGAATTTCTTGACAATTATGAGAAACAACACTTTTCTTTACCCCATACCCAGGAGTTTGAGTTCCTTGGAAGTTTGTTTGGCGCAGGACCTTCTCTTTTACCCTTCTTTGGACTTTTGTTTGAAAAGCTCTAAGGCCAGGCTGGGATCATCTAACTCCAGAAACAAAACAAAACCACACCCAACAAACAGGCAACTCCAACAGGCAACTCCCAGCACTGGTGCACACAACTCATTCCCTCCACACTGGACCTATAAGGCAGCTCCGTCACTCTTTCTTGAGGCCTAGGATGGGGAGCTAATAAAAACCACCTGCAGGAAACAAGGGAAGCCAATTTTAAACTTAGGACTCTCAGCACTTTAATGTGTATGACCCTGGAGTCTTAAGACATCAGACATTTGCTGGGGTCAACTGAACTGAGCTCTGTGTGGCGGAAAAGTAGAGATGGCTTTTACTGTGAATGCTATTGAGGAGGATGGCACAGTAAGCAAGTGGGACACTGCTAGGATGTGGGAAGACTGCTCTGAGGTCACAGCTGTATATTCTTCCTCTCTATTCAGAGACAAAAGGTCCAAGAAGTTAAATCCTAGTAAGTTGTCCATAACCTCAAAATGACCTTCTGGGCAAACCGCACAGGTGTAGGGTGAAAAGGACACTTGTTGAACAAGACATCTCAGCAACTTTCAAGTCATATTCCATAACAGACAAGGCTGGATCGGCTTTCACATCCTATGTGGGCAGAGCTGGAGAGCAGAGCCAGCGCTAAGACATGGAGAGACCATGGAGTGGAAAGAGTAGGGAAAGAGCAGGGCCAGGAGAACGACTAGGACGACACTGGACGTAGGCTGGCATGAAAAGCCATAGACAAGTCTATTATTTGTAGATCTATATGGAAACTAACATGCTAAATATAGAAGATATATTTTTAGTTACAATATTCTGTTTCCAGAAGTATGCTGATTGTTTTTTCCAAATGTGACACAAAATAGAATTACCTGGGAAGAGGGAATCTAGACTGAAGAATTACCTCTACCAAATTAGCCTATAGACACGTTTGTAGAGCATTTTTCTTGATTAATGATTGACATGAGAAAACTCAGCCTACGGTGGCCAGTGCCACCCCCAAGCAGGAGGTCTGGACTGTGTAAGAATGAAAACTGAGCCACCTGAGGGCAAGCCAGAAAGCAGTGTTCCTCCATGATCTGCCTCTACTTCAGTTTCTGCCTCCAGGTTCCTGCTTGATTTCCTGCCCTGGCTTCCCTCATTAATGAACTATGAGGTGGAAGAGGAAGCCAAATACACCCTTCCCTCACCAAGCTGGTTTGGACGGGTGCTTTATCACAGCAACGGAAAGCAAAAGCATGAGGTAATCTAAACCTACTTATTCAGACAAGGACATCTTATTCTCCACTTTGTTTTCTCTGTAAAGACTAGCCACTGGATGGTGGTTTCCATGAACATTAACTCACCAAGGCCACAGCGAGTCAGCAAAGTGCTTGCTATGCAAACATGAGGACCTGAGTACAGATCCTGGGGCTTTCTGGCCAGCCAGGCTAGCTGATCAGTGAGCTTCAAGTTCAATGGGATACTCTGTCACATAAAATAAAGTGAAGTGATTGAGGAAAATACCTGACATTGAATTCTGGCACACATGGGTATAACTATACACGACATGTATACACACACACACACACACACACACACTCCTCTAGTCACTTTACTAGAGGATATTACCCAAGATAAGCTAAGTGAACACAAATGAATTATTTATATCTTGGAAATAGGACTGAGGTTACAGGAGCGACAAAGGAACCCTGCTTTGGCTTCTGCCAAATGCCATTCGGATTATAAACCACCATTCCTGGAACTAGATTTCAGACTTGCTTAACCAGCCTCTAAAATCATCCCAAAAATGTAAGATTTTTTTTTTTTTTTTTTTTTTGGTTTTTTTGAGACAGGGTTTCTCTGTGTAGTCCTGGCTGTCCTGGAACTCACTTTGTAGACCAGGCTGGCCTTGAACTCAGAAATCCGCCTGCCTCTGCCTCCCAAGTGCTGGGATTAAAGGCCTGCGCCACCACCGCCCATCGACAACGTCATTTAAAAAAAAAAAAAAAATCTTCCTTTCCTGTTCCTCCTATGAACCCTTCCCCAACTAGATTTATTTCTCTTATTGAAAATGAACTCATAAGTGATTAATTTCAACTGGAAAACATATCTCTGCTCATGATGGCTGGATGGACAGGCTTGACTCACACTCTTGGGAACTGTGGTTGGTGAAGATCGTTACTACACTAAATCTAAAGAACCCATTACTACACTTTCTAACAAGCACTGCAGTTTCTTAAGAACCAACATGGGAGAGGAACTCTTCATCCACAAAGATTAATGCTGATAACTTTTTAATGGTAAAAAAGTAATATGAAAATCAAAGAATTTTCTTTTGTTTAAGTTTCATTGGTTTGCTTTTCTTTTTATACTTAAACATTGTTGAATATCTTCTAGAAGTAAATATTCCATGCTAAAGTACAAGATGGAATTGAAGTTCTACCAGGGGCTACAAAAAGAGTATCCCAGATTAAGAGTATGCAGCTGAAATAGTAGACCGATTTTTCTTTAATATACACAAAGCCCAGGATCAGTTTCTAGCACTACATAAATCAGGAATGACATACAACTGCACTCCTAACACACAAGAAATCAAGGCAGAAGTATCGGACATCCATAGCTACACAGCAAGTTTATGACCAATTTGGACTGCATGAGATTGTGTCTCCAAATACAAGTGTTCCAGCATAGTAACATCAACCACGAAGATTCTTGAGTAAGAGCAAGAGAAAAAAAGACTAAAGCGATAAAGCTAGCATATAGAACCTACCAAGAGAGAATGCAGGCTGATTTTATTTAAAGCAGAGAGTACCTAAGAGGTATAGCTCAAATGGATGGCTGTAATGCTGATCAAGTAAAATCCCAAGCCAGCTCCAGCTGGTTTACTCCAGCAACAGGAGCAACAATTTATAAGAAGACTGAGCCTTAATACACACACTTTACCAAGTGTGGTGCACCAACTCCCACAACGGTGCAGACACAGAAACCTGGGGATGGCAGTATTATCTGTAAGAGACTGGCTTTCTGAGAATGGTAATAATACAGAGAGAACATGCACAATACAACATTAAGATACATAAACCCTAGAAGAACAAGACCAGGATAAAACAAAACAAAGAAAAACATACAGGAAACAGTAAAAGGGCAACACAAGAAGCAAACTTCAGTCAGAAAAAACAGACAGACACACACTCCAGCACTAAATCTGGGAACAAAGACTAGGAAATAATCCCAGCTATCTCAGAGACAGTGTATGGACCAACTCCAAAAACAAGCCCTGCTCAGTTTATAAAAATGGGATCCAAAAACAAAAGGAAATTAAAATCTACCTTAGTTTTTCAGCAAACTATGATACAGAACAAACCACTTCTGCTCAAGCTACTTGGTTAAATTCAAGCAGACAAATCCCATTGAGATGAGAAGCCTTCAAATAAGTGTTCTGACCAAAGAGGACAAGAGCAACTGGACTGGGATTTTGTTACTAGGAGTTTTTAGAGTATGTGGTGGTCATGGTCATGGTCATGGTCATGGTCATGGTCATGGTCATGGTCATGGTCATGGTCATGGTCATGGTCATGGTCATGGTCATGGTGGTGGCTGTTTGTAAGAAAAATTTTGTGGCCTTCAAACAATATTACAAAGTTGTATGACCAGAGAATGGATACACCTAATTAATTATACAATGTATTTCAACATATAAAACATTAAATTCCTGAAGAAGCAGATCATTTAAAATTACCCTGAGACCCATCCATCCCACTCCTAGGACTTTATGAGCTACTATAAAGATACTTGCACACCCTTGTTCATTGCAGCTATATTCCCAATAGCTAGGAAATGAAATTAACCTAGATGCCCATCAGCTGACTGATGGGTAAGGAAAAGGTGGTAGATACATGCAATAGAATATTACTCGGCTGTAAAGAAAAGGGAAATCATGAATGCAGAGAAATGAATGGGACTGGAAGAAATACTGAGTACAGATAAACACCTCACACATTCCCTCTCACATGGTGTTCCTAGTTTTCAATCTTTTGTGTTTAACTTAGCCCTACTTCTTATTCTCCTTCACAACATGTCCATCTTGCAAAAACAAAATAAAAACAGAATTAAACTAAAAATGAATCATTTTTAAAGCTAGCTGCATACAACAGAAAGTAATTACTTCAAATGAAGGTATTTCAATTTAACAAATCAAACAAGAAAGGGATATTATCCAGAAATTTCTTTGTTGAAACAATAGGATAGCATTCTTCTAAATTATAATAACTTAATACAAATGCAGTACTAATGATTTCAGGCTCCTCAGAAAGTATGTACGTAAGTGTGTATACACAAACACGCTGTGGGAAGGGGGACGTGCAAAGATCCACATGAATGAAAAGGCACTCGATCTATATTCTTAGAATATTGATTAAAAGAATTTTATCAAAGTGGCTGGAGCTAAGGCTCAGTGGATCAAAGCAATAGCTGCTCTCCCAGAAGACCCAGGTTGGATTCCTGAACTCTACGTGGTGGCTAACAATCATTTCTAACTCCAGTTCCAGGAGATCCAACTACCTTTTGACCTCCAATGGCACTAGGAACACACACACACAGTGCACATAAATACATGAAAATCAAACACTGGTACACATAAAAATAAACAAATCATCAAGAACTATAGAATATGTAGTTAATATCAACCCAAAATGTACAGGCAGAAATGAGAAACCCAGGCTGGTGAGATGGCTCAGTGGTTAAGAGAACTGACTGCTCTTCCTGAGGTCATGAGTTCAAATCCCAGCAACCACATGGTGGCTCACAACCATCCATAATGAGATCTGATGCCCTCATATGGGTGTCTGAAGACAGCTACAGTGTACTTGTATGTAATAAATAAATGTTTTTAAAAAAAGAAGAAATGAGAAACCCTATATGTGTATTTTGATTCACTGAAGGAATCAAAGTCTACAGATGTGGAGTAGAAGAAATAATAACTTGAAAGGAAAATATGAAGCTTACTTCTAACTCCCAAAATTTAAACTTTAGTATAGATAGTTTAAAGATGCTGTCAGAAACTTTCTAGCTTTTAAGAAGATGAATTATTCCTAAAACATCATTTTTCAAAATCTATATGCATTAGTGACTGCCAGGTATCTAGAAGAATATGGTGATTGTGAAGTCCTACTGGAAAGGTGTTTCTGTGTCTTTGTGAGATGATGTTAAATAGACCATAGAAAAGGAAAAGGTAGTAAGACTATATGCTTGATCTTCAATATAAAAGACAAAAAAATATTCCAAGAGAGCTATTTCTGCCAGGATCTGCTCAAATAAAACTCACTGTGAAGATTTCAAATATAAAACCTGGTAAGACTCACCAATGAGTCTCTTACATTAGCGTCATAATCTCCCTTTTAATTTAAAGCTGATATGATTTGCTTTCCCATGCTCTAAATTATGCATCCTAAAAATTCACAGCCCAAAAGATTATGAGCTCAACAACTTTTTAAGCTTGAGAACCACTGACTCATTACACAAAGCAATAATAAAACCAAGAACCCCTTTGGACTCTCTGGAATATAGCTAGGAGAAAACGGCCTTTCATGAATGAACACCTTCTCTTTCAGTGATGTTCAGGTAGTAGTTTCTCACTCTATCCCGATTCCTTGTCTTTTAGGGACTGTAGCAAAGACTTTACACTGACTTAGAAGAATAAGTAGATAATACAGTAGAAAAAGCAACGAAGTACCTAGTTCATACTATTGGAAACATTGTCTCAAAATTGTCAAACATGCTTGAATTTTCCTGCTGCAGCAAGCACCATTTAGCCCCCTTTTCTTACCTTTCCAACTCAGCTATCTTCTTATCTTTGTCATTCTTCTCATTTTCCACCTCTTTCAAGATTTCCAAGAGACGGTCAACTTCTGTTTGGGCCTTGCTGGATTCATCTTTATACCTGGCAATCTCTCTCTCCAATTGCTGTATTCGGTCACTCATCTCTGGACTGGCTCTGGCTTCCAATGTTGCTTCATGTGCCTACCCAAAAACAAAGTTTTCAAAGTCTACATTGGAAGTAGGTAACCCACACCCAGAGAACTATTTATATTTCAATCAAATAGTATTATCAACTATTTAAATGGCTAATCTTCAGTTTCTAATGGCTTCTCTTTGCTTACGGATTACATGGTGAAAATATTAGTAATAAAGGGAGAGGAATTACTTTAGTTTACAAATAGATTAATTTTAAAATGCTATTTTATCTTAGAATATTTATTACGAGGCAAAAAAAATCATCATAACCCAAGTGATGCTTTAGAGTGAGTCTAATGAGGAAGGCATTGGAGGGCTCTAAATCCTGATCTCGTTCCTGTAACATCAAAGATGAGACTTAGTCCCTTAGGCCCTAACTGCATTCCCTTCTCCTTATGTAGTTTTACCAAATGTATAAGTCATATAGTCTACAGTGTTCAGAATCATACAGATATAACTGGCACTGGGAAAATGGAGCTAGGTAAAGATAATACAACTCTTGGCTGGGCTCACACTTTTAACCCCAGTACTTGGAGGCAGAGACAGGTGGATCTCTGTGAGTTCAAGGTCAGTCTAAGGAGAAGGAAATGCAGTTAGGGCCTAAGGGACTAAGTCTCATCACTGATGTATCATGAGGGAAGACCAGCGCTGGGGCTCCAGCCATGGCAGTGTGAACTGAGAGGACTCAGCATGCCCTGTTACATGCTGGGGATGGACAGGAAGCAGAGAGGCCAGTTACAAGGATAACCTGGCTAAACCTTAAGGGGGGGTCAGCGATCTACTTTTGCCATCTAGACTTCACCTTAAAAGCTTCTGTACCTGCCAAAACAGTACCACCAGCTGCGGACCAAGCTTCAAATGTCTGGAAACAACCTGAAATATTCCTTCTCACAAATGTCTAAAGCCACATGTGTACAATGAAGGTACTGAACGAGAACATAAAGACGAAAACATTCATTTTTTTCTTATTGAGTAAGCAAAAAGTATATTTTATCTCTTTAAATATTTCAACAATATTAAAGAGTTAGATAAATTCTCCAGAAAACATTTTAGAAAAATATGAGAAAAATGTGTGTACATTAAGTCATAAAAGTATTATTTACATTTCTGAGAGTGAATGCTTCATCAAGTCCATTCAAGGTTCCATTCCCAGTGGGGAAAATTTACTCTCTTCAACGCTTACTATCTATCCTTTAATGTAATCAGAAACAACTATGCAAGTTTGGGGAGTAAACAGAGATTAATGTTCTCCAGCCTACCGAAATTAGTTTGTTTACATTGTTTTGTTAATCTAGTAGTTAAAGAAGAAGGGAAATTCCTTTGTTGGTCATTCTCTCATGGACAGGAGAAAGCTACAGTGACTCTTTCACATAGTGCGTCTAACAACAAGAAGGAGGATAGGACCTATTTCACAGACTGTTCATTATATTTATGTATCAAGAGGAAGAAAAAGAGAAACTGAGGATGCAAACAAAAGTAGCAATGAATAAAAGCATCCCCACTACACACACACACACACACACACACACACACACACACACACACACACTCGGATAAATGTCACTCTGACTTTATTGAGGTTATATTATCTTTGTGAAATTCCTCTTTACTCCCAGCCCTTCATCTATAGCCTGGAATGCTAATGAATAGGAAATAGAAACAAAGAAGTTTGGGGAAGGGGGGGTCACAAAAGACAAATAAACAAATATCAACAACAGCTTCTAATCAATGCCACTGAGGTAAATTTGATTACATTTAACTATGGCTATTGTTTGTGCTACAAATATGAAAGTATAAATACCAGTGTCCTGGGGTCCATACATGGTAGAGTATCCTACCTTTGATAGTTAAGTGTCAATTCAATGGAGAGCTCCTCTGCACCCTAGACCATGTGACTTACTCGACTTTCCTGGCTAGGTGACCATTTTCCCTAACAAAGACTATTAGTTCTCTGAAGACAATGGGCAGTTCTATATTGTCTGTCACCACATCCTCATTGCCCAGCCTTTAACTGACACAGGACAGAAACTCAATCACTTAACAAATGAGTCTGTACAATGCACTCAAGATAATATTTATTTAAAACAGAGAAGTGGCATATAAGATGACACTCAAGATAATTTCTATTTGATTTAAAACAGACAAGAAGCATGTAAGATGACTCAATAGTTAAAAGCTCTTGTTGCTCTTCCAAAGGTCTATAATTCAGTTTCCAGCACTCATGTCAGTTGGCTCAAAACCGCCTATAACAAAGCTCCAGGGAACCCAATATGCATCTTCTGGACTCTGTAAGCACCCACATCCACATGCACAGATACACAACATATACATTAATAATAACAATAAGACTTATTTAAAAGGGTTTTTTTGTTTTTTGTTTTTTTGTTTTTTTTGTTTTTTGAGACAGAGTTTCTCTGTGTAGCCCTGGCTGTCCTGGAACTCACTCTGTAGACCATGCTGGCTTCCAACTCAGAAATCTGCCTGCCTCTGCCTCCCAAGTGCTGGGATTAAAGGCGGGCACCACCACTGCCCGGCTGTTTAAAAATTTTTAATCATATATGTGTGTGTGTGTGTGTGTGTGTGTGTGTGTTTGTGCATGTGAATGTAGGTGCCCATGGAGGCCAGAGGCATTGGATCCCCTGCAACTGGAATTATAAACAGCTGGAAGCTGCTTGATGTGGGTGTTGGAAATCAAACCTCAGTCCTCTGAAAGAGCAATACATGCTGCTGAGCCATTCCTCCAGGCCTAATAATAAATCTTCAAAATATACCTTGAAGGTAAAGTAAAAATAATATAGTCCATAGGAATGAACAGGAGAAAAAGAAGAATGACTGGGGAAGAGGAGAGGAATGACCAGTAACTAAACAGAAGTGCAAGGTTGAATATAACTCAGAAGCCAATGATCCACAAGAAATAAACATTAAGAATAAGATCAATCTGCCAGGCAGTGGTGGCAAATCCTAGCGCTCAAGAGGCAGAAGCAGACGGATCTCTGTGAGTTTGAGGACAGCCTGGTCCACAGAGTGAGTTCTAGGACAGCTAAGGCTTCACAGAGAAAGCCTTGTATAGAAAATCCCCCAAAAAAAGAAGAAAGAAGAAAAGAGGAAGAAGAGGAGGGAGGGAGGAGGGGAAAAAAGAAGAGAAGGAAGAGGAGGAAAAGAAGGAGAAGAAAAACTAGAAAATGCTATCTTGTGGGCATGATATAATCGTGATCTCATGCAGAAGTGGCTGCCAGCAGTGGGCTTCCAGGAGATGAGCCTACTGTCAACAGTCAACCAAGTCGTGGAGGGTCCTGTGTGGTCCTACCCCATCCTGCTGTGGTACGATCTACTGACAGACTCCAGCCGAGTGGCAAACATCGTGATCAGCACTGATGGGCTCAACATGTTCCACTAATACCAAACCATGGGCACACAGCCCTGGTGTGTTGGTTTGTTTTTATCAACTTGACACAAGTTAAAATCATCTAGGAAGAAGAAATCTCAATTAAGAGATTGCCTCCATTAGACTGCCTACATTCTGTGTGGCATTTTATTAACTAATTCTTGATGTGGTGAGGCTGAGCCCATGTGGGCAGTGTCACCCTGGGCAGATGGTCGTGGGCTGTATAGTAAGCCATGGAGGTCAACCATCCTTCCATAGCCTCTGCCTCAGTTCCTGCCCTCATTGCTCTTCATGATGGACTGTAAACTATACGAAAAAAACCCTTTCCTCCTCATGTTGCTTGTGGTCAAGATGTTTATCATAGCAACTGAAAGTAAACTAAGACACCTGGCTTTAAACTCAGTGTGCTACAAAAACAAAACAACAACAACAACAATACTGACTGCGAGTAAAGGACTTGGGAGCCGGTAAAAGAGAGGAAAACAAGAGAGAAGGTGGCAGGAATCAACATGTACAGTATGTATTGTGGAACTGTTAAAATAGCACAGACTTCAAAACTGATTGTAGTGACAAGCCAGGATGTTAATGCACTATCAAAATTCTAGGCTAGATTGGGGTGCTGGAAAGCTACAGCATGGTAAGAGCAAAGGAGAAGAGAAACATCTCTGAATAAGCAAAGAGCAGTCTGCAGGAACCTTCTAGAAGCCACCTCCCAGAGATGAAAGTCTTCCTCCTCCATGTGCTGAAGGCTTGATTTACCAGTGTTCATTACTGGGGTGACTGAGAAAGGAGTCAGTACATCAGGAGGTTCTGGCCGAATCTGTGAGTTAATCCCCAAACCACAATGTGATGTCACTGCTGAGAAGTCGACTGAGGTAGAATCTCAGTAGAGGAAGTAGATCACTGGGAACACGATCTGAAATAAACACTTCGTCCTCACTCATATCTGCCTTCCCGGTAGCAAGGATGCTCTGCCTCACTAAACATTAAAAGCATTGGAATCATCTAACCATAAAATGTAATCTCCCAAACTATAATTCTAAATAAATCTTTTCCTACTTTAGTATTGTTTATCTTGGGTATTTGGTCACAACCATAAGACCAAACCTATCTTGAAAAAATAAAAAATAACTGTAAATTCTGTATTGTCACTGTAAATCCTTAACTTTAAAAAAAAAAAAGAAAAAGAAAAAAAAGGCAGTCAGAGCTATCTACAGTGTTCTTATGAAAAGAAAAGTAATACTGGGAACTTTTTCTTCGACCTTTTTTAATTGTGACTCCATTTTTAGGCACTCTTCCTTCTTCTGCTCAAGAGCAATTTCTAGGGTCTTGAGCCGTGAATCCTTTTTTAGTCCTGAGGAAGCCAGGGAAGAAGCATGCTCTTTGAGATCCAAGAGAGAAGTCTAAAAGAAGCAAGACATATTTAGAATAAATACCGTGAAATAAAATGTGAATTTAATTTTTTAAACTTATATTCATAGTATTTGGAAGTTTCCATTTCAAGAGTATCCATGAACTATAAAATT
This sequence comes from Rhabdomys pumilio, assembly GCA_030674055.1. Classification (NCBI taxonomy): domain Eukaryota; kingdom Metazoa; phylum Chordata; class Mammalia; order Rodentia; family Muridae; genus Rhabdomys; species Rhabdomys pumilio. Next base: position 60,160,403 of record JANHMN010000008.1, read on the forward strand.
TTCAGACATTAATTAAAATCAGGCTGATCCTCAGTACTAACTGAACAATACCATAAAGGGTCCTAAAAATGACTAGGATGAAACTCAGGTAGAGTTAGCCTGGCAAGCATCAAGTCCTAGTTCAATCTCCAGGAACACATAAACCAGGCACAGAACACACCTGTAACTGCAGAACTCAGAAGGTAGAGGCAGGAAGATCAGAAGTTGAAGGCTAGCCTGAATTACAGGAGGCCTCGTCTCAAAAACAGAACAAGAATTCTAACCCTCTGTACTTATTCTCACAAGATAAAAGAACACAGACCTTAAGAATATAAGTAGCCAAACTTAGGAACTACACAGATTTGAACATGCATGTTTCCCCTCTCTTAGCAGGAAATTCTTGTGTAAACTTACTTCTACAAACTTCCCTACAGTTATTAGACAGACCTACTGGATTCATTATTACATAACATTCAACTTTGTAGCTACTTAAGTGATACTAACAGGATTATTCAAAACTAAGAACAAAACTCATGAAGTGAACCAAGTTATAGGCTATTATGCTTCTAACAGTGGTTCTGGTTAGATTTCCTCCTCTTGTGTCATATTTCTTACTATCAGCAGTGTTTCTCCAAGTGTAACTGGGCTTTAGTCACTCTAGGCTCTGCATAAGCATCAGGAGCCCATAAGAAACCAACTCTTAGCATACAGAACAAGGTAGTAAAGGAGTAAGAAATAAATGAGCCAATCTTCTGTAGCCCTCACAGCTTCCAGAGCATCTGAAACTCCTGTCACAGGATACTAAGAAAATCTTTTTTGCTTGTCTGCACTGTGCAGACGGCAACAGCTATACATAATGCAACGACTAATTTGGTAATCCTCACCTCCTTCTCTGAGAGGTCTCCTTGCAACAGGCTGACTTTTTCTTTCAAGTCTTTAAGATCTTTTTTGTAGGTATCAATCTCCTCTTGCTTCTCTCGCTCATCTCTGTCCCGCTGCTCCTTTAAGCGTTCAATTGTCCGCTCCTAAAAAGAAAGTACACCAAGACATGAGGATACTTCCATTTGTACTTACATTGTATAACATACTCTGCTTCTTTTGACAAACTCAACACTTCTATCATCTATTAAAAAGTCAATGGTAAAGTACTTCAAGAATTCAGTTTTCAAAGAACTCATTTTTCGTATTACAACCAGTAATTTCCAACTTTGTTTATTTTTAAATACCAAGAGTCGGTTTCCAATCATTGTAAATATCATTAGATAGCACTAACGCATTCTCTTGAAATATTCCCATTAAAATTCAATTTCCAAGTTACTAGAAACTTATGTGTATGTCCATAGGACAATAAGTAACACATATTTCTCCACTATAATAATACTGACACAGACTACCTACAAAACAATAGGAATTACTCGTAACTCATATATCAAAAGTAGGGGGAGCTATGATACACTGATCCTACATAAGAGGACAGAGAAGTGATAGAAAACTTAAAACGTCTGCTCAGGTGCTCAGGAAGCATGAAGGCTAAAGCAATTTAAGTATATTTCTGGGTAATGTTTCTAAACATACTCAGAGAACATGCATTCATTCTAGCAAGCAGATCAAAGCATTCTAAGTCCAAAACACCTAACAAATGTTGCTCTATGCCTCTAAAAAGAATCCAATTAAATATCTCAAAGAAAGTACAGCATCATGAGATAACCTTTTAATCCTAACACTTGGGACTTGGAGACAGGAGGAGCAAGAGTTAGAGACTGCCCTGAGTGTAATGGCTAGTCTTAGCTGCCAACTTGACTATATCTGGAATTAACTAAAACTCAAATGGCTCGGCACATCTAGCTCTCTTTTCCTACTTGTTCTCACTCTCATTAGCAAGTCCATTTCTTCTTCTTCAGGATTCTGGCATATATTGAAGACCAGCTCAAATCTAGCATTATGGACTGACAACTACAGAATTCTAGGACCTTCCATTGGTAGACCCTCACTGTTGAACTAGCTGGACCACAGCCTGTAAGCCGTTCTAATAAAACCTTATTATATAGATGGATGACAGACAGACAGACAGACAGACAGACAGACAGACAGACAGATGAATGATAGATTTATTCTATCACTTGTTCCTCTACAGAATCCTGGCTAATACACTGAATTACACAGCAAGCCTGAGGCTAGCCTAAGCCACATGAGACCTCATCACAAAACAAGACCCCCCCAAAAAAAGAACAACAAAAAACAAACAAAAACAACATAAGGAGATTCTCTAAAATATGTTCTCACCACTTTTTCATCTAACCGTTCATTATAAAGTCAAGTATGCTCATAAAGGTAAAACAAAGTAATGTAAGTCAAGGGGCTAGAGACATGGCTCAGTGGTTAAGAGCTGGCTGCTCTTCCAGAGGACTCAGGTTCAACTCCCAGTTCCCACCTGGCAGCTCACAACTGTCGATAACTCTAGTCCAGGAGATCCCTCTCTGGCCTTTGAGGAACAAGGCACACATGTGATGCTCAGACGTAGACAGAAGCGAAAATTAAAAATTATTTTTGGAGTAAGCCAAGACGAGAAAATTAGCAAGGTTATAATATTCCTAAATAAAACCTATGAATATGTCATGTGGTGGGAAGGTAACAGAGGAGAGCTCAGTCTGGAATAACATCCTGATGATCAATGTCAAATATCCTGCACATCTAGCTAACCAAATAATGAAGTTTCATTTCCTTTAGAAAGCATAAAAGTAGGGACCACAGGCTGGTTCTTTAGGAAATGTGCCTACGGTCTTTTAGTGCACGACCAATCTTGCCTACAAGTTGGCACTAACAGCTAAGAATAATTAGACTGTCTTTCCATTTTATACTTCGCACATCAGCAGCAAAGAAGCTTCTGTGAAATCCTTTCTGCGAAAGGATTTCCTCTGTGTTTATAGTCAATTTTAGGGTAACAAGAAAGCAGAACACAAAGTCTGGGAAGAGTCGGGCCGGTCACTTACTTTATCTGCCAGAGCCTCCTCCAGCGTTGTCAGAGCTGTGTCCGTGTTAGTCGTGTCCGCCTGCAGAGACTTGACTCGCTCTTTCAAGCTGCTCATCTGCTTCTCTTTATCTCTTAGTTGTTCCTGAAGATTTTCTATCTAAATATACATATACACGTAAGAAAAAACATTAAAAAGGGTAGAAATAGGCACAATAAAAATTAATTAAGACATAAAAAAATTCAGCACTTGGGAGGCAGAGGCAGGTGGATTTCTGAGTTTGAGGCCAGCCTGGTCTACAGAGTGAGTTCCAGGACAGCCAGGACTACACAGAGAGACCCTGTCTCAAAAAAAAAACAAAAAACAAAAAAAAAAAAACAAAAAAAAAAAAAGAGAGAGAGAGAGAGAGAGAGAGAGAGAGAGAAAAAAAAACAAAAAGACATAAAAAATTACGATGTGTGTGTCTATGTGTTCTCTGTAGAAATAATTTAAACTTAATTGTTTCAAAATTATATGCTAAACCCTTACTGCAGCCAGAATTTTGTACCACCACACAGAAAAGACAAACCCCCTGTGAACATATATACAGATAGGCAAATCCCTAGGTAAGTTTTGAGGCACAAAGTTCCAATGTGAAGTCAAAATGCTGAGAGGGACTGCAATGGATCCATATGAAACAGAATTACTTCTAAGATGCCGCTGTGTACAACAGCTGAAGAACAAAGAACACAGAAAACCAAGTCACTTGTAGAAAGGAAAAACTGTCCTTCTATGTTAAGTGTTTAGATTTTTAAAACACCCTTTATCTAAACAACAAGTATTTTCAATGAAACTTCTTGCGGTGTTCATTCATTTCTTCTCACATACTTAAATGCATTCATTTACTCAAAAGAATTATTTCTCCTACCCAAGTACTAACCAGACCCGACCCTTGGCTTACAAAGTCAGACAAGACTAGACACATTCAGAGTCCTATGTCAGTAGACAACTACTAATTTCCCTATAACATGCCAGGTACTAGGAACACTAAGAAAAATGGAGGGGCCTACTTTTACTACATGACATGAGAAGAGAGAAGGAGTGTCCCATTATGAAGCTGAAACTAAGCAAAAGATGGACTTACTGGCCTACTGAGGAATAGACTTTGAATTTCAGAGAGATTGGAATGCGTAGAGGTTTCAATCCTAGAAATAGGCTGTCAGCTTTAAATCATTTTTGTGGCTGTGGAAATAAAATTAAAAGCAACTTCCATACAGACTTGGTAAATAATTCTGGGATTGTATTTGCTTAGGTAAGAGATTATAGGAACTAAAGATTAAGACAAACCAAGAATGGTAGTGCACACCTACAATCTCAGCACTTTGGGAGAAAGAGACAAGAAAAGCAAGACTTCTTTGGCCAAGCTGGATGGATGGATGGATGGATGGATGGATGGATGGATGGATGACACAGATCGAAATAAAGCAGATATAAAATGTGGCAGAGTATATTTATGATCAGTGTGCTTGAGGTCTAAATGCTTCCTGGACTTACTTGTCTCATTTTCTCTAAGATTCGGGGAAGTTTTTCTATTATTTTCATTAAGGAAGATTTCTATGCTTCCAGCTCTTCTCCCTCAAGTATATGAATGAGCTAGATTTTTGGTATTTACATTTGCTCTTCATGATTTCTTACTTCTCTTTTATCAGTTAAATTATTACAAATTATTGACTATAAATCATTATAATTGAATTATTAAAGGCATAAGACTAAGAAGGAATATTACTCTAAAAGACAGATACACCAAGTAAGATTTAAGCAAATATATTAAATCAATGAAAGTCTTTATAGGAAGTACTCTACATACTAGGAGGACATGGAATGATATATTTCAGTCCTCAAAGAAAATAACTACCAACCAAGATTACTGCACTTGGATGAGGCTTAAGGGAATCCTACTCTCACAAGAGAAATTAGTAAACACCAGGCAGTGATGGCACAGATCTCTGAGTCCGAGGTCAGCCTGGTCTCCAGAGCTAGTTCCAGTACAGCCAAGGTTGGAAAAACAAAACAAAACTAAGCATGGACTCCTACTAGAAAAATAGATAGGTCAATGAGAAATAATAAAGAAATATTATCAACACAGTAAATCATCACATTTATAAGACATAAAAAAACGAGCAAAAATAAATGAGCAAAGGGTTCATTTTCAAAGCTATAAGAAAACTGGAATGAGATATAATAATTTTATATACACCAAGTGTTTAAAGAGCACCAAATTTTATTTAAAACAAATAAACAAAACAACCTACTAGACAAAAAAGATTTAGGCCCAATATAATAATAGTTAGTGACATAGCATGAATAAATTGTAGAACTAGAAAAAAGTACCAAACTTCATATAAGAGCACACAAAAATAATCTTTAAGTAGCCAAAAAAATCTAAGGAAAATGCAATACTGGAGGCAATATTGAGGCCACTGTAACAAAAGGAACATGGTACTGGCATTTTGGGGGTGGGGGACAGACATGAACCAGATAAACACAAGTAGGACTCATCAAGGTATTTTTTTTTATTTTTTTTTTTTTTATTTTTTAATTTTTATTATTTTTTAGTCTCAATCTCAATGAAAGGTGTTAAAAAAGTGGATATCCACATAAAGGAGACTAACACTAGACCCTTATCTTAGTCTACAAAACAAACAAACAAACAAACAAAAATGTTGAGAATTTTGGTTTCTTTTAAAAAACAAACAACCAACCCACAAACAAACAGAAATGTAAGAATATGTTTCCATGTTAATCCTAGTTGGAGGATGTGAGGCTGCCGCAGACTGTCCACAGCGCTGACCATGATTTGCCGGGTGCTCTAGCAGGAGCGTGATCTTGCCAGCTGCAGATAATTTCTGCAACTGTGTGACGTTTGGCAATCTGGGACTGCTCAGAGGGTCTATAATGCTGGGACCCGAGAGGTCAGCTGTTGGGTTGTTGCTGTTGGTCACTGTTAAATAGTCATGCACAAAGAAGAAACAACAACTCGACATTAGATATCCTGTCAGGGAAGATCAAACTTGCCCCAAGGAACTCGAGATCCCTAAAAGCAGGAAGTTGTCTGAGGATAATGTCACTTTCTTTCCTTTCTTTCTGTTTTTTCTCCTATCTCATGTTGGGGTTGCAATGGCAGGGGAGGAGGTGGGTGGAGAAGAGTAGAAGGAAAAGAACTCACAGAACAGCCAGACACCAGCTACGAGGACAAGACACTTTAAGATGTAAAATTCAATTTGAAGCTAGAGGAAGGCCAAGGGAACACTTAAGAATACTGACACAGGCAGATTTCCTAGATAAGACCAGCTATTTAAAAAACTCAAGAGTTAAAGAAAACCTCTCATGGATGAGAAAATCTGAAAGACATGAAAGAAGACATAGAAATAGTCAATATTGTTAAAAAAAAATCATTTAGTTATCAGGCAAATAAAAACTTACTACAGTTAGAATGGTTCTTATTTTTGAAAAAGTTCGTAGAATTTGAGGGAAGTGAAGCCCTTATACACTGTTAGGAGCATAAGCTGATAATCCTAATGTACAATACAATATGGAAGCTCCTCCAAACATTAAAGACAGAACTACCATATCATTTTCCCATCCGAGTATTTAATCAGAAAATGAAATCAGCATACAAGAGAGATACTTGCAAGTTTGCTGTAAAATTCCCAATAGCCAAGTGTGGAATCAGCCTAAGTGCCAGGCAATGGGTGAAGCGAGGTATGTAAACAACAGTCACTCACCCGTGACAGCAAGACCCTGTGACTTCCAGGAAGATGGAAGATGTGGGAGTCTCGGGAAATAACTGCAGTCCTATGTGTGTGCTAAGGACCCGAAGCCAGAAAACATGCTTTACGGACCAGGAAGGGGTCAGGGGGCTAGGGAGCGGGTATAAAGGTGGGCAGACATTATCAGTACACTGGGAGGTTTTGTGGTGTGGTACCATTAGAATAATCTCTTCTGCAGCTTTAGAGATACAAAGATGGTACTTTTTATTGATAAATATGAAGACTAAAGAAGTGACAAAGATGACAGCCTACCACTTTTGCATGGTTTTGCTTTCTACTCTGTATTTCTAGTTACCTGGGGTTAAATGAAATATTAGAAAAAATATTAGATAAAATATTCTAAAGAAAAAGCAACTATTCAGCCAGGTATGGTGGCAGTATAGCTGGGATTTCAGGAAGCTGAGGCAGGAGGATCATGAGTTCAAAGCCAGCCTGTGTTATATTGAAGAAACTGTCTCTAAATACACACTCTAGGAAGAGCTGGTTAGAAACTTTCAGTTGCATACTGTTCCAAGTATGAGTCACTCTCCTGCAGCCCTGTGTGGGACAGGAGTCATCCGTCTGTCTGACATACCCACACTACAGACCGATCCAGACAAACTGCTGTAGAAGGTAGACCACTTTATAATCCTGTGTTGATTTTTTTAATACTTAATTTATTTATTATGTAGGTGTCTGGGTACACTCATGCCATCATCTAACTATGGAGGACAGAAGACAGCTTGCTAGATTGAGTTTTTTCCTTCTACCATATGGGTTCCAGAGATCCAACTCTGGTTGTCAGGTTTAGTGGCAAGCATCCTTGGTCCCCATGGGCTTTTTATGTATACTCTACCTGTTACAGACAAAACTCAGTTAGTACCTATTTAAGCATGCATCCAATTTTTGGCTTGAGAAAAAATTTGTGATAATCTATTGAACAGGTGTTCATAAAGTCTAATACAAGTGAATTAAAATACAAATATTTTTAAATTAGTTACTCTAAGAAAATATATTCCTTAAAACAACCTTTCTAATCATCACATTTATTGAGTTAGAAATAAAATATTATATTACGCAAGGATGTCTTCTCTCTACCTGGTTTTTATTTTATAATGAAAAAAACTAATACCAGAGGAAAACTAAAACTAAATGCAATGCTCTGTGAGGAACTCGCCGACTCTACACAGCAATCACACACTGCCTTGGATTTACTGACATCCTTTATTTGGTTTTTATCAGCACTGCGCAGTTGTCAGGAGCTGCCATGTTTCACTGAGTGACTTGTGAGTGGATGTAAATCCACATAAGTCTAGTGGAGTGAAACTGAGCACTCTGCCTCGGAAGCTCTAATCCCCAACAAGGAGACTTCCTCTACCAAATAAATACCAAAGCACTTCCCGCAATCACCAGGAGCACTTGAGCAACTGCTCTGAGGATACCTTCACAGGCTGTTTCAAGCAGAATTAAATCTATTAAGATGAAGCCAATCAATCAGAAAAGCCTTGACCTTCATTCTTTGCAAATACTTTCCAGACTCAATTCCCAACACCCACATGGCAACTCAGAGCTGTCGATGACTCCAGTTCCAGGGAATTCAAGGCCCTCTTCTGGCCTCTATAGTTAGTTACCATGTATGCATGTGGTGTGCAAACATAGAGGCAGTCAAAACATTTATACATACTAAATAATAGAAATATCTTTTTAAAACTTTATACAGCTTATCGTACTAAAATTGCTAAAAGATGAATCCTTTAAGGCAGCAGCAACGGTGAGACTTCTCAGTGCCTATCATGTGTATGAAGCAACGCTTTCAGTTTCCTTAATGGCTACACAGAAAAAATGCAGATGTTTTTTTAAATAATTAAATCAACAACCTAGACTTAATCTCCAAAAAGAAAACTTCATTTTATTATTTATAACACTAACAAAGTCAGTGAAAAAGCCAAAGCCAAAGGAGACTGGCTAAAGTAAACACAGTCCACCAGGGGAAAGGCACCATCACAGCTCGCGTTCTCAAAAGCTAAGATGCAGAAATGGGCTTGTTATTTACTGCTGTATTAAAAAAGAACATTTACTAGAGATATGACCAATATTTTCCCAATTTAAAATCAAAGCTTAGGAGCTGGAAGTGGCTCTGAGGTTGAGAGCCCTTTCTGCCCTTGCAGAGGACCTGGGATGAGCTACCAACATCCATGGAAGGCAGCTCACAACCACAACACTGAGCTCCAGGGGACCCTACACTGTCTTCTAGACTCCACTAGCACCTGCATTTACACATTCAGATTTCAACACACAATTAAAAAGAAAATCAAATCTTAAAAGAAAATCAAATCTTAAAACTTATTTTTATACCTTTTTTTCTTTACTTTTGTCACATTTTCAAATGTCTAGGATATTCATAGTTTTATTGATAATAAAAGAAAAAGAAGTGCTATGTTATCCAAGACATCTTAGGTAAGAGTCTGCCATCACACGCACTCAATAACATAAAGTGAGAAGCGAGAGATGTTCACCAAGGGAGGTGCTTGTGCAAAGGTCTGGCTGGCAACCTAAATTTGACCTATAAATGCCACAAGGTGGCAAGAATGAACTCAATCTCTGGAACTGTCCTCCAAGCTCCAAAGCAGTGTCATGCCACAACATTCATATACACAAATTACTAATTTCATAGAAACCTCAAAGGATTTCTACAATGCATCTAAACAGCCATTTATTTAACCTATTCCCATCACAGGTTTATTCTTGAGACATTAATAAACTTATCTGTCAATTGAGGAGTTTTCTGTAATACCAAAGAAAAGATGAGAGACAGCAAATGAATTCAAACAATCACAAATTTTGAGACTTATTTGATTACAGAGTGTAGGAAATGTTGATAAGGTACTTTATTTGTTCAAAATAGAAATTTCAGTTCATCTACCCAAGGCAAAATAAGCAAGCAATCAAAGTAGGCAGAAGGGATCCCTAGTACACGTGTGCGAACAAACTCCAGAAGACAACGGCATGCATCAAGCAAGCTGTACAAATTTAACAAGGTAGCTCAGATCCGAATATTCACCTTTTTTCAAGCTCACTGATTTGTTTTAAAGATATTCTATCATAAAACTCCTTTAAGGGAAACTCTAGTAAGCAGGAGCCCAATCCCAACCATACCTGAACACTGGCCATCTGTTATTGCCTGCTGCATTCTCTGAGCACAGGGTTATGGTAATATATACACACATGAATATTCCACAAGAACTGGAAGACTTGGAGTGTGCAATGCAGCCCAGGAGAACCAGGACAGCTCAGTCCAGGGGCTAACAGTCTGTCTATTACCATAGCCATCAAACACTGTGGCAGAATACCAATCCCAGTATACCTTCCCAGAGAACTCAAATGTCTACCATCCTTGCCCATGGCTACTTCTTTCTCGGCTACTGTTAGCAAGTTAACAATAAACTAGGAAAATGTCAACCATTGCAAATCTATCATTTCAACAGAAATGAACCTTGAGGTAACAGCTACAGACATTACCTTCTCTATAGTACATATAGTACAAAGAACCTTTTTTTCTGAACTTGAAGATAAGTCAGCCTTTTTATCTGCAGAGGATTGCGCCTCGTGTTTTCACTTTACATTCATTTGTTCTCATTGACTTGTTGTAACTGTGATACTTGAAACACTCTAAGTATTGATAATTTTGTTAGTGAACACTAACCTAATTGTTTTACAAATCTAGTGAATTTTCTATCCACACTGCTCACTGCTCTGTACTTTGGAGACAACCCACACATGGAAAAGCAAATATATATTCTCATCCGATTTACATTATTTTGGTATCTTCCTGATATCTGCATAGCCTTTATACAGGCAAAAAGTATATATATTTGGATACATATGTTAAGTCAAAAACTGGAAAAATATCAGTAGTTTGTTTGTTTATTTATTTATTTATTTTTGGTTTTTCGAGACAGGGTTTCTCTGTGTAGCCCTGGCTGTCCTGGAACTCACTCTGTAGACCAGGCTGGCCTCTAACTCAGAAATTCACCTGCCTCTGCCTCCCAAGTGCTGGGATTAAAGGCTTGCGCCACCACCACCCAGCAGTAGTTTATTTTTATTCCAAAAGAAACCTATTCCCAATAATGATTCTGGTCAAAGGGGTGAGGCCGCCATTCTTCTCCTGCTGAGTGCCAGTCCCGCACTGAGCGACAGAGGAGAGCAGCTCAGCATGCAGGTCTGCACCTGCACACTGTGTGCTTATGACAGCAGCAGGCTCTACTCTTCAAAATTGTCACCTATGTAATGAAATCAGTGATACGTGTCCAAGATTAATGCTTTTCCGTCCCAATTAAAGATAGTAGAAGTAGGTGAGCTGGCCAAATAGTCTGTCAATTTCTAAGACTTGAGAAACAGGATGAGAAATCCTACTGAAAGACAGCAATACTGCTGAGCTCATCAAAGACAGAACACGCACAACAGTTTCAGCAATCTACCTCCCGCAACAATAGTTCCACGTACTCTGCAAAACCCAAACAGGAGATCGGCAGAGTGCTCAGAATAAGGTTATGTCACAAGTGGACCACCCTGCTCAGATCAGAACACCTGTGCCTTACCTTCTTCTGGAGGACATTGACCTTCCGCTCCTTCACGTCCAGCATGTCCTTGAGGTCGTGTATCTCTCCAGCTTGTGTGCCCTTCTCCTCAGCCATATCTTGAATTTGTTTGGTTTTTTTATTCAGCATAGTCTCCTTTTCTTCCAAACGCAATCGAAGAGCATCCACCTGAGGACAGATTTACAAATGACGAACAGAGTGGAAAGAAGAGGACTAGAATTCCTTGGAATAGAATTGCCAATATTTTAAAGATAATAAAACTGGGATTCAGGAAAATTAAATTACTTTATTTTAATAATTATAATAAACAGTAAAATGATTAGAACTCAAGCATTCCAAATTTACCATATTCAAAAAATATCAAATAAAAGACACAGAGGCAGTGCACAGGAGTCAGTAGCCTTCTCCCAAAGAGCTTTATCAGTCAGAAAGACTGTTGAAAGAACCAACATCTGAACTGGATTATAAGTGACAAATAAACCCTTACTAGATATGAAACAGAAGGTGTAATACACATTGCAGGAAAGGAAAAAGAATATTTTTGAACATAAATACCCAACACAGCATGTTTTAGTAAACTCATTTAAGATGGCTGAACATAAAGCAAAAGGACATGAGATAAACCAAAATGACATATTAAACTGCCAAATAAGGTACTTAATTTTATCCTGTTTGCAAATGAAAGTCAGTAAAATATCTGTAAAAAGGAAAAAAATAGTAGAATAATCAATATTTATGCTCTGAAAAAATTGTTACTACTCTGGTCACTGGAACACAAGACATTTGTTAATTTCGTCCTTTTGCAGAATTTACAACCTAATGGAGAAGACGGCAGCATCATGGAGAACAAGAGTATTACAGGAGCATGGAAACTGAAGTAGAGTGTTTCTAGAAGTACAGAATGGGACAGGAAAGAGAGCCCAGTGAGTAGTGACCAAGCATGACAACCGGAGCTCAATCCCCAGAACACACAATAGGAGAGGACTGGCTCTCACAAGTTGTCCTCTTACGCTTACACACACACACACACACACACACATGACTGGTGAGGCCTGGACAATTTGTGAAGGATGAGCAGGGATGAGGAAGATAATGGGAGAACCTTTCAGAGTGGAGGTGCCAGATAACGATGGTCAGAACAGATGTTAACTTCTCATTAAGCTACACACAGAATGCTTAAGGCTACTAACAGGTGGGAAGTCACAGAAAAGTAGGCTAAAAGCAGGACCACACCAGTGTCAGGTCTCGAAGTCTGAACTTTATTACCTACAAAAAGGACAAATGGGAGAGAAGAGCCCAAGCTAAGCTCCCACTTTCCGATGGAGACAGTGAGCCCTACCTATGGAAGGAGCCAAGAGCCTTATTTCCTAACAATGTGCCTGACAATCACTGATATACAAGATAATGACCTAAAAATACCACCCAATAAGCTGCAAATCCTAATTTAATTTCTTACAGCTGCAAAAAAAAGTACCATGGGGGTGATGGCAGTGGTGACACAATCCTTTGATCCCAGTACTCAGGAGACAGAGACAGGTGAACCTTGGAAGAACTGCTACTTTGGTCTAATCAGTTCCCCATCTGGGATGAAGAAATCTTTGTGTCCTATCTTACCACTTGACATCACTCACAACACACATAAGCCAGATATGGTAGCATACTCTTATGATCCTGAAAATGGATCAGGACAACCTGGGCCCATCTGGAAAGTAGACTGGTCACTTTAAGATGGGCTGACCCTTGCTCCAGGGGTTGCACCACCCTTTCCCAAGGGAGCTATATATTGAAACCCCATAGAAATAGCTGGTAAGGGCAAGATTAGAGAAAAGGGAGGTTAGGAACATATAAAAAGTCCAGCCCAGAGGCCCTGGGCAGACTTTCACCTCCCATTCCCTTGATAGAAGCATTATCTATTTTAATCTATTCTAATCTATCATTTTCTTCTTCTTCTTTACTCCCTCTCTGATGCTGGTGCTTTTCCATTTGAGAGTTTCTTTCCCCTGCAGCCTTCTTAATCTCTGTCACTTTTACTCATCTGAGGTTCTGTGTCTGTCATTCCTATTTCAGGCTGTGACCATGGTCATGTTCACTTAACCTGTGACCCCATGATCTTCAACTGCCATCTTCACGGGCTGGTAAAAGACACTGCCCATCCCCTGCTCCAGTGGCCCTCCTTACTGATCTGCACAGATCTTCTTTCTATGACAAACTCAGCAGCACCGCAACATAACTGCCCTTCACCTAAGACCCCAGCAACAACCCCAGCCCCATCCACAGGTAAAGGTAGGAAGATGTCAACCCTAGCCCCCTCCACAGATAAAGGCAGGAAGATGTTCGTTAATTTAAGCTAGTGAGTCCATTTTTGTATGGGGCTGGAGAGATAGTACAACAGTTAAGAACACTTGCTGCTCTTCCAGAAGACTCAGATTTGATTCCCAATACCACATGGCAGCTCACAACTGTCTGTAACTACAGTTTTGGGGGATCTAGTGCCATCTTCTGGTCTCTGTGGGCATGTGGCATGAAAGTCACCCACAGGCATACATACAAAATAACCACGCTCACAAAATTTAAAAACTCAAACTTTTTATGTAAAACACGTATTTTCTTAAAATATAAGAAGAATAACATAATTATTTAAAATAGTTCAAAACCTTTAATGACTGTGTGTATATTGGGATGAGAGGGTTAAACTAAGACTAAATGTACTTTTTATGCCACTAGTTCTCAATCTTCCCAATGCTTCAACCCTGTAATAAATACAGTTCCTCATATTGTGGTGACCCGCTACCACAAAATTATTTTTACTGCTATTCTGTAACAGCAATCTTGCTACTGTTAAGAATCATAACGTAAATATCTGTGTTTTCTGATGGTCTTAGGTGACCCTGTGAAAGGGTCATTTGACATCCCCAGAGGGTTGTGACCCACAAATGGAGAATCATTGTTTTATTTCACTTTTTTTATTTTTATTTTTTAGATTATGTATTTTATATATAGTGTGTGTGTGTGTGTGTGTGTGTGTGTGTGTGTGTATGTGTGTATATATTATAGCTCACTATAGCTGTCTTCAGACGCACCAGAAGACGGCATCAGATCCCATTACAGATGGTTGTGAGCCACCATGTGGTTGCTGGGAATTGAACTCAGGACCTCTGGAAGAGCAGTCAGTGCTCTTAACCACTAAGCCATCTCTCCAGCTCTGAACCACTGTTTTCTACAGGCAGCTAATATCACTGAAAAGCTCACTCCAGCTTACTTAGATGACCCTGTGAAGGGACATTTGATATCCTTAAAGGGTTGTGATCTACAGATTGAAAACCACTATTTAAAAAAAAAAAAAAAAAAGACAAAAAGAACTGAACCTTGAGACTGAAGACATGGCTCAGCAGTTAAGAGCACTGGCCTGTCATTCCAGAAGACACACAAGACAAGTCACAGTCATCTGTAACTCCAGTTCCTGAGGACCCAACCGTCTTCTTGCCTCATGGGCACTTCACACATGTGGCACACAGACACTCATGCAGGTCAAACAGTCACACGCATAAAATAAAATTTTTAAAAAAAGATTATTTTCCAATTACAACACAAAATATAGTTCAATAGGAAAGTGTTAACATCTACTATGCTTATTAAGATTTTCTAACATATGACAATCAATGAGAGGACAAGCCATAGATGAAAAATATTTAGAAATCATAAATTTTATTTCAAAATACTTCTGTCTATAAGATACAATCATCTGTCAAAATTCAAGAAAACAAATTTTAATGTGAAGAGATCAGCAGGGATCTCCCATAAACAGTAGATAAACAGATGGTATTAGGCACTTTTCTGCTTGCTATAACAGAATACATAACAAAGCAAGGAAGAAAGGGTTTCTTATGCTTGCAGTTTAAGAATGGACACAGTCCATTAGGGTGGCAGGAATAAGTGGCTACTGGTTACATTGTGTCTGCTTTATACACTATGTTGTATTAGAAAAGCAGACAACAGAGAGGGCAAACCACAGAAGAAAACCCTGAGTGAAAACCCCTCAAAGGACACCCAGGCACCACCCCAGCACCACTCCTAGCAGAAGAATAAGACCTTGTTTGTCCACTTCAACTGGGCACAGGGAACATCTACCTTTGCCAAGCACTGAAGTATGGGCTAAATCTGGTAGGCACCTTGATAATAACAACACAGGGTTTTCCTCTACCAATGCAGACAGAAAAAGTATCTACCTACTGTGTTTGCTTCACAGTTCTGAACACAAAACTATTAAGTGTCTATGCTTTGCGTTGCAAAGCAAATGCATACTTGTACAGTGAGTGAACCAAGTGGGGAAAACTGCTTGTTGCCTTTGGTTCCTCTCTTAGCTTTGTCCCCATGTCTTCCTAACTCCGAAGGAACACTTTCAGTATTCTCTGCTTCTCTGCAAACAACTTCCTCTAGAGAAGCCAACTCAACCCACAGGTTCCTTCACCATAACAATAGTTTCTAATCTTTACTTCTAGCTCCAACAAGTTCTAAAAGCCTGAGATTCAGAGTATTTCCTACTTAAGCCAGTAATTCCATTAATAATTTTAGGATTCTTTTTTCTTCATCTAAGTTCTTTCAAAAAAAAAAAATTTTTCAGAGATGACTAAAATGACCAATGTAGACAATTATTAACCTATGTTAAATGACTTTAAGTTTCTTTCATGTTATTTCTTGCATTTTTTTCCTGTGTTGTTCAGAATTCCACAAGAGAAACAGAAGTAGACAGACACAGAGTGTGGAGTGTTTGATCTGAAACTACATCATCTTGTCCAGCAAGTCATCTCAGAGGGTAAAGGAGATGTGTCACCAAGCCTGACAGGCCCAGGATCCAAATGGTGGAAAGAACCAATTCCATCAAGTTGTCCTCTGACCTCCACACATAGGATGTGACATGTATCTTTGTGTATGCACAAACACAAAAGTAGATGAATAAGAAGGTGGGTGGGTGGATGGATGGATGGATGGATGGATGGTTCAGTTAACATAGAAATAGATATAGGGGGTTGGGTAGATGGCTCCAAGGTTAGGAATATACTGTACAATTATGAGTATAAAAGTTTAAATCCTAGCACCCATAAAACACAATACACACAGAAATAGATAGATAGATAGATAGATAGATAGATAGATAGATAGATAGATAGATAGATAAATGTAAAAATACAAAGTTAACTCCAAATCTTAGGAACTTTGGGTATATCAGTGAAATCACACACTTAACATACATAAGGTCCTGTGGTAAACCCAGGACACCACATCAAAACAAAACAAAAATCTCATTTAAAAGTTGAGGAAATCAAGGCCCAAACTAATTAACTGGTTTCCCATAAAACACATTATTTACTCATCAGTACCATATACAAAGGAGATTAGGAAAAGGATACGGGACCAAAGAACTAAAATCATAAAAACTACACAAATAAACTTTTTAAGTTATTTTATTATATGTATGTATCTTAGTCAGTGTTCTATTGCTGTGAAGAGATACCATGACCACAGCAACTCTTATAAAGGAAAGCATATAACTAGAGCTTGCTTACAGTTTCAGAGGTTTTGTCCATTGTCCTCATGGTGGGAAACATGGCAGTCTACAAGCAGCAGATATGGCATCTGAGAGCTCTACATACAGATCCACAGGCAGCAGGAAGAGAGAGAGCCACCAGGCCTGCCTTGGGCCTTTGAAACCACAAAGCCCACTCCAAGTGACACATCCCTCCAACAAGGCCACATCTCCTAATCCTTTCAAATAGTACCGCTCAGTATGTGTGTACACAGGTGTCTGTGGAGGTCAGAAGACAACCTGCATGAACCAGTTCTCTCCTTCCATTATATGGGTCCTGGAGATAGCTGGTAAATGAACTCAGGTTATCATATTTTGTGTCAAAAAGCCTTTATCCACTGAGTATCTCACCATCTCAAGTAAAGTGGGAGTTGTTGTTGATTGGTTGGTTCTTTTGAGACAGTCTCCATATGTAGTTCTGGCTGTCTTGAAACTTACTATGTAGACCAGACTGGCCTCAAACTCTGTGAGATCTGCCTGCCTCTGCCTTTCAAGTGCTGGTATTAAAGGCGTGCTCCATTATGTTGGGCTCAAATAAACTGTTTTTAAAAGGTTTGTTAATTACTTGTCTGTTGTTGTGGTAAAATACTATGAACAAAGCAATTTAGTGGGAAAAGAGTCTACTGGGCTTACAGTTGCAGAGTCCATCACTGGGGAGGCACGGCAGCATGAATGGAGACAAGAGCAGAAAGCTGGAGAGGACACTTCAACAACAGTCATAAAGCAGAGACCGTGAACTGGAAGTGGGTACAGCTATGAAATCCAAAGCCTGGTCTCAGTGATGTACTTCCCTAGCGAGGCCATACCTCCCAAGAATGTCCCCACCCGGCACCACCAACTAGGGACAGTTATCTCTCAAATACATGAGCTTATTCAAACCAACACAAAAGTATACTTCAAGAAACTGAACTACACTCTGTTCAAAGAGTCACACCTCACAAAAACATTAAAATAAAAAACAAACAAACAAAAAAGCCCAAGTGTATTAATCTGTATTCTGCTGCTCATAACACAGGTTGAGTAAATAACAAAGAAGAAAGATTTGTTTTGGCTCATAGATCTGGTCCAAGGTCACAAGACTACATATGATGTCCATCCTTTTCTGCCCTCTCCACTCTCCCCACACACACCTCAGCCCTCACCCAGGCAGGAGGATTTCTACACCTAAGGCTTTTACCCCAGACAGGAGGCTTCCTTGAGCCAGGGTCCAGGACCTAACCAGCAAGAAGCGGCGGGCAGAGAGCTTCATTTACCCCTGCCTCCGCCTTCGAGGTCTTTTGCACTCAGTTAAGCTGTAGAAGTGAATTCTCCTCTGCAGAGACTTCCAGCCTCCAAAACCCATAGCTTCTGAGAGCAGCTGAAGACAGGAGACTGCTCCTCTGGGGTAACTCTCAGCTAGCTGGTATCTCAAGGCTCCCCTAGCATCCTTGCTGCCACAGGATTCCTCACAGCAGGCAGTCTGTTTTAAATTGTTTGCCTCCATTTAAAGGTTGTTAATCTGGGTTGATAAACTACTTCCCTTTTGCCTTTGCTGTCTGCCGACTCCTCCTCAGCAGTTTTACCATCACCCACTTCTAAAACGTTTGTCTTGTTTAATCCACAGGTCACTTCAGTAGTTAGTACATTTCAGATTGCAGACTCACTTGGATTTTGTGTTACACTCATTGAAGTAATTTCTAATGTCACTGTTACAGTCAGAGAACAAGCCTATGTGACTGGCGCGGGGAGACTTTGAAGTTCCCTTTGTGTGCATGACTATTTTATGATTGTGAGATCTTGAAAACAATGCTTATCCTCTGCTGGCATAAAGTCTGTACACATATGCATATATTAGTTTGAGCTTGTGTCTTAGTCAGTGTTCTGTTACTGTAAAGGGACACCATAACCACAGCAACTCTTATAAAGGAAAGCATTTAACTGAGACTTGCTTACAGTTTCAGAGGCTAGCCCACTGTCCACAGGATGGGAAGCATGTAGCACACAGGCAGACAAGGTAGTCGGGAGTTCTGTGTTGGGATCCTCGGACAGTAAAAGAGAGAAACATAGGACTGGCTCGGGTCTTTGACATCCCAGTGACCCACTTTGTCCAGCAAAGCCACACTTTCTCATCTCTTTCAAGTAGTGCCACTCCCTCCCTGATAACCAAGCATACAAATATTGGAGCCTAGAGGGCCACTCGTATTCAAACCACCACAGCTTGTGGATGTGTTTAAAAATGTCTAAGCTGTTGCTTCTCTAATGACCAAATTCTGAGAGATGCAGATTCAAATGGCCAACTGTAATCGCTGATATAGTTATCCTAGTTGTTTCTAAATAAATTTACAAACACAACCATTCAAAATCATATTTTCACAATCTATTATTTCTTCTAATCAATATGCGAAACTGTTTCCTGTGCCTTAAAAGATAATTAATATTAAAACAAGATTGTTGTAATGGTTTCTTATCTACCTTTATTCCCAGACATATTGGGCTAGGGATGTAGCCCAGTGGAACAACACATTCTAAACTGTGCTGCTGTGGGTGTGATCACCAGCACCACTAAAAAAAAAAAATGTGTTTTCCTCTTTTTACTTTTCTCTTCTCAGACAAATGTTAAGTATGAAGCTATACAAAGAGAAAAGTGTCTAGACCTAACTAACTGAAAAGGCTAGAGGACCTACTTAATTTAAAACCACTCAGGAAGGAATAGCTCAAAGAAATCTGCAAGGAACAGAGTAAAGACATGAAGCCATTCAACCGTTAACATTCATGTGCTCAAATATGTTAGGGTTTTTTTTGTTTTTTTTTTAAGTTTGTACTGCCTTATTATTTTATTGGCTATAGTAGCATCAAACATGTGAACTACTTCATATCTGTATGGGTCATAGCTGCTCAAAGGCCATACTAATCTATGTTGCTAACACTTCAGTCTTAGTGGTATGCTGTCAAAGCCAGTGCTCTACTGTTCAACTCTCTTGTTTTGCTCACCAAGAGGCAAAAGCCCAGTGCCCTGTTTTATCTATTCTAACTTCAGCTCATTTGTATTTACTGCCTGTTCTGGCGTCAGTGTGAAAGTCCATCCACTCCTCATACCCCAACACCCATGCTCATTTGCTTAGATACTTGGTCCCTACCTGGTGGCTCTGTTTTGGGAAGGCTACAGAAACTCTGGGACACAGAGACTCCTCGAACCTGAGCTCTCTGCTTGTGACTAGTACAAAGTGACCAACCACCACTACTCTCTGCCATCAGGGACCTTGAAGCTTCAATCGCCATTCCTTCTCTGCTCCATGGCAGACCTTTGAACCAGGAAGAAAAATAAATCCTTTCCTCCTTAAGTGTTTTTGTTAAATAATTGGCCACAGCTACAAGAAAAGTAACTAATATATCTCCTTTCTCATTCTTTGTACTTAGGTCTTCTGCTTTTATGTCTCCATATTATCATGTTTCTTGATGGCTCCTTTTTTTTTTTTTTCCTGCTCTCAATTAGATAAAGTGAGTACTGTGCTAAAAATTCCAAACTTATATGCTGCATTTTGATTCTCTAGGTAGGTGTGGTGTGCTAGAAAGGAGCTTTCCAGAACTACATCCTCAGCCCAAACACTCAAACATAGGAGGTTACAGGGACCATTCTCAGTCAAACCACCACAGACATAAAGTGGAAAACAACTGAGTGGAAAACAATGATGCCCTCTGCTGAACAGGTGTGCCTACACACATGTGTATACACACACAAACAGAAAATATTTTTAAAGAGGCATTGCTGGTAAGCCAAAGGCAGGTTGTCAAACAAAGCATGTATCTCAACTCTAACACATAAAGCCCTAGAGTTCTTTGCTTGGACTGAATGCTAGATCTGTGGCCCACCCAAGAAAAAAGAGCAACTTTCTCCGACTGTCAGTAAGTGTAGATGACAATAACACCATAAATAAATGTCTAAAATACATGTTTCTCAAAGGGGGGAAAAAACTACTTCTTCGAAAAAGTTAAGATCTGCATTATCTCAATTTATCAATAAAATCTACTCTGTTCCATATATTGAGGTGTCATCAAAAACATAAATCCAATGACAGGCATAGTGCCAAGATTTAGGAACAAGCAGACATAAAATGGAAGAATTACTGATAACACAGGATATCGGCGAGAGTGAGAACATGTGTCAAGCAAACATGGTATATTAATAATTCATCTAAGCCTCCTCTATAAAGTGATAAACTGTGGATCTTATCTAACTCAAGCTAATACTCTATAGCCTTAATCAAATTTTCAGGACCCTGACAAAGCATAGACAAATTCTTTGCTAGAATGTAACACAAAAGGCCTTTGGTTGAATTCCACAGTGTGGCCGTTTATATGAGAAATATTCCCCGTAGGCTCATGTATTTGAACATTCATGGTTTCAATCTGAAGGTCTCCCACAGGCACAAGTTTTGAATGCTTATCCCCGAGCTGCTGGTGCTATCTGGCAAGTCTGTGGAACCTTTAAGAGGCAGGACGCAAAGAAGACAAGCAGATCTGTAGGGGCAAGCATCTGAAGCAATAATGAACACCAGGTGCTGTCATGTTCTCTGTTTCACAGCCTGCTACAATGTGAACAGCCTGTACCGAGAGTCCTCAAGCTAGAGTCATGGTTCTGCTGTGCCCTCTGCACCACCCCCCCACCCCCGCCACCCACCATCATGGATTCTTCCCTCCTCCGTAGTTGTTTCTATCAGTTCCTGTGACAGTGACACAACAGTAACAGATACAGAAAACTAGCTCTAAGAATTAGGGCTGCTCCTATCACAAGACTGATCATGTGGTTTGTGGATCTTTAAGGGAGAGTTTAGAAAAGTCTAGAGATGCAAGCCAGGAGAAGCCCTAGAATACTCCAGGCAGAGCATAACAGGATATTCTAGTGGGAGTCTGGGAGACCAGAATGCAGCAGTAAAAGACTGCACACAGAAGGCTTTAAATGAGATCACAGATTATACACGTATTACCTACTTTCCTGTTGCTGCTATAAACTATCCTGATCAGAAGCAACGTAGAGAACAAGAATGTTATAATTCCAAAGAGGATACAGACAGTCCATCATGACAGGGAAAAAAGGTATGGTATCAGAGGTACAAGCCATCCTGGCAATCAACAAACTATTTTCATTTTATCCAGACACAGGAGCACAGGGGAGAGGGAGAGAGAGAGAGGGAGAGAGAGGGGGAGAGAGAGAGAGAGAGAGAGAGAGAGAGAGAGAGAGAGAGAGAGAGA
>JANHMN010000008.1:60182559-60207824 GCA_030674055.1 Rhabdomys pumilio
AGAGAGAGAGAGAGAGAGAGAGAGAGAGAGAGAGAGAGAGAGAGAGAAACATAAAGTAGTGTAGGAACCAAATGTGAGATATATATTCAGGTCTCAGTTTGAACTTAGAATTCACTGCCCCAGGATTGGACGCATTCCGGGAGAAGTACATTCCTTAGTCAGAGGACACTTGCTGGATTAACATTCAGAAGAGGAAGGGAGAGGCTGATTTACATTCCTCAGACCACAGGGAAGGGAATCCACCTGCGGGTGGGGAAGACCCAGAGCACGAAGACACATTCCAGGAGAGGGGCCCAGGATGGGAGGTGGCCAGGAAACTGAGCCCTTAATATAATAAACCTGGGCATAATATAATAAATGGAAGACATTGTCATAAAAGTAATATGTGAATCTGAGTCATCTACAGACCGGACCTGAGAAGGTCAGCCTTTATGGTTGCCCTTGTGAGTTCTGTATAAAAGCTACCTTCCAGCTTTGGCTCGAGGTTCCTCTTGTCTGCGTATAGAGGAACCCCAGTATACTGGCTAACATCTTATCATCAATAAACATCACGTTATTGCAGTGAATCCCGTCCGTGAGTATCTCTGGGGGAGCACGTCCCCTGGTTTTGGATCTTAGAGTCCAACAGTAGGAGCAGGCTATGAAGCCACAAAGACTGTCCTCAGTGACATACTTCCTCTCCACCAGGTACCAAAACCTTCCCAAACAGCATCACAAAGTGTGGACCAAGGGTTCAAACACATGAGCTTATAGAGGACACTGCTCATTCAAATCACCATACTATAGAACTGGACTAAAGGACATCGGTGCTATACTCCTGCAAAGACTTTGTCTACACTTTGCCAGGGTGCTGAAATTTTGATGGAGTCCAAATTCAAAACCAAGACGCTAATTTATCTTTAGGAAATTGGCTGGCTGTTTTTTAAGTCAGGTTTACAATGAGAATCTGTCCCAAAAAGCAGAGCAGAAACTGTGGAAAATGTGCAGTCTGACCAGAAAAGTACATTTAGGAGTTACTTGTTAAAGAGAATCCAAATGATACACAACAGGACAGTAATGCTACTACCTTAAAGGCGTTCCAAAACTTGTCAAGACCATACCCATCAAAGGCCCCAGAACATAAAATAAAAATGCATTTTGAAACCTTCTTTTAAAACATCATGTATCACTGGGCGGTGGTGGCGCACGCCTTTAATCCCAGCACTTGGGAGGCAGAGGCAGGCGGATTTCTGAGGTCGAGGCCAGCCTGGTCTACAGAGTGAGTTTCAGGACAGCCAGGGCTACTCAGAGAAACCCTGTCTCAAAAAACCAAAAAAAAAAAAACAAAAACAAAACCCCCCCCCAAAAAAAAAACCCAGCATGTACCTGCGGTACTTCATTTGCACTGAGCTACCTAAGGAAGTACTGTAGCTACCTATGCACTCAAAGAACACTGAAGCTATAATCCAGTGGGATCTGACTATTGCTTAGCCAGTAGCAGAATCTGGTATTAAGCACATGGTACTTGTTTTGCAGGCATGCAGTATACAAGAGTCATGAAGACTCCCACCAAAATTTTAGGGGAAAAGCCTGAAAAGCCAGAAAATGTATAGCAGGCTGTAAGTCTCTTCAGGGAGCTGACAGAATAATGAAGACACCCAGAAAGTAAACTGAATTGCAATGGATATGTCACGACACTGAGAAGTGAGACATCTGTTGAGTAAGATCTATGCACCAGCTAGAGCCAGACCTAGAGAGAGGACACGTATGGGCTGCAAGGTTGTTATCTCCAGGACAACTTGGGCTCAGAACCTATCACCACATACTCCAAATGTTGGGTATGGAGCTATATGATTTAATATTTGCCTCCCTGGGTTTGGGTCTCATTTTTGGTCATATCCCTCTTTCTTATGTCCCAATTCCTCCATTTTAAAATGAGAATGCTTACTAAGGGCCACTGAATAATAGAAGTATATAACTTTATTTTTTGGATTTTTGTTTTACATGGACCTGTCTCCATTTGTTGGACCTGAGTTCTCGGTCAGGATATGAAAAAATTTAGTCTTAACTGAATTCTTTAGATGGGAGTTGGTCAGGCAGTCAAGTTTGGAAAAGGAGTACTCACCTCCCCCAGTACTGGCGCCTCTTCAGTGGCACTTGCATTATCATTCATGCTTGAGTACCTTATAAAAAATGTAGGAGCTGAAAAGAACCTTGGCTGCCAGTACCACACTGGCCCATTGATTCTCCCTTTCCTCATGTTACTGTGTGTGTTGTGATGCTAGTCATAATCTCTCTGAAATACTCTTAAGCCTTTGCAAGTAAAATCCCACATCAACATCCAGTTTGGCAGCTTTCCCAGCTCAACACCCTTCAGCTTCTTTTCCATCAATGGTAGGAATGACTCCATCTTAGAATTCTGGTGTGCCCACATGCCCATGGCTTTTCTTTTGTTTTTCTGAGTCTCACCCTGATAAACTGACCATGAACTCCTGGCAGTCCTAATGCCCATTCATTCAAGAACTAGGACTAGGGTTCCTTCCAGTCTGGGCCTGAGCACTGAGCAGATCCCGGGCAGCAGCTCTGCCCCCCAATCTCACAGAACCCAGAGGAAGCAGGGCTCCCAGGTGCTCTAACCCTGGCAATATCTTAGGTAAGCAGACAGCAACGCCCGCTCCAAACAGGGAGTAACTGGAACCCACTAGAACCCAGGAAGTCACTCCTGGCCCAGAGCACAGAGCAGATTTTGGGCCCCAGCTCTTACTCCAGTGGTAACGCCTACCCCACACAGTTCTGATAAAACCAAGACAATAGGAAAGACAGGCTCCAGTAAGAGACAGGGCAGGTAGCACTAAGGAGATCCAGATGGCAAAAGGCAAGTGCAAGAACATAAGCATCAGCAACCCAGGGTACTTGGCATCACTAGAACCTAGTTCTCCCACACAACAAAGTCTTGAATAGTACTAGGAAAGCAAGATTCAGATTTAAAATCACTTCTAATGATGATGATAGAGGACTTTGAGAAGGACATAAATAACACTCTCAAAGAATTTGAGGAGAACACAGGTAGACAGGTAGAAGCCCTTAAAGTGGAAACACAAAAATCCCTTAAAGAATTACAAGAGAACACAACCAAACAGGTGAAGGAATTGAACAAAACCATCCAGGACATAAAAATGGAAGTAGAAACAATAAAGAAATCACAAAGGGAGACTACTCTGGAGATAGAAAATCTAGGAAAGAAATCGCAAAATGCAAAAAGTTTCTAACACAAAATATCCAGAAAATCCAGGACACAATGAGGAGACCAAACCTAAGGATAATAGGTATAGATGAGAGTGAAGATTCCCAACTTAAAGGGCCAATAAATATCTTCAACAAAATTATAGAAGAAAACTTCCCTAATCTAAAGAATGAGATGCCCATAAACATACAAGAAGCCTATAGAACGCCAAATAGACTAGACCAGAAAAGAAATACCTCCCGTCACATAATAATCAAAACACAAAATGCACAAAACAAAGAAAGAATATTAAACTAAGTAAGAGAAAAAGGCCAAGTAACATATAAAGGCAGACCTATCAGAATTATACCAGACTTCTCACCAGATACTATAAAAGCTAGAAGATGCTAGACAGATGTCATACAGACCCTAAGAGAACACAAATGCCAGCCCAGGCTACTATACCCAGCAAAACTCTCAATTACCATAGACGGAGAAACCAAGATATTCCATGACAAAACCAAACTTACACAGTATCTTTCCACAAACCCAGTATTACAAAGGATAATAGCAGGAAAGCTTCAATACAAGGAGGGAAATTATACCCTAGAAAGAGCAAGAAAGTAATCCTCTTCCAACAAATCCAAAAGAAGATAGCCACACAAAGATAATTTCACCTCTAATAGTAAAAATAAGAAGCAACAGTCACAGTTCCTTAACATCTCTTAACATCAATGGACTCAATTCCCCAATTAAAAGACATAGGCTAATTGACTAGATACATAAACAGGACCCAGCATTTTGCTGCATACAGGAAACCCAGCTCAGTGACAAAGACAGACTCTACCTTAGAGTAAAAGGCTGGAAAACAATTTTTCAAGCAAATGGCCCTAAGAAACAAGCTGGAGTAGCCATTCTAAAATCCCCAGCCCGAGAACACAAAGGGAGGGACTCATGGCTCCACCTGTATAGGTAGTTGAGGGTGGCCTTGCCAGGCATCAGTGGAAGTGGACAGCCTTGGTACCTGAAAGTTCGGATTCCCTAGTGTTGGGGAATTTCAAGAGCAGGGAGGTAGGAATAAGAGGATGGTGGGGGCACACGCTCATAGTAATTGGAGGAGGGGGGATGGGGTAAGAAGTTAGGCATCAGTGGAAGTAGAAGGCCTTGGTGCCTGAAAGTTTGGATTCCCTAGTGTTGAAGAATTTGAGAGCAGGGAGGTGAAAATGGGAGGATGGTGGGAGCACACCCTCATAGAAACTCCCAGAATTATATGTATTAGACATGACAGAGGCAGGCCACCAGAAGACTAGATTCCAAAATTCAAACAAAAAATTATCTTGATACTAAAATTTGTTTTGAGAATTGTATATTGCAGAATACACAGCCTCGGTGTATCTACTCATAAAGTGAGCTGAGCAGACCTGCTCGAACCTCTGACATCCTGGAATTGCAGCTGGATGCAGTGAAGACACAGACATCAGAGGCTTTTCAATTTACTCTTCCCTCTGCCCCTCTTCTAATATCTCAACGCCCATAATCAGCTTAAAGAAGTTAATGAAGAGCCGGCACCCCTATTCCCTGGGCTTGGGGACTGAGGTGGTTAATATTGGGCTGTCTTTCTAGGGAAAAGTAGTGGTTTTGTCGGAACAGGGAGGATTAGCTAGGATTTATTGCAGAGCCATAACCTATTCGTAGAAATATGTATAATTGTTATTAAGATGAAGTCATAATTTCTTAAATGGTACAAAATTTACTTTGAAAGAAAAAAAAAGAACTAAGACTAGTGCTACAACCACCACACCTGGTTTATAAACCCCTCCTTTTGATATTTCAAGGGCTCGTAGCTGATATAACAACTAAGAGATTGCTTCGAGTCTCAGTAGAGACTTTTGGACAATACTGGAAATGTTAAGACTATGAGGAACCACCAAGACTATGAGGCTCTTAGTTTAGACTAAATGTATTTTGAATTATGAGATGGGCAAAAGCTTTGGGGTGCAGGTATAAAGGTATACAGGAGTAGAATGTTATGGTTTAAGTCCAAAATGGCTAACCCACATCCCAAGATAAGGAGAATTTTGAGAGGCTTTAGAACCTTTAAGAGGTGAAGCCTATCTAGTACAAGTAGGGTACTGTATAGATGGATGGGCCTTTGAAGATCATATGGGAGCCTGGGTTTCTTTGCACTCTCCAGATCCTTGTCTAATACATGTTCAAACCACCATGAACTCAACTGAGCCACTGTGCTTTCCCCACCAGAATAAACTGAAACTCTTCAAACCCATGAGCCAACATAAATCTGTCCTCGATTACATTTCTTCTGTTAGGTGCTAAGGCCAAAGTAAAATTAAAGCAACTAATGCAGGAGCAAATGAAACAATTGATACCAAATAAAAGCCTTATAAGCCAGACAGAGTGGCATACACTGTTAATTTCAGTACTCAGGAGGCAGACAGAGATGGATCTCTGTGAATTCGAGGCTATCCTCATCTACATAGAGAGGTCTAGAATAACTAGGGCTACATAGAGAGATCCTGTCTCAAAATAAAATAAGTGTTATAAAAGACCAGGTTTGTAAAGTATTTTTAACATAAAAATTTAAAGGTTCTTGCATGTTCAGGAGAAAATACATAATAAAACATCTACTTTAGCTAATAAAATAAAAAGTAGGCCAGGTGGTAGTGGTGCATGCCTCTGATTCTAGCACTTAGGAGGCAGAGGCAGAGGCAGGCAGATCTCTACAAGTTTGAGGCTAGTTAGTCCCAGAACAGCCAAGGCTACACAAAGAAGCCCTGTCTTGAAAAATATAAACAAACAAACAAATAAACAAACAAGGCATTTCAAAAGATCAGTTATCATAAGATATTTTTAACCTGCAAATTTAGGGGTCTTTGCAGTTCAGAAGAGAAATTCGTAATAAAACATCTACTCTAGCCAAAATAAGTCAATATTAGTAGTATCATTATCCTTATTTTACTAATGAGAAGACAGAGGCTTAAAATGGATTAAAAAAACAACTCAGATACAGTCACACAATAATTTACACAGGGTTAGCACCAATTCTAGGTCTGACCCCAAACCTTTATGTTTAAAGTACTTTTTTAACTATTTTATAATTTCACACATATATACAATGTATCTTGATGTATCTATCCAACTTCCCTTTAACACTCCTTCTGAGCATGTAACCCTCACTCATGCACACTCTCTATTTTTTTTTTTAAATAATTTTTGAGTCCAATTAGTACAGACTGTATGAGCATAAGCAACCTCCCAGCAGGCACACCCCTTCCCAACAGCTCTCAATAGCGCCTCAGTTAGCAGGAGAGCTTCATGGGCTCCATCCACATCTTCATTGGGATTATTGACAGGCTTAACCTTGTGCAGCTAAATCTCTACTTTCAATCATTATTTCTACCAAAATTTGATCACCTCTGCAAAGGTCAACATATTAAAAGAGAAATTTATAGAATAGAAGCAATTTCAAGAATACTGTACAAGTTGCACAAAGACAGTCCCTCACTGTAGATTATCAAAAGATAGGAAAAGGGGATACCAAACAGACCTTTCCCCAGATCAATATTTTCCAGAAAGAATTTTTAATTGAGGAGCTGAGAGATAGCTTAGTCAGTAACGATGTTTGTGAAAGCATAAGGATCTGAATTAAATCCCAAACTGTATTTGTAATCCACTGAAAAAATGAAGATAAGACGATCCCTAGGACTTGCTGGCCAGTTAGCCTAGCCTTATCAGCACGTGCTAGAGTAGCTGAGATAGTCTCAAATTAATAAGGTCAATGGCACCTGAGGAACAGCACCTCAAGTTGGCCTCTGGTCTCCACATATATTCACACACACAAACATCCCACATGAATACATATTACACATGAGCATAGAAAGGAACTTTAAAATTTAAAAAAGCTCCATAATCCCTGTTCTTTTTCATGTGTTTAATTCATTGGTTTCTACATCAGATCACACTGCTGCAATAAAAAGGACAAAATCAATTAAAAGTAAAATATAAAATAACAGCCATCAAAGAATTGGTACAATCCTTTTATTGGGCTCTAACAAAAGAAAGATGCTAGGGGAAAATACTGTTCTCAAATGTCATTAGAGAAGTATGTGCTATTAAATAAACACATTCCCTTCTTAAAATCCCCCAAATTCAAAAAGAAATTAACTTTTACACCCTTAACAGTTAGGATGAGATGGCTGTATTTGAACAACTGTCCTAGTAATTTACAGAGGAAGTCAATCCCTGAGGCTCAGCTACTCCTACCCTGCCCAGAGGCAAATATAACACAGCCTCCACAACCCATGGTAGAAGAAACCAATCACAAGCCCATCCATGTAAGGCTCAGCTAATAAGACATTATTCAAGCTGGATACAAAAGAAAGAGTGGATTGACAGAGAAGAAATGTTATTTATCAGACCATGACAAGCTTTGAAATGTTTACACTGTCATCAAGCAGCTGATCAACAGCCTGTAGCCCAGTCTAACAGTAGCAAATTGGAAGTGAGGCTTACCTTTAAGACACTGGCACCAAGTTCTGAACTGTTTGTGGCAATGCATGTTCAAGTTACCAAAATGAAAACCCTCTTTATAAATGAAGAACTGATGGCAATGTTTTCGAAACTATTTCACATTTGCAATTCCTTAAATATATTTAAATTCAGCCCAATAAAACTATGAAAGAGCAGAAACTTTTTAAAAAACTATGCCATCAAAGCTGGCAAGATGGCTCACAGAATAAAGTGCTAGTATGAACACTTGATTATGGTGGCAGGAGACAACAACTCCTAAGAGTTATCTTCTGACCTCCTCACAGGCATGCATGTACATGTGCATATGCACACAGACATGAACACACCCATAAATACACCACACACACACACACACACACACACACACACACACACACACGAAACTAGGAATGGACTGGACTCCACACAAACCACAGAACTCCTTACCTCAGTCTGCAGGATGGCAGCCCTTTGCTCCTTAGCAGTGAGGGACTCCTTCAGCACCTCAATGTGCTGCTTACTGTCTGAGAATTGGTTCGTGAGAGTTTCTAGCTTTGTCTGTAAGGCTAGTAATTCTGTGTCCTTTCTGGACAATTCCTGTTTCACCTGGCCAATCTGGAAAACAAAAAACAACACTGTGAGGAAGAAAGAAATTACACAACTACCTCTGAACTGGACCGCTGGCAGATTTATGGCATAATATAGGAAATTAAACGCAACATTAATTCTATGATAAGACAGATGGGGGGGGTGCTTTCGTGGTAAAGTACATGTCTAGCAGCCCTGAGCTCCTAAGCTCATCAAATAGCAAGTAAGTCAGATAGAACAATACTAATCTTTTTGCACCATTTAATTCCATATATTCCTTACCAAAAACTAAGCTTATTCAACAAGCAAATTTCTAATCTTCATTTATTATTTCTAAATAGTTTCCAAAACCCCTTAGGGCAGTAGTTCTCAACCTTCCTAATGCCATGACCCTTTAATCTGGTTCCTCATGTTGTGGTGACCTCCATGATAAAATTATTCTCATTGCTACTTCATAGTTGTAATTTTGCTGCTAAGTAGTGTCTCAGTTCCTAAGACCATGGGAAAGATGGTTTTCCAATGGCCACAACCCACGGGCTGAGAACTACTGCCTTAGGGGGAAAGACGGAGGAGGAAATTGTGGTTCAGCCAGACCAGATAGCATTCATCACCTAAACACCACTTCATTTTGTCAAGCTTTCATCTCCAGAACACGATGGGTTACAGGAAGGATTAGTGTGGATGTAAAGCACGAAGGGAAAGCAACTTCCTATTTCTACTGCAAAGTAAGTTCAAATCTTAGTGGTATGCTTCTGTTTGTCTTTTTCAAGCAAAGGTTTCATAAAATCTTTATGTTAAAGAAGTTAGGCTGGATAGAGTAGTGCACACCTTTATCCCAGGCAAAGCTGTTGGATCTCTTTGAGTTCCAAGCCAGCCTCTGTATAGAGTGAGACCCTGTATCATGAAAATAGGAAAAAACCAAGCTACTTTTAGTGTTATGGCATTAGAGAAATGTTTTTTCTTTTCTGTTGTTTAAAAATCACCTATTTATCAACTACATTCTCATCATAGAACATGAACTTTGGAGTTAAATGAAGAATGCATAAGCTTTCACTTTGAAACAATCTACATGAGTCATTTGAAATTTATCAGTCTGAATGGGTAACTCATATATAAAAAACACAGTGCAATCTCCATAGAGCTCTTAACACTGACAAACAGTTCCTCGAAGCATCCTCCTTACATTCCTCTTGCTTCCAAGCATTTGTGGGAGAGTGAGCAAGTGAGAGAGGACACTTGAATGACAGGAAGGAGGCAAGGTCCTCTCACTGAATGTGAAGCTAGGGTGGTAGCTAGCAAACCCTAATGGTCCTCCTGCCACCAAGTCCCTCCAGCATTAGGACTACAGACACATGCGACCACAGCTGGCTTCTTTCAAGGGCTGCAGAGATTTCAGCCCAGGTCTTCTCACCTACACACCAACTGCTCTGACTTGCAGAGTGTTCTCACCCAGCCCAGATCCTAGGAGTTCTTTTGTTTGTTTGTTTGTTTGTTTGTAGACAAGAGTATCTCTGTGTATCGCTGGCTGTCCTGGAACTCACTCTGTAGACCAGACTGGCCTCAAACTCACAGAGATCCACCGGCCTCTGCTTCCTAAGTGCTGAGATTAAAGGCGTTAGGTACTTTACCCAGCCACTTTCTTTCAGATCTTGAACGTATTAAACTTTAAAAAAAAAAAAAACGTAAAACATTAAGAAAGAAAGCTGTCTTAAGACATTTTCTGGTTTTATATTAGGTCTACCATCCAGGAAATAACTACAAGATAGATTAGCTACTGAACATAAATACGGTAAGTCAGTCATTTTCATGGCAGATGAAACA
This sequence comes from Rhabdomys pumilio, assembly GCA_030674055.1. NCBI lineage: Eukaryota > Metazoa > Chordata > Mammalia > Rodentia > Muridae > Rhabdomys > Rhabdomys pumilio. The sequence goes on from JANHMN010000008.1 coordinate 60,192,698, forward strand.
AAAGACCTTGAGTTTTAAGGAATAAACGACGCAGTTGCAAGTTGAACCTAGAGCTATTGTAGGTGCTAATACTGGATTTAATCTTTTAGATTTAATTTGTTTTCTGGGCCTTGTAGTTATTCAGTAAACCCCTTAGATCTGTGTAATAATTTAATTGTATAACCTTCGTTTGTTCCTTTAAAGCCTATACTAGTCTGTCTGCCTTTTAAACTTGTTGCAAGAATATTGCCGAAATATTAACACATTAGTAAAACTTTTCTTAAATTAAAAAAAAAAAAAGAAAACTGAGTATCTAAAGTTTTCTAAAGTATCTCTACAGTTTTTTATTTTATGATATTAATCTTAAGTAAAGGAAAACATTTTTGAAGCAATTTCACCATTAGAAATAAAGTTTATCATAAAGTTAGACTTCTAGTTTGGGAACATATCTCAATGGAGGAATTCTGTCCTAACATGTACAAGACTGTACATTTGATTTCCTCCCAACCCCCACCAGGACAAAAAGAAAAGAAAGAAAACCAATTAGACTTGTAATAAGCACTTAAAACAACTTAGGATTCTTTTTTCAATAAGATAAGCATTTTTCTATACACATGAAAACTATATTTACTGATATAATAATGATTCATATTATATGTGCTTATTAGTATTACTCTATCTGCAATACATAGATTGATCTAAAAGCATATTTGTTCTATAAATAAATACCCAGAATAGCCAAAGTATTACTACTTCCTCAGCAAACTATGGCTTAAAATATCCAAATTTCTGAATACTTCCAAACATGAATCAGAAATTAACAGAAGCTAGGCGTGGAAGTACATACCCAAAATTCCCAATGTAAGGAGGCTGAGGCAGAATCACAAGTCTGATGACCATATTACATAACAAGGTCCTTTCTCAAAACTCCAAAGTACACATATTATATATACACAGAGAGAGATTTCAGTTTTGCACAGGACTGACATTTCCCTGCCATGTGCATTGTTAAATAAGAAAGAGAAGAAAACATTTTAAACAGAAGAAAAGCTTAGACGCCCAGGAGAGAGAACCTGGTGAGAAGCGCACAGAGACAGCAGTAACAGCACTTCTCTAGCTGGCAATGGAGAAATGATTCCAAAGCATCACACTGTTTAGGAATTCAACAACATAATGTGAGAAATGTACTTGGCCTGCTGTCTGATACAAAGAGCTGAGTAATAAATAGTAATTAAGAAAAAAGGAAATTATATACTAATTTCTCCTCCAGACAACATATAGTTAACAACATAACGTAAATTAGATCTTTTCCAAACATAGTATTTTACTTTTTAACCTACACCAGAAACTAGGCCATAAATAGATTAAAATATTAAATAGGCCATAAACATGTTTGTTAATAAATAAATTAACAAAATTTATTTTTAATACTGCATTCCAGTCTACTTTCCTCCTTAGGAGTAGTTTTTCTATTCATCTCTGACACTTTGAGGAGGTGCAGGTGCACATGGACAATACAGACCAGACAGTGAAGAAATTACAAGTCAAATTCTAGAACCAGATTGCCTTGTTAATCAGACCTTGCCTCTCAAGCTATTGCTTCTTCGGTATCATCTGTTACCTAAGTTTTCTCATTGTAAATTAGTGTAGATCACTCCAGCAGGTTATAAGATGCTTCTAGTAAGTATACAAGTAAAAAAGAAAATTACTTTATTATTACTTATCAAAATGCTTGGAAATGCAGTTTTAAGTTCATTACAGAGAAGGCTAAAGAAGATATAGTAATTTAAAATAAGTATCACACTAGTTCTAAACTACAAGATAACTTTAAATAGGCTAATTTACTCTCTATACAGCTGTCTTAAAGAAAATACCATTTGTTACAAAGTCTCCTAGTGAAAACTTAAAGATAATGTCTCCATGTAGAATTAAAGCAGTTTCTCAAGAATTTCAAATGCAAATTAAGTTGAAGGTGCTGAGCCTAGAGATTTACACATTCCTGTACCTAAAAAAGATGGAGGGAAAGAGCATTCATAAAAATCAATGTATATCTAGTCAATAAGAGGATAAGAAAGGGGAGTTTTGAGATACCATCCATACAGCGGCAAAACAATAAAGAACCAGGTGTAAGGCTTCCAGAATACACATAGTCTCAGTGTGCACAAGTGACATGTGGGTCAAACTGGTGAAGAAATGTCAGTTAAAAGAGCAGAGCAGGCTGGTTAGTGCTAAGAATGGGCAGAGCTGCCATCCATAGAGTGAAAGTGTAAGCCACCCAGAAGCCAGAGCCAGCAGGGTCCCACTGTGGGACCACTGCACACAGAGAGGTAAATCTTACTGCAAAGACCTCAGACTGAAGACCAGCCGCTCTCTTTTTCAGCTCCTCCCCTTGAGCATCTTTCGAACTTAGCTCCTCCTTCAGTTGCTCTACCTGTCACGAAATTGTTATTGTTTTTCACTCATGTGCCAACTCAGGTCTTCATATTATCTGATTCTGAGCCACAGTGACCTCTGAAATAACAATAACTTACATAAAATAATCAAAGCTGTTCCCCTAGTTCAATTTTCAAAGGCATACACTGCCTCTATCTCACAAACTTTTAAAAAAGAAACTGAAATATGCTGATCATCAAAAAGGAAGTAAAATATAGATTATGAAACAGTATATTTTGTCCTAAAATCAGGGAGAAAATTCACACTAACAAAAAATTGGACACATAAATTTTTAGTTTAAAAGTTAACATATTATTAGCATAAATCAACAATAATAGCCTCGGTTTTTAGTTAACAGAGGAAAATTCTACAGACATAAACCTGATAACAGACACCACAACAAGAAGGCTGAAAAGGGCATGGAGTCACATCTGTGTCATTCTTTGGCAGTCAAGTATGGGGATGTTTTGGTTTTCAGTTCCAAAGAACAAAGAACACAGCTGCTGTATACATTTGGGAAATGCAGTGAGTAATACTTTTCTAGATAAAATTTCATTGTTAAAGTTGTTTGTTTGTATATTTGTTGATTTTAAGACAGAGTCTCACTATGTAACCCTGGCTAGCCTGGAACTCACTATGTAGACCAGTTGCAGCAGTCCAGCTATTTCTGTCTACCAAGTACTAGGACTGCAGACATGTGCTACCATGTCCAATTTTTATAATAATTATTTTTAATTAAACACAATAAAGCAAATTCTTTAATTTTCTTTAAATAGTTTATAAAAATCAAAGTAAATGACCTTGGGTCTGAAGAAAAACAGCTGTGACTGATTTTAACCATACTGACGAGCCTCTGTGCTATCTTACTGTACACATGTCTAAGGAGCACATAGGAAGCAACAGCCTTGGTACCAAATGAACTCCACTAAGGCAGAGAGCAAAGGCTCTTTATTCTTGGAACTTGTTTAAGGGGGAAACATTTAGCTTGTTTTAGAAAAAAAAGACTCTCAGGGGTTTGACTTAAAATATTTCCCAAAAGAAGTAGTCTTCTACAGTAAGAAATGAATGAGATATCTTCTATAGGAAGAAGAATTCATCTGAACAAAGTTCCATCAAATCATTTCAGAAGTTCTTATAGAAATGAAAAATTAAATTGTAACAACATGCCCTAAGTTCTTATTTAAATAAAAGCTTGCAATAAGTAAATGGAACCAGTAATGCTAACTTTATTTCTAGGACATTTCAACACGGCAGACTCAACAACAACAACAAACCTTCTTTAAAGCATATTAAAACATAAAGCAGATCTTTATCATCACTAACATGGAAAAGTATATATAAATTTTCAAGTTTCTGGGAACTAAAGTATCTGCTCCATACCTTATTTTTCATAAATTTAGAGTGGCTCCTGTACACCTCCATTTGTTTCATCTCTTCCTCCCGCTCTTCAGTACTCAAAGCCCCATTTGATTTCAACATCTGAATTTCCTCCTCCAGGTCTCGGAGCCCACGCTCCATGGAAGAAATTTTTGAATCCTAGGAACAATAGAAGAGTTGAGCATTAAACTATTAACAAAGATTAAAAGTAGCCAAATGGCAGATACTGCTGATAAAATTACCTGTGGCCTGAAGTCAGTATTTCTAGTTTGGTCAAGCTTCAAGAATTCCCTTTTTGTCCTGGGAAAACTTTTATCTCTGCCCATCATGTTAAAGCTTGTCTTTAACAACATCAACAAGTTGGCAGCCAAAATACATGGCTTAAAACTGAAAATGGATCCCCAGACAGAGTTATTAAATTAATAGGCTGGCAAGCCAAGACAGGTAAGATTCTGCACAGAGCCTTACCAACCTAAAACAGAAATGCATTGCTTTTGATAATGCATATTCTATGACGGGTAAGAAAAGCATTCTTGGCAGAACAACCTAAGACAGGCTTAATCTTGTTTATGAAATAAAAAAAGGGGGAGAGGTAGAGAGCTTTGGGGGCTGCTTGGCAAGAATCTGACATGGGCCAAGGACAAGGAAATGGGCTGCTTGACAGGAATTTAACATTAGGTTAGAACAAATAAGTAACAATTTCAGGCAGGAATCTAAATCTTAGGTCAGAACAAAGAAGTAGGCTTCAGCATGAAAATGACTTTGGGCTAGGACAGGGAAGTTGGCTCAGACATTTTGGTCATCCTAATAAGTCCTTAAAAATAGTGATCACAGGAGTGTTCACAAAATTTTGTTTGTTGCCTTGTTTATTCTTTGGTTATTTGTGTTTATTGTCTTGCTTGTTTTGTTGACTATTTGCATCTATTGTATTACTAGATCCTCAACCTAGAACTGACCTTAATACTTGAGTGTAATTAAAATGGTATAAAACCAAAAAGGCAGAGGGGGGATGGGATAGGAGGTTTCTAGGGAGAGAAAATGGAGAAAGGGGATGACATCTAAAATGTAAATAAATAAAATATCCAATTAAAAAAAGTAGCTGAATAATGTGTATCTCAAAATTCAGAAATTAATAACAGTAAATACATAGACAAGCTGCTGGGCAGCACACAGGGAGAGAAGGCCCCACCCTCATAATGACCACACCTCTCTCTTCCTCCAGTTATGACTCTTTCAACTCAAGCAGACAAAGTGAACCAGAGAGGCAGAAGCAATGGAAAAACAGCTACAGGTTCTTTGTATTTTATGATCAACATATTTCTGGTGGGTCGGGGGAACTATAGGTAAAGCATTTTCTAGTTCTAATGCTTCATCACTCAAAGACCTTTAGGGGAAATGTTTCTGCCAATAAATAAGAGAAATTAATACAAGTTTAAAAGAATTGTACAATAAAGTTTTAATTATGTATACAATAATAATTATCTAGCATTCCAATTGCAGAAAAATTCAAGAGTGAATAATTATATCAATGGTCACTTTTTACATTTTAGAAAACTTATTCTCTGAACTTCTGGAATATATTTGAAATATCTATAAAATGTTTCCATGGCACATGTCTATAGTCCTGGGTATTAAGAATGAAACAATGAGAGGATTACTTGATCCCAGGAGTTCAGGGATAACCTAGGCAATATAGTAAGATACTCTCCCATCTCAAAAAATAGTTAAATTAAATAATCAATCACTGTTCTTTTAAACTATTACCAAAAATATCACGTCCTTGCATTAAAATTCTATTCTCAATTTCTTGATTTGTTTGTGACAACATCTAAAATAATCCTCAACTAACTTGATATGTGATTAATTACAGCATGGTTATCTACATGAAATAATTTTGTATTTGTAACTGAACATGCTTAATTATAGGAACTTTAAAGAATATAAGTATAGCTTTATTTTATTTGGAGCTTTAGAGAGAACATTTGGGGATGGAATTTTAAAACTGACTTCCTTTTTAACTTTACATCATACACCATATCTTGGTTGGCTGTGTTGGCTAATGTAATTCCTGAAGCAGAAAGTTAAAGCAAAAGAGTCTGTCACAAGACAACTTCAACAGGCAATTTTCCAATTGGGAGAGCCGAGAGGAAAGAGGTATCCTTGCCTTGACTACAGCCTATACTTCAATTGTACTATCTGAAATTCACTTTTGAGATTAATATAGAATATTCTGCAAGTATCAGGACATGGTCTTTTTAAAATGACTAAAACACCAGACACAAATAGCTAAGAGTCAAATGTAAGTTCTGCCACACCCATATCTAAGAGTAACAAGAAGAAAAGGGAGTATATCTCTAGCACAGCTTTGATCCATAAAAGACAACAGGGTGCAGAATAAATGCCCTAGCTCTGTCTATCCACAGCACACCACCTGTACAACTTCTACAAGGCCCTTACCCAAAGCCTTACTTTCTCTCCATCAATAACAACAACACAGGACAAAAATCAACTCACTATAAAGAACGCAGCACAAAACTTTCTAGAAAAACCATTACTGCAAGCTGTGAAAACTTCAAGGCAAACCTGGACTGCCCAGGGGAAAAAAAATCTACCCATTTATTATCTGAAATCAGGTTGGACAACTAGTTCCTGTTAGTATGTTGGGAGCCGACTTTAAGCAAAAAGTGGCTAGAAAGCAGCTATCAGCTTTACAGCCATCTTGAGCCATATACCCTGACATGAGACTTGGTTTTCAACAGCCTACAACAGCTGAAGCACACTCTGATATCCCACATAGTTTGTTTCGCTATTAAGTGCCCCCAGCTACAAGGAGCATGTGGTATCCACGCCTACAAGGCATGCAGTGCACGTGTTGTCCACGTGCTATCTACGCCATATATGCCTGTAAGGTGCACGTGCTGTCCACGCCTGTAAGGCTTACGTCATATCCACACCTGCAAGGCACGTGGTATCCACACGCCTACAAGGCACATGGCAAAAGCCTATAAATACCCAGGATTTCCTTGTTGTAGTGTGTGTGTGTGTGAGTGTGTGGTGTAGTAGTAGTAGGTGTAGTGGTGTGTGTATGGTGGGAACAGTAAAGAAGACTTTACTACAGATCCTCTGGCTTGTTTCTATTCTTCACGGCTCTTCCCCTTCTTCCCCCCACTCTCTCTCTTGCTAAACCTGGACCTGCGGAACAGAGCGGGCCGCTATAGTTGGCCCCCAAACGTGGGCAAGAGTGGTCCTTTACAGTTAGCTCAGGGCTTTTACAGTTTACAGCGGGGCTCCAGTAAGTGGGGCTTTTACAGTTTGGTGCCAAGCGTGGGGCAGAAAGCTCTTTTACATTAGTATACCTAGTACTAGCATAAATTCATGTGGTACCAAGAGGGGGTTTATGTGAGGACAGCTCTCCCAATCAGCTTATGCACTTCTATGTGAAAAAAGCAGGTCAGTCCGTTCCCTTCCACTTTCCCCCTTCAGTGTCAGCCACTCCTAATGGGCACTCTGGATCTACACCTTGAGATATTTACCACATTTCCAATTCTAAAGCTGTCTCCTTTCCCCAAGCAAAACTTGACTTTCCTTACGGATCTAGCTATCCTGAACTATCTTATTTTTAAATACCAGAGAGCAGCTTCCAATCACCTAAAAAACAATTCTCGAAGTGTCTATAAAGGTGTGTATATATATCCAGGGAAGTGGTTAAGGTGGAAGGCCAACCATGAGCAAGAGCGGCACCATCCCATGAGCGGGAGTCCAGGACTAAATTAAAAAGAAGCAGCAAATGAAGCCAATACTCACCTCTCTCTGCTTCTTAACTGTGAACAGAGTGACCAGATGTCTCACATACCTACTGCCTCATCCCACTCCCTGGATTATATACTCAAGCCATGATCCAAAATAAACCCATGTTTTCTTAAATCGCCAGATATGCTGTTATAGCAATGAGAAAAGTAACCAATGAACCATCTACTTGACCCTTGTTGACAGAATCTCTTGTTTTACAATATAAGCCTAGCAAAACTTAAAATATACATACTGCCAATTAACAAAATTACACACCCCTAATCTGTGAGAAGAAGAGAAGGAAGGGAAAGCTACACATGAGTTTACGTTTTATCCTTAAGCATCAACAGGAATCAGGAAGTAACATGCACAGACAAACCTACACTGTGTGACTAAGGGAAAGCCATAAAATTAAGCCATTCTAAAGGCCTCCTGTAAGATTATATTCAAGCTTATTATAACTATATAACTCCAAAAAGCCCATAGACTAGTAATTTAACATCTGTTTGATAAATTCTTAACCCACTAAAAAAAATATACATAATTTGAACAAAGTTTTATCACTGCAAGCCAAATTTTGCTGTTGCTAGCTAAGGCTACAGAATGAGACTTTGTCTTAACACACACACACACACACACACACACACACACACACACACACACACACCCCAAAAGGGGTAGGAGGTATAATACAAATGAAGCCTCTTATAGAGTCTAAGTTCTTTTTAAATGGGCTTTTATAAGAAACAAAACCATAAAGCAGAGTCTGGTAGCACATCCCTACAATTCTAGCACGCAGAAGGATGAGACAGGAAGGACACATGTCCAAACTCAGCCTCGGATACAAGAAAAGGAAAGGAGAGGACCATGGGTGATGGTTACTTTTAAATACCAACTGGCCACAACCAAGAATCACCTGGAAGAGTGTCAATGAGCAATTATGTACATGATCAGCCTGGCATTTGAACATGTCTGTACAGGGACAGCTGTGATTGCAGTAACTGAGATGGGGTGGAGCCTCACCCTGAGTGTGGGCGGCTCCAGTTCATGGACTGAGCTCTGAACTGTACAAGACAGAAGAAACCTAGATGAGAGCCAGTCAGCAGGCAGCAAGACTACATCTGCTTCTTTCTGCCCTGGTTGCAGATACAATGTGATGAGCTGTCTCAAGCTCCTGCCTCTGACTTTCCTGCAATGATGAACCACAATGTGGAACTGTAAGTCGAACTGTCACAATAAAGGAAACTGGAAGACCATGTGTCTAATAAAAACATTAGCAATACCACCTAACATCAACTGTTTACTATGTGCAAGGTCCTGTTCTAAACATTTTACATGTTTTAACTTCCTTCCTTCCTTCCTTCCTTCCTTCCTTCCTTCCTTCCCTCCCTCCCTCCCTCCCTCCCTCCTTCCTTCCTTCCTTCCTTCCTTCCTAAGATCTGAGGTATAGAGAGGTGAGGAACTTGCTTCATGTCATTTATCTGATAAAATATAGCTAAACTTTAAATCAAAAGAATTGAACGCAGACAGCAAACTCTTACAACTCCTGGAAATTCCTAACTTATCACTAATTTAAAATAGTTTTTCAAAATACTATCTTCCAGTTCTGGGGTCCACTAGACATAAGAATCTGCAGGGTGAAAGCTATTTTCATATTAATCCTACAATTATCATTGGCTCTGTCCAATGTGTTGACATTTACACTGATAAAGGAAATAATTACAGTTTCTTCTCAGTCTCCCAGTTGAGCAAAATACTGTTACCTCCTTCTACACATTTTCGAAGGGTCTAACCATTTAAGAGTAAAAGGTGACTCCAAGATTCCTCATGAGATTCTCACTTACCTTCATTTCAATAACAGTTTGCAAGGCTTTTGTCTTGGCAGAATCAGGGGCATTCTCAAATCTCCGGTGCATCTCCTAAATAGAAGCAAAAGAGAGTCAATGGCTGCCTTTAATGCTCATGTCTTTTGGTTTCATTTTGCAGCTCTGGCTAGCCGGGAGCTCACTATATAAACCTGACTGGCCTTGAACTCACACAAATCACCAGACCCTCAACCTCTGCCTCCCAAGTGCTGGCAATTAAAGATATGTGCCACCATGGCCAGCCACTCTCATGCTTTCTGAAGTGGAAGCTGTTAAAAATAACTAAGCCAACCTCTGTGGTAAGTGAACCCTTCCTTTGTCACAAACCTTAATGGTGAACCAGGGAATGCAGACTGATTCAACATATATCCTGGAGGATACCTGGCTCTAACTAGCTATTTAAAATTAGACAAAGTAATACCAACTACTACTGCAATAGTAAAAACTATCATATTTAGATTTATGTATCAATAAGACTTGATTTATGTATCATTAAGACTTGAAACCAAAATTACAGACGATCTAAAAGGGGAAGGGGTGAATAGGAAAGAGCTCTTTTTAAAAAGCAGAAATAAAGGCCACTACAGGTACCTGCACTGCACAGAGTTGTTGAAATTACCTCTGTTGACAACATCTCTACAGCATCTACCTCCAGAGTAACAACCACCTGGTTACCTATGATGAAAACCTCCAGTTGGGCTCTAGGGAGGCACGTTTCTATGTATTTCAAAATCAGAAAACATCAGACAGCTTCCTTTTTTACTCCAAAGTTGAATGAGTTTAAGATAGAAAGAGGAAGCCAGACATGGTGGCACATGTCGTTAGTCCCAGAGTTCTTTCTAAAAGAGACAGGCTATTGTAAAGAAACTAAACGTTTAACATGTTTGAAGTTGTAAGGCTGTGGAATTCTTTAAGTTTGTAAAACATTTTATATTGTGACATCATTATTAATGTGTGATCTTGGGGATGAATGAAAAATTAAAGGTTGTAGCTTAAGAGTGATGTGTTTGTGTGTCATGTTGACAAGGAGTCACTTGTGGTGACTAGTTTTATGCCAACTTGGCATAAGCTTGGGTCATTGGAGAAGTAGGAGCCTCAACTGAGAAAATACCTCCATAATAACAGGCTACATGCAAGCCTGTAGGGGATTGTCTTAGTAGTGATTAATGTAGGAGGGCCTAGCCCATTGTGGATAGAATCCTGGGTTCTATAACAAAGTAGGCTGAGGAACCCATGAGGGGAAACAGAGGCAGGCAGATCTCTGTGAGTTTGATTTGAGACTGGTCTATATAATGAGTTCCAGAACAGCCATGGCTACATAGTGAGACCCTACCCCCAAAACAAACAACACTGCCCCACAAACAAATAGTAAGGAAGGATGTTAAGAGTCTTTAAGGATCACTCAGAAGTTATAGACAACCTCAGGCAATTTTCTTGTGGCTGTCTCTGAATTAATCAGTCAGTACTAATAAAACAAACAAACAAACCTGGTACACCCCTAGAAAGGAGGACAGTGGTTGCCATCCCACAGTCAAAATCTCTGACCCTGAATATTCCATATAAGCAGTGCTTAAGAATGAAAAAGACTATTATGTAATATTTTGGTTATATCTTTCACCTAGCTTACTCACTGTTGCCTGACCAGGAAGCTCACTGATTAACTTGTCTTAAAATTCTTATAGAATAGGACTGGAAAGCTCGCCCAGCAGTTAAGACCTTAGCTGGCTTTTCAAGAGAAGCCGAATACAACTCTCAGGACCGACATGGCAGCTCCAGCTCCAGGAGATCAAACACTCTCACACAGACACACATGCAGGCAATCACCAATGCACATGAAATAAAAATAAATAATTAAAACACAAATCTTACAGAAAGAAAACTTCTTTCAAAAATGTTTTCACACTATACTTGTTTCTTTTTTTAGAGCATTTCAGATTTCACTTTCAGAACAGAATGGTCAACTGCAAATGTCTATGAAAATATTCCAAATGGCCAAAAGTCTCACAACCTGAAAAAATTCTGACTCAAACATTTAAGGGAAGGCAGACTCAATCTTCATTAATATACACTGCTTCAACTAACCCCAGCCTTGAGTATTCAACTGGATATCATATTTACATAGGTATCAAACATTTCAAAAGCTATTTTCCAAGACAGGCTCTAACAGCATCCTAAACTTGTATCACACATGTGGCTAGTCATACCTTCCAGTCTCCACTAAACCAAGGTAAAGAAATCTTAGATGTACCCTCAAAACATCCCCAGATCCAAAAACTCTTTCTCACATTTTTAATACTCCCATCTAACATGAGCCATCCAAAAATCCACACCTCTCATTAGCAAGTTCCTACATTCTGCTTCCTTTACCACACCTTCTCAATACACTCCTTTAAAAACCAAGGTGATCTCCTCACTCCACACTCAAAACCCTGTAAGGCTCTGCATGTGACATGTCTTCTTGAGAGAGTGTAAAACTTCATGTCTTCCCCGCTTTCCTCAGTCACTGTACTTCAGTCACACTGGACACGTAGCTGTTCCCACAAATGCTGGGCTGCTGAATGCCCTCCCATCTCCCACACCACAGGAGCACGATGCCTCCATCTGTTCCCAGCTCAAATGTTTCTTACATAGTTTAAGTGGATTAGCTGAGATGATGTCATTATGTTTAAACAAAAAAATGTCTATGCAGTTAATAGATGCACACTAAAGACAATAGGGGTAAAATTATCATGCCAGGACATTGTTTTAAATTACTTGGTGAAATAAAGAATAAATGAATGCCTGTGTCCTGTAATAAGCTTGACTCATTGCCTTGTGTGTTTGGTAACTACAATCTGTTTACAGAGTAGGAATAATGGATAAGTCGATATGGGGCGTCCAAGCTCTGTTCCGATGTTTTCCCTAATGAAACACTGTCCTGATTGTCATTCTCTCTCTCTCTCTCTCTCTCTCTCTCTCTCTCTCTCTCTCTCTCTCTGTGTGTGTGTGTGTGTGTGTGTGTGTGTGTGTGTCTGTGTGTGTGTAGTAAGTCAATACATACACAGAAATAACAAATATAATGGAACTATTATCTAGTCCGTCAGCTAAGAAGTAGCTCACAGAAGATAAAATCTATAATTAAAACTTTAAAGTGTCCTTTTAAAAAACAGAGCTGAAAACCCAGATCACTTGGCAGTGTACTTGACTAGTGTGCACAACACCACAGGTAGTCCTCAGCTGGGTAATAGATTTCTAGGTCTGCGTAAAACTGGAAGAGATGCAGGAAGATTAGAAGTTACGTCCATTCTCCAGTAAACAGTGAATTCACAACACAAAGACAAAACAGTCTCCAAAAAATAATTCATTAATTTTTTTTTAATTATTAAAGCAAGCTTTTTTATCTGTGTCTCTCCCTAAAAGTGGGGTTCCAGAGATCAGCATTGGACTTAAGGAAGCCAAGAGTTTTATAGCTCAAGGGCAGGGGTTTTCTAAATGGGAGATTTGGCAAATAGGCAGTATTACAGAAGCAGAACATAAGCATAACAAGGTAGTCATAATGACCCTGTGAAACAAAGACATAGTTGCCAGGTAGTCATAACAATAGGTAATCAATCATAGGTGGTCATAATGAGTTTTTGAAACATAGGCATGTTGCTGTTTCCTGGAACAGGCAGAGGGGGGCTAAGGAGATGATCCAGAAATTAAGAACACCGGCTGTCTTCAATTCAATTCTCAGCACCCACATGACAGTTCATAACTGTCTCTAACTCCAGTTCCAGGGTATCCAACACTCTGACACAGACAAACATGCAGTCAAAACACCAATGAAAATTTAAAGAAAAAAAAAGGAATATCAAAAAATTTTAATTGAAAAAAAAAAAGAAAAACAGATGAATGAAACTAAGCCATGATATTTATTGTCATTAATTGACATTGATATATATAAATATGATAATCTTTTAATATTAGGAATAGAGATATGGTTAATTTAGTCAAAATCAAAGGAGCAATCATAAAAGCCAAGCGCACAGTTGCTCTTAGAAGAAAAAGAGAGGCTCTGATAGTGATGGATATTAAAGTTCCCTTTCCGTATTTGGGTGATGGTGGTTAGAAGGGAGCATATTTCAGAATTCTTTAAGCTACACACTGTTTATACTATTACTCTGAGGTGCTAGGGTTCAAGCTCAGGGACTTGCACGTGGTAAGCAGTGGGTCTCCCCTGAGCTCCATCTCCAGCCCTGACTCACCCCACTCTCTATACTATATCTTTACGTTTTAGAATCTATTGAATTCATCTGTCTTCTTCCATTCTAACATTTAAATACATCGTTCAATCCGGATTAATCTCCCAACAACATTAAAACAAACTCACTAACTGCAGCTTGTTTATAAGCTATGGTTCAAAGTGTACACAAGTTGCTCACTTGAGTACACAGTAGAGACTTCTGAGGATGTTTGCTACACAAATAAGTAAGATTTTTGATTAAAATGAAACTACAGCAACTTTTCATAAATCAATAAAAGGCTAAAATCTATACTTACATGTATTATTTAGTGCTCCTATACTTATAAATGTTGAAGCTAAATTTCTTTGAAATACTTTACAATTTAGGTGTTCAACTAATTTTATGTCATCTCTTCTCCATTACCTAATTCCAAACAAGTAAATTCACAATGCTCCATTTTGTGGTAAACTATTACAATTTTATTTTTAAACTCTAGCACACAGTCTAAAAAAATGTGAAGAAAAACAAAACTATTCGATTTTAAAAATCCTTCTACATGTATAATGAGATGGCCAGAATGCAGTCTAATTCACTCACAAGCATCAAACTTTCCCATTGAAAAATCTGAATCCTATCACAGCACATTTCTACCCACAGGCCTACACATTAAAGCTCATATGAACACATCTTGTATTCAGTGGGCTGACAAACTCCCCTTTCTTACTGAGTAAATCAAGCCTCTGGCTCACACACTGTAAGTAACTAACAGAAGAGACTCTGGAAATAGAACTAAGTTACTAGTCAAACAAGTATAAGAAGAATGTGCTATTTGCTCACTTCATTTCATCTCTATTGGCTGAAATCTTTATTTAAAAATAAATACAACTTGAGATTGTTGAGATAGCTCAGTAAAGTGTTTCCTATGCAAGTATAAAGATCTAAATCCAATCCTAGAATTTGTTTAAAGCCTAGCCTACCCAGCAAGTTCCACAGTGAAAAACTTTCTCTAAAACACTAAGCAGCTGGGAATGGTGGGCATGCATTTATTTAACAGGACTTAGGAGGTAGAGGCAGGAGAATCCCTGAGTTCAAGGCCAGCCTACTCTACAGAGTCAGTTCTGGGTCAGCCAGAGATATTGGGGGGGTGGGGGGGAGAGAGAAGAACCTGTCTCCAAGAAAAGAAAAAAAAAAGAGAGAGAACAGAAACAAAGAAGAAAAGGTTACAGCTCCTGAGGAACAACACCCGAGGCTGACCTGTGGGCACACACACATACATACATACATACATACATACACACACACACACACACACACACACACAAATACACACACTAGACTTAGGCTGACCTTTGGGCACACACACACACACATAAATACACACACTAGACTTAGGCTGACCTTTGGACACACATACATAAATACACACACTAGGCTTAGGCTGACCTTTGGGCAGACACACACACACATAAATACACACAC
>JANHMN010000008.1:60207834-60244975 GCA_030674055.1 Rhabdomys pumilio
TTGGGCACACATACACATACACACATAAATACACACACTAGACTTAGACTGATCTTTGGACACACATACATAAATACACACACTAGACTTAGTCTGACCTTTGGGCACACATACACATACACACATAAATACACATACTAGACTTTGGCATGATAGTATGCACTTGTAATTCCAGCACTCAGGAAGCCAAGACAAGAGTATGAAGAATCTGACTGGACTATACAGAGAAATAGGCCAGGACAGGACGAGGAACAAGAGTCAGGGCAGGAAAGGTAAGGAGAAAGACAGGAAAAGGAAGAGGAAAGAAAAGGGGAGACAGGGGTGAGAAAGGAAAAGGAAGAAGAGAAAAGGTAGGGGCAGATGGGAGAGGAGGAAAAGAGACAGGAAAATAAGGAAGGGAAAGAAGAGAATTGAGGAATAGAAGTAAAGGGGGGGAAGGGGGGAAGAGGACAGGAAGGGTTAGTGAAAGGGGAGGGCCAGAGGAAAGGAAGAGAGGAGCAAGGAGAAGGGAAGGAAAGGGAAAGGAGGGACAAATGGAGGAAAGAGGGAAGAAGAGGAAGAAAGAGTAGGAGGGAAAACAGAAAGAGAAAGAAAAATAAATGAATCATGGGTAGAAGCCAGGTATGGTGGCTCATGCCTTTAATCTCAGCACTCAAAGGCAAGGCAAGAGGCTCTCGATGAGTTCAAAGCCTGCCTGTCTACACAGTGAGACTTCAAAAGAAGCGTATTTTTTTTAATTTAAAAAAATGGGTAGATATACTATTTGAATTTCCTAATAACATCACATAGTTTCTAATCTAAATAAGAAATATGTTATCTCCTGTAATTTACCAAAGAATGGATAACCTGAAGTTTGAGAATAAATTAGGAACAATTTGTGCTTCTTTTCTTCAGTAGTTTCTTTCACTTTAAAAGTAAATAGGCTGAGGATTTAGCTGAATGATAGAGGACTTACCTACTAGCATGTATCATGTCCTAGGTTCAATCTCTATAACCATAAAATAATAACTCTAATAATAGTAATAATATATTAAATCACACTACAGCCTTTGGCCTAGCATGTGCAAGGCCAATGCCATAAAAATATGCTGATTTTATCAACATGACTGAAAGAAACACTTATGACTGAAAGTAACACTTGTTCTGAAGTTTCTATGAACATAGTGGAGCATGTGTCCTTGAGGGATGGTGGGGCATCTTTTGGGTATATGCCCAGGAGTCGTACAGATGGGTCTTGAGGTACAACTATTCCCAATTTTCTGAGAAACCAACAGATTTATTTCCAGAGTGGTTGTACAAGTTTGCACTCCCACAGCAGTGGAGGAGTGTCCCCCTTGCTCTATATCCTCACCAGTATGTGCTGTCCCTTGAGTTTTTGATCTTAGCCATTCTGATGGGTATAAAGTGGAATCTCAGAGTCATTTTGATTTACATTTCCCTGAAGACTAAGGACACTAAACATTTTTTTAAGTGCTTCTCTGCCATTAGAGATTCCTCTGTTAAGAATTCTCTGTTTAGCTCTGCACCCTGTTTTAAATAGGGCTATTTTGGTTGTTGGTGTCTAAATTCTTGAGTTCTTTATATATTTTGGATATTAGCCCTCTGTCAGATGTAGGGATGGTGAAGACCTTTTGCCAATCTGTAGGCTGCCATTTTGTATTATTATTATTATTATTATTATTATTATTATTATTATTATTATTTATTTTATGTATGTGAGTACACTGTAGACACACCAGAAGAGGACATCAGATCCCATTACAGATGGTTGTGAGCCACCATGTAGTTGCTGAGAATTGAACTCAGGACCTCTGGAAGAGCAGCCAGTGCTCTTAACCGCTGAGCCATTTCTCCAGCCCCTGCCGTTTTGTCTTAATAACGGTGTCCTTTGACTTATAGAAGCTTCTCAGTTTCATGAGGGTCTATCTATTAATTGTTGATCTTAGTGCCTGAGCCATTGGTGTTCTGTTCAGGAAGCTCTTCTGTACCAGTTTGTTCAAGGCAGTTCCCCACTTTCAGTTCTATTAGATTTAGTGTATCTGGTTTTACATTGAGGTCTTTGATCCACTTGGATTTGAGTTTTGTACAGGGTGATCATGGATCTATTTACATTCTTCTACATGCAGACATCTAGTTAGAAAAGTACCATTTGTAAGGTTTTCACTTCTTTGTCAAACTATGTTCATAGCAGCTTTATTCCTAATAGCCAGAAACTGGAAACAACCTAGATTTCCCTCAACTTAAGAATAGAGAAAGAAAACTTGGTTCATATACACAATGGAATACTCAGCTATTAAAAACAAGGACATCATGAATTTTGCAGGAGTGACAGACCCAAAAGGACATGCACTGTATGTACTCACTGATCAGTGGATATTAGCCATAAAGTACAGGATAACCAGGCTACAATCCACAGACCCAAAGAAGCCAAATAACAAGGGAGGATGCTTGAACCTTTCTCAGAAGGGGAAACAAAATAAATATTGGAGGTCAATGGAAGAAGAAATTGGATAGGAGAGGGAATGGGGAGGGCTGTAGGGCAGGGGTCCAGGTATAGGGAGAGTAGGGGAGAAACTGGTGAGTGGGGCCACCTCTAGGATGTGCCAGAGACCTAAGATGCGGGGGAAGGGGAAGGGGAAGGCCCCAGGGTATCAATAGGGGGTACTCTAGCTGAGACTCCTAGCAGTAGGGGATATAGACCTTGAAATAGTCCTTCCTTGATATACCAGGAAGGACTCCTAGTGAAGGGATAAGGACAGCAATCCACCCACAAAACCTTTGACTCAAAATGTATCCTGCCTACAAGTTGTTCAGGGACAAAGGTAGAACAGAGACAGAGGGAATGGCCAACTAATCAATGGACCAAATTGAGACCCAGTCCATGGGCAAGAACCAATCCCTGACACTATTAATGATACTCTGTTATGTTTGCAGACAGGAGCCTAGCATAACTGTTCTCTGAGAGGCTCCATCCAGAAGTCAATGGAAAGAGATGCAAAGACCAATAGCCAAACATTAGATGGAGCTCCAGGAGTCTTGTGGAAGAGTTGGGGGAATGACTGAGGGACCCTGAGAAGACAGGGATTCCACAGGAAGACCAACAGAGTCAACTAACCCGGACCCTTGGGGACTCCCAGAGACTGAACCACCAACCAAAGAGAAAGCATGGGCTGGACCTAGGCCCCCTGCACATAGGTAGAAGTGCAGCTTGGTCTTCATGCAGGACCCCTAACAACTGGAATGGGGGCTGTACCTGAATCTGTTGCCTGCCTGTGGATCCTGTTCCTGTAACTGGGCTGCCTTGTCTGGCCTCAGTGAGAGAGGATGTGCCTAGTCTTGTAGTGACTTGATGTGCCAAGGGGGGAGGTGATACCTAGAGAGGTGCTCCCCCTCCTCAGAGAAGAAGGGGATGGGAAAATAGGGAGAGGATTTGTCTCAGAAGGTGCTGGGGAGGGGGGGGGATTAATATTGGAATATAAAGTAAATAAAGTAATAAAATTTTTTAATTAAAATAAAAGTCTGAAGTGTCTCTTTTTTCAAATGTCAAGTTCAGCCCTGGTTGTTCTTAGGTCAAATGTTTGTGAAGTCCCCTGACAAAGTCAATCCTCCATGTAAGTTCTAGAATGGAGTACTGTATTCACAGAAGAGATAAAAATGAAAGGAGGGGGGATAAAAAGGCTCCTCACTAATTGTTTGGTACTTTCTCTCATCCAATGATGAGCAGTGTGGTTCCATAGTCCTTTGCCATTCCTAGCAGCTACACTGTACTGAGGAAACCTATCTTCTTGACAAAACAAAAATAAGAGAAAATGACATACTATAAACAAGAGTAGGAGAAAATATCTGAATAAACAAGGTATTTAACCGTCCTCACTTTCCAAAATCACTACAAAACATCAAACATACTAATACTGGAATTCTTTTTTATTCCAATCCCTCGTATTAACTATCTGTTATCTTAGTCTTTGAGACAGGATCTCATACAAACCAGGCTGGTATTGAATTCCCTATGTAGACGCAACTGACCCTAATAATTCCTGATCCATTTGCCTTCACCTCCCACTGGCTTATGAGGTGCTAAGATTAAATCAACTAAGATATATCCCCAGTCTCCTGTCTATTTATTTCTCTATATATCTCTATTGCTTTTTTACTCTTATAACTGTCAAGAAAACTCACAAACTCTTCTCAAATATACTAGCCAAAATTCAGAATTCATAAGCTAGAATCTATACAAATATTAGTGCTTTTAACTTCAAACATTTTTATAGACCCTAACACATGAAAAGCCGTACTAAAAAGACTCAGATTAAAATGCCATAGGAAACAAAACAAACAAATAAACCAGTCAAATAGAATCTAATGTAATTCATTACAAAAAAAAGTGTAGCCTGGTATGATTTGATAAAACTTTAATTCCTACACTATGAAGGCAGAGGCAGGCAGATCTCAAGGAATTTAAGGCCAACCTAGTCTATATAGAAAGTCCAAGGCCAGCCTGAGCTAAACAGCCAGACCTTATCTCAAAAACAAAACAAGACAATACACCCTCCAAAAAGCAAAAACAAACAAACAAAAAAGCCCACCAAAAAAAAGGCAAACATCTGGCAATATTTTAAAGAGAGAAATAGAGGTCTGAAATATATTACTGAGTTGCAATGTTTTGTACACACAGGAATAAAGAGTTTCTTGAAATTCCAGAGCCAACTTCAATATCCTCTACCAAGACACTGAGACTCATAATTTATTTCTTCAAGTTTGCTGTATAGCAATCACTTACAAAGTTTGTTACAACTCCAAGTCCAAAGCACTAAGCAAGCATGGCATGTAATTTACTGCTTGTCCAACAGATGTCCTCGCTCATCTATCAAACGGAAGGTGGAACAGCGAAGCAATGAAACAATCCCTTGACCAAGAGAAAACTCAAGCTCCAACCATAATGAAACTTTGACACAAAATATAATAATCAAATATTAGTTTTAGTATTGGGGGTATACAGAATCATGTTCACAAATGAAGCAGAATATTGTAATGAGTAATAGCACACATGTTATTTTCCTATTATGTCATTTACTAAGTCTAAGAAACCAGTGATTATAAGACATACACTTGTGCTGAATGCATGAAGTGAGAGTACAGGAAGCTCTTAACTGCAGATACAACTCTCCGCTCAAATCTGGGAGTCTTAGAAGGATACAGACTGTAAAAATGAACATCTATTTTACAAGATCAATACTTACTAGGGGCTTAATAAGTAACTGTTGAGTAAGGGAATGAATGAGAGAGCAAGCACCTCTGGCATCTTACTGCTTTAGAAACTAGTCTACAGGTAAGGTCAAGGTAAGGTCAAGATCCGTGTGAAAATCTGTGCCCTGGGTTATCACTTTACCTTTGTTAATTATAACCGCTAATGTATACGTTTAATTTATTAATGTTCTTGCTATAGCAATGAGTCTTCCATGCCAAAGACTATATTTAAAGTTTTTTGCTTATGTTTTCTTCTAATGTCTCTTTTGAAATAGTTCTTTAATTCATCTAGAATTTATATCATGTACCTAAGTATTTTCAAAACGCTGAGCAGCATCTCCCAACAACGGTCATCTACGTAACCCTGCATTTCACACTTAACACTGCAAGCATTATCTCTAGATCCTATTCTGTCTTCTTTCATCAAGCTGGCCTTGAGCCTGAAATTCTCTGTCACTGTTTCCCAAGTGCTAGCTTTACAGACAAACACCACAAGTGGATTAAAAATACATGTATTCTGACCTACCTACATAAGTCCCCCAAGGGTTACCAGAAAATTCCCAGTATAAACACATTAAATTGATAAATTAGGGAGAAATGACATCTGCATATTGGTTTCTGCAATAATGAAAACTGAGTACCATCTTTTCCATGGATGATATTATTTATTCTTTTCCCTTATCTTACTAGATTATTAGATAAAACTTCAAGAATTCTCTTAAATATCATTTGACACAACCATCTTTCCCTCTTCCTACTGAAGTAAACAGACATTTACTGAACTATTACTTACTTAAGCCAGACTATAAAACTATACTTCAGTTCTTATTTTATTAAGCATTTATTTGGTCCGGTGGTGAAGAGGTATTAATTTTATCTAGCAACCCTGGGGGTAGCGGGAGTCCAAGGACAGCCAGGGCTCCTGAGTAAGCATCCATCTCAAACAGGAGAGCGCTTTGGGTACTCCTCCTCACATGCCCACTGCGACCACATGTACATGATCACTGCGACTGCATGTGCATACAACACTACACACTGAAACTTCACTGCAGAACTGATGGAAGCTAAGTCTTGTAGGGAGAAAAGAAGAATTATTTTCAAAGCCACTGTGTCCACTTGCCTTCAAGTAATTTGAAGTAGCATGATTATATTTCTTATGAGACATTATGCTACAAATGGCAGCCTTGAACTGTTTGGTGGTACATTGTAGCGGGATATCCCCTCCCGCCTCCCCCGCCCACATTTGCAATAAAGCTTGGTAATTTGGGAGGAGCTAATGTGGGAGGATCTAAGAGTGGAAAGGAGAAGGAAGAGGAGGAAAGGGAGGAAGAAGCTGGCAGCCATAGAGAAGGACAAATTGGTCGAGAGCAGTTCTGGGTAACAATTTATATCTAAAGGTTAGGTATTGAGTAACAATTCTAATTGTGTGGGTATCTTGTTAATTGAGCATTTCCAAATTTATAATCCTTTGGATACTCTTTAAGAACTAAGAGTCTCATTTTACCAGGTTTCCCGAGGATGGCAGGTATCTTCTGGGACTTAGCAGAGACCCACGAGGCTGACCGGATTGGCCCAAAATCTATGCTTTGGGCCATGGTCTCTATGGAGCAGAACCAGTCTCCCCATTAACATCTTGGATGCTCTTGACCTCTGGCCAGTTCTAATCGGGAACATGGCAGGTTTTTTAAATATTACCTGTTACAGTACATTCACGGGGAAATATATTTTCTTATGTCATATATATAATTTATTTATATAATTTAATTTTTAAAAAAATAGTCTAAAACTCCCAGAGGGTTTTTTTTTTCAGTATTTTTGAGCTCAATATACTCCTAATTGTTCATAGCATATATGTGCTATATATATATATATATATATATATATATATATATATATACACACACACACATATATATGTGTATACACACACACACACACATATATATATATATACATAATATAATTCCCAATATATATATATTGACTTCCCATATCCTTTACTATTTGGCATTTATTTGTTCCTAAACTACCAGGATAGGCTGAAATGTTCAGAAGCAGCAAAATGTAATGTTCCTAAAGCAGAAAATTATAATTGGAAAAAAGACATCAACAAGTTTGTATTTGTCCCAATACACACCTGAAATTTTTACTTTTGAAGAGCTGCACGGTTTTGTTTGTTTTGTTTTGCTTTTTGTTTTTTAAATAGGGCTTCTCTGTGTAGCCCTGACTATCATGCAACTCACTATGTCAACCAGACTGGCCTATGACTCACAGAATTGCCTGCCTCTGCCTCTGCCTCTGCCTCCCAAATGCAGGGATTAAAAGCATGTACCACCACACTCAGCAGCTTCAGTTTTGTGTTGGTATTAGTTTCTTGGGTGTTTTTATGTGTTTGTTTGAGACAGTTTCTCATTATGTGGACCAAGCTGGCTTCCAATTCACAGAGATTTGCCTGCTTCTTCCTCCCAAGTGCTAGGATTAAAGCCATGTTCTATCATGCTCAATTGAGTATGTTCATTTCTTTTTAATCTTCTTCTTCCCAAATCATGTTAAAAGGGATTATTCAGACTCACCCTAACAATCGGAGGATTCCTAGTCCCTCCCTATCAAAATGTGAAAGTTAGCTGGTTATACTGCCGCATCCCTATGATCCCAGGGAAGCTAAAAAGAATTTTATATCTAACTAGAAGCACTGGCTAGTTTTATGTCAACTTGATACAATCTAGAGTCATTTTGGAAGAGGGAATCTCAATTAAGAAAACCCAACACGGCTCCAGACTGGCCTGTGGGCAAGTCTATAGTATAGTTTCTTAACTGGTGATAGATGGGAGAAAACCCAGGCCACTGTGGGTGATGCCATCCCTGGGAAACTGATCTAATGGTATACAAGACAGAAGGCTGAGCAAGCCATGGGAACCAGAAAGTAAGCATCACCCTTGCACAGCCTTTGCATCAGGTCCTGTCTCCAGGTTGAGTTCATGCATTGAGGGTTGACTTTCCTCAATGATGAACTGTGCTTTAAACTGTAAGATAAACCTTTTTCTCCCCAAGTTGCATTTGGTCATAGTGTTTTACAACTGCAATAGAAACCCTAAGAAATCAGACATATAAAATGTATTACAGCTTTTAAATTAGCTCAATATAAGATGAATTTTTCCTCTATGTTTTCTTAAAATGTTATTGCCTCAGAAAGTGAGGTCTAATCACAGAGGCCAGCTTGAGTCTTTCATATAAAATCGTGGGTCATCACTCCTTCTGGCTACACTCCATGGCAAAAGATTTTTAACACGTATCATTCCCAACAAGGCAACCATTCCCAGGGAAACCACAGGAGACATTCATTACCACTCGAGCTTTGCCGGCATAGGTGAGCTGAGGTAACAGTTTACAGCCTTTTACTAGTATTTTTTAATTAAGCACTAGTTAGCTGTTACCTTGACTCTGGTTTTGCTGTTCTATCTCTATGAACAAAGAGAAGCAAGTAACACAATGAAACAATCCTGCATCCCTTCAGCAACTCAGGAACTCCTTAGGAATCACATGTAGAGTGACAGGGATGAGGATGCTATTGGTAACATATATGCCAGGTGATGTCATTCTGTTCAAGAAAAAAAATCAAAAAGGAAATCCCTGAAGTGTTGAAACACAGGAAACAAATTCCTGTCCAGCAGCACAGCAGAACACATAAATGTATCTAGGGCAAGATTCTGATTAGTAAGGGAAGAAAGACAATCAGTAACTGAAAAGGCAGTCACTCACCTCTCTCAACATACTATTCTCTTTTTCCTTCTGCTCCAAAAGGCTCTCTAGGTGGTGGACATGCATCTCTGCCTCCGCCAGCCGTCTCGTCCGCTCGTGGTCCTCCTCTGTAGCTTTGGCAGAGAGCCCTTTGCTCTGCAGCATCTCCAGCAGCTTCTTAATGGACTCATCCCGAGCACTGAGGGTCTGCTTCTGCGTCTCAATCCGCAGCTCCATTTCCTCCAGGGTCTTCCGCAGAAGAAACAGCTCTTTGGCTTGCCTCTCGTGCTCGGCGTGCAGCCTCTGGAAGTTCTCCTCGGTGAGCTCTGCCACACAAGGCTCCCCAGTCCTACCGCTGCTGTCTTGCTGAAACAGCTGATTCAAGTCCCTCTGAATCCGAAGCTCATCCTGGAGAGCCTGGATTGTCATCTGCATGTGCTGAGAACAACACAAAGAAAAACCAAAATCAGCTTTCCCCTCAATTAGCAAAGACAGAGCAGCTTGCAAGCAGCTAAAAATAGCTGTAAGGATTCTCAGAAATATCCTCAGAAATAAAGATTCATCTTATTCTCTTTTAATCCAAGTTTTAAAACTATGATAATAATCTATAATTGTCAGTAACTTAATTTGTGCTTATTCCCCACCTCCCAGGAAAAGAAGTATGGCAGCTCTTTACTTTTATAAGCCACAACAAAATCTAGATATCTCAAAATTTAATGGAAAGTACCTTAAAGGGAGTGAGAAGACTCTTTATCAGCAGAAATAAAAAACAAAATTTATTCCAAAACACAAAAGTCTATGGAAAAATAATATGACTTTTAATTATTATAAACATTAATTAGCAAGTACTTGTATTTAGTGAATGGTTATATATAACTTTTTAATTACAATTTAACCTTCACATACATACATACATACATACATACATACATGAATACATAAATACATATGAACTCATGAACACACACACACAAACACCAAAACCAGGTATAATAGAAAATGCCTATAACATCATTATAAAGACTGAGGCAGAAGTATCTCAAGTTTGAAGCCAAGTGATACATATTACTCAAAAAAGCAGAACTACTTAACATAAACTCTATCTTCATAAGAGCTTAAGGCCTAGAATGCTGTTGTTGACTGCAGGAACAATGCTGTCCTGGACCCATCGCTGCAGCTTACTTATCTTGCTTCACTGAAAATTTATGGGCACTAGTAAGTAGCTTTCCATAGTTCCTTTCTCCAGTCCCTGACAAAGTCCGTTATACTCTTTGACTCTGTGAACAGCATTCTTGTATACATCTGGCCCGTGTGCTAATCATTTCAATTTCATTGACAAGTGAGGCTTATGTTAATGGTCAACTTGAAATGATCTTGGAATCACCTAGGAGACAAAACATCAGCACACCAGGGAAGGGTTATGTTGATAAGGTTAACTGAGGAGAAAAGACCCAAAACTAGAAGTGAGCAGCACCATTCCCCAGACTTGAATTCTAGACTCCACAAAAAGGAGAAGACTAGCCCAGCACAAATGTTCATCTCTCTCTGTTTTCCAACTGTAGAGACAACCTGACCAGCGGTTTCACGCTCCCGCTGCTGCTTTGCCTTCCCTCCCAACAATCTACTATTCCTCAAACTGAAAGACAATATAAGCTCCCCACACACACTTTTCTAAGTTGCTGCTGTTGAGGTATTTTATCACAGCAACAGAAAAGTACCTAAGGCATAAGTACTCCAGTAGGGAGGTGATTCTTTATGCAATATTAGCAAAATAAACACTTTCTGTGTGTGCCACAAATCTTTCCAATTCTGTCATTTTGCACTTATCAATACTTACGATTTTTATAACATTTTATTTACTGTGTATGAGAGAGAAGTGGGAGGAGCAGAAGCACGTATGTGTGCACCAGCCATAGTACAAGCATGGAAGTCAGAAGACAACTTTCAAGAGTCAACTCTCTCCTACCGCATGGTTCTGAAAATCAAACTCAGCACCATCAGGAGGCACCTTTACCCTCTGAGCTGTCTATCAGGCCACATATGATGACTTTTAAAGAGATACTGAATTTATTTTTATACAGTAAGAGATGCTATATCTAATTTCATTCTTCTACATGTGGATATCCCATGTTGCCAGCACCCCTTATTAAATACACTGTCACAGTGAGTAAAGGTTCCGTTTTCCCACACATAGTTGGGGATCAAAATAGTAACAATGTAGCTTTTATACAAAAAAGCACAAATATTCTGGAAAGTAAAACAATGTCATATTAATATCTAAACACAATTTGTCAATAACTTCAATGAAAAACATAAAACAAAGTATGTCTTTGGAAATGAGGGAAGTGGTTCAGATGTAAGAGTACTTGCTGTGCAAGCAAGAGGACTGAGTTAAATCCCTAGCAGCCACATACAAGATAGACATGGCAGCACGTGCCTGTAACCCCGGCAGTGAAATGGGAAGGGAGACAAGATGAAGCAGATCCTGGGAGCTGATAGGCCAACACACCAACTCAATGATAGTCCCTGTCTCGGGCCAATATGTCACAGTCACAGTGATAAAAGAAGATATCCAAAAGCCTCCTGTGGCCTCCACATGTATGAGCAAGAGACATGAAACTATATACTAACACACATACAACACACACACACACAAAGATATCTAAAACTCTGTTCCACTATTTTGTTTTAAAAGTTAGCTTGTCAAAAATAGACAATAAGCAATTAACAAAACCATAAATTTATAATAATTAATCTAATACTATGAAAACAATTTAACAAGCTTACCATTAGAACAAACCTTAAAATAGATAAGTACTTAAGTAACTAAAAGGGAAAGAGGAGAGGGAGAGGGAAAGAAAAAAGGGGGAGCTGGTGAGATGGCTTGGCGGTTGGGAGCACTGACTGCTCTTCCGGAGGTCATGAGTTCAAATCCCAGCAACCACATGGTGGCTCACAACCATCTGTAATGAAATCTGATACCCTCTTATGGGGTGTCTGGAGACAGCTACAGTATACTTACATATAATAAATAAATAAAAACTTTTGAGCCAGAGTGGGCAGGGAAGGAGTAAGCAGGGCAGGAGCTAGCATAGCAGGGCAGGAGCAAGCAGGGCAGGAGCAAACAGGGCAGGAGCGAGAGGAAGGGAAGGGGGTAAAAAAAAGAAGAGAAAGAGGAAGAAAAGAGGAGAAAGGACATCAAGACACAAAAAAAGAAATAGGGCAATTCAGTCTATAAGGTAGACATCTATGGTACTATAGTCTATTTTTTCTCAAGGATTAAAAATTGATGAGGCACCGGGCAGTGGTGGCGCACGCCTTTAGTCCCAGCACTTGGGAGGCAGAGGCAGGTGGATTTCTGAGTTTGAGGCCAGCCTGGTCTACAGAGTAAGTTCCAAGACAGCCAGGGCTACACAGAGAAACCTTGTCTCAAAAAACAAACAAACAAACAAACAAACAAACAAACCACACAAAAAAATTGATGAGTCTGAATCAAAGTGATTGGGGGATGGGGACAGAGGGGAAAACTGAACCCCCGCCCATATATACAGGCACATGAGAACATTTTTCCCCTTACTATATAATTAATATATATTATTATAATATATATCACTTTATAAGGAGAAAAAATGTTTTTCTCCTTAATATATAATTAATATATATTATTATAATATATATATTATATATAATATATGTATAACTTTACAAGGAGAAAAAATGTTCTACTCATTACTGTATTATTGACTTGGTAAATGGGGAAGCAACACTGCTAAATACAACAGCTGCTTCCTGAAGATGACACAATTATGCTTATGAAACAAAGGAAACTAGATACAACATTCTTCTAACAAGCACAGATCAATATCCTTCTCAGTGTTCTTGAAGGATACACTCTTTTGAAGACTTCAAAAATCAATTCCTCAGTAATCATACTGCTCTCTGGTCAAGACACATTCATTACAACTAGGTGAATATTTCATACGCTAAATGTGTTTCCTGTCACTAGTGCTAGCCAGTAAGCAAGGCAGACCCTTTCAGAAGCAAGCTCCTGTCTCCTCAAACTAGACTTTGCGTTGTTTCCAACTAAAACTTTCCAGAACAAGTTGAGAGCACTGTTGTCTACCACTTTAATCTTTTAAACATGTGCTTCATGGCCTTACACTGAACATGCTCAGGAATGTACCCCTAACTGAACATATGCAGAAATGGGCCAGCACCTCTATGAATATTTATAGGCGAGAATAATAAAATCATGTGCTTCCTCTGCTGGAGGAAGGCCCTTCTCTGAAAATAACTCCCCAGTTCCGTTGGCCTGTTGCAGGTAATAAATCTTTCTCCACTTTTACGTCTTGACTGCTCATTTTGGCTTTGCCTTCACCAAGATGTAAGCCTACTATGTTAAGTTACACTAGAAGACTAAGAAAGTTGATGACCACTAAAACATAACTAATATGGAACATTTAAAAAGCTAGTAAATAATAGTTTGGTTGCTCTTGTACGTAAAATCATTCTGCTTTAGAAACTGCTTTCCTATTCTGTCTCAAGGATAATCAAATTCCAAGTCAGCACAGAGCAAAACTTAGCCAATAATCTGAAATCAATAAATCAAAGCTCCATTAAGCAATATAAATGTTCTCATTTAAGTTCCACACATGGACATAATAACAAGGACTCTGTAAAATCATCTTACATCCTAACAAAGCATCAGTGGAGGCTTGTGTCTATCACTGAGGAGCTGCTTGACATTTGCAGCAAGATTATAATAGAATCTTTGAAACCAAAATGTCAAACTGACATACCAGCTATGGCAATTACTCTAAAAACCAGTGACTAAGATAAAAACACAACAAAAGAGGCACGCTACAAAAAAAAAAAAAAAAAAAAAAAAAAAAAAAAAAAAAAAAAAAAAACAGTCGTTTTTGCTCTCAAATTTGTTCCTGTAATAACATTAATTCATGCATAACTATGGTAAAGAGAAAACTGCTACTAAGCCTGAATTCTATGGATTCCTAAGCAATTTTTCCAGACAAAAGATCTACAAAGAGCAGAGGTAGAATTACCACCTTCGGCAAGTAAAGAAATGCCACAGGCTTGGCTGCTCCATTAAAAACACAAACACTTAAGCAAAGCATGGTATCACACCTGTACTCTCAGCTCTAGTAAGGAAGAAGCAGGAAGATCAGTGCAAATTCAGGGGTAGCCTAGACTACATAGAGAGTTTCAGCAGCCAGGGCTACACAGGGAAACCCTGTCTTAAAACAAAACAAACAAAAGAGGAAAAAATTATCAAGAATACTATCATCCTTACCTTAAGAAGATTAAAACTGCAAACTACTTCCAGGACTACCATCCCCCTCTTCAGGCACTTCAAGACACTTCCTCTGCACTGTCTCAGTACAGCAAACAGACACTTCTACTAATTTTTCCTATGCGTTTTCAGTATCTGCAGGAGCAGTCAAAATGACCTGGGACTGTCTGACCAATCTTCTAAGGCAATGGTTTTTTATTAGTGCCTAGTTATAAAGTTATATATATTGAGAGTATCATCTCCCATATTCCTAGCTTTCCAAAAGTAAAATTTGATAGAAACTGATAGCTTCTATGTAACTGAAAAAACATCTATATTATAAAAACTACTGCCTTTTAAACTTGCCTATTATAAAATGTGTTGCAAAAACAATTTAGTAATTGAGTCATCTTTTTTCTTGTAAAGCAAAATAAAACTTAAAATAATTCAGTACATCTCCCATAAAGGGCAGCAGGCATTAATATCACAAAGCATGTTTTGATTTTTATCTGGGTTGTAATTCAAAAGTATTTAGTTTATTTCCCAATTAAAGCATACATACTAAGAGCTTCTCTTCCAAGTTAAAAAAAAAAAAAAAAAAAAAACAACTTTTATTTTAAAGAAGCTTCCCATTTAAATTATTATTTCCTTTTTACCATATCACAAGCATTTTTTATTTTTTGGTTAACTTATACTCTAAAACTACATGAGGTACCAACACTTAATTATATTTTTTTCCTTTTTTTATTGGATATTTTATTTACATTTCAGATGTGATCCCCTTTCCCCATTTCCCCCCAATCCAGGAACCTCCTATCCCATCCCCCTTCTCCTGCTTCTATGAGGATGTGCCCCCACCCACCTGCCCACTCCCACCTCCCCACCCTCGAATTCCCCCACACTGGGGCATCCAGCCTTCATTGGACCAAGGACCTCCTCTCCCACCTATGCCTGACAAGGCCATCCTCCCCTACATATATAGCTGGAGTCATGGGTCCCTCCCTATGTGCTCCCAGGCTGGTGGTTTAGACCCTGGGAGCTCTGGTTGTTTGGTTGGTTGGTATTGTTGCTCTCCCCATGGGGCCGCAAACCCTTTCAGCTCCTTCAGTCTTCTCTCTCACTCCTCCATTGGGAACCCCATGATCAGTTCAATGGTTAACTGTGAGCATCCACTTATGTATATGTCAGGTTCTGGCAGACCTCTAAGGAGACAGCTATATCAGGCTCCTGTCAGCATGCGCTTCCTGGCATCCACATCAGCATCTACCTTTGGTGACTGCACATGGGATGGACACCCAGGTGGAACAGTCTCCAGGACCGCTCCTTTAGTTTCTGCCCCATGCTTTGTTTGTTTGTTTTTATTGTTGTGGCTGCTGTTGAGTTTCCAGACTGGGTTTCTTTTTGTAGCCTTGGCAGCTGTGAACTCATTCTGTAGACTGGTCTTGAACTCAGAGATCCACCTGCCTCTGCCTCCAAAGAACTGAGATTAAAAGCATGTGCCACTACCATCTGGCCCCATTTTAATTATTTTATATAACTATTTTTTAAAGTGTGATTACAGAGTCTTTCAAGTAAACAATACCATCTAGAAGCCTTCAGTCCAGCACTCAATAGGCAGAGACAGGGAGATCACTGTGAGTTCTGAGCCAAACAGAATTACATGATAAGATGATGTCTCAGAAACAAAAACTATCCAAGTTCCAATACATTAACTTTACAATATTTGCTTCGTCCTATTTGGTAGAGAAGGGTCTCAGTATTCCAGGTTGACCTCCAACTCACTACATAGCTGAAGTTAAACTTAAGGTCAGAGACTAAAGAAATCGATGGGTCAGCAGTTAAAAGCACATGTTGCTCTTGCAGAGGACATAGGTCCAGTTTCCAGTACCACAGGGTGGCTCACAGCCATCCTAACTGCAGTTCAGGGGATCTGACACCCTTTTTGCTGATTTCCACAGGCACCAGGCATGCACATAGTACATACACATAAACACACGCAAAATATTCAAACACATAAATCAAACACTAAAAAGCAACACATCCACTATGAGTCCTGCTTTCCCAATGTAAGAGTGAAACTCACAAACTCCTACACAGCCTTGTAGCGACAGCACAGAAGGTGATCCAGACTACCAGTTACTGGGAAGGAATATGAAAAGGAGATTCTACAAGGTTCTTCCCACCTATCATGTTTTACAACTCTAAACAAGTATTATAGCTCACTCAATAGCATTCAAATATTTATTGAATCCCAAGTGACTAATTCTGTATTTTATCTTGTAATGACATATAAATGTATAGATTTAATCTTAGTCTTCATTATGTTTTATTTTACTATATGACAAATTCACATTCATTACATGGAGGAAAAGTATTAACACAATAATTTTAATCAATACTCCTACACTGAGAAAACATACTCAAATAGATCTTTCTGAGTTTCTGAATCAATATTAACTTTACAAGAGAGACCACAGAGAAAAGACAGTAACAAGGAACTGGTACTTACTACACATAGTCCACAATCCTAAATGCTCCATTAATCTGAATTTATTTAACCCCCACAGCCTCCTCATGAGGGTTATTATCTTCATCCTCAGGAGGACTGTCTTCATGGTACAGACCAGCGATCTCTCTCTATTCCTTGGATCAGTATCTGTAAGCTTTCTGAACCCACAGTCTGGCACACTTAGCTTTAAAACCATGCTATCGTTAAGCTCTGCTACTTCCAAGATAAACACACACACTCTACATGTTCCCTGCAATGTGTAATGAACATCTTCCTATTTCAGTAATCTGTAGATACCAATACTGTGGATACTTTTCAGATATACCAATTTTATACACTTATATATAAAACTCGAAATTCAAGGATATCTCTAACATTAAATATTTTATTTATATAAAAAAAAGTTGTACCTATATAAGAAAACAGCTTCATCTTCTGGGAAGCTCCACTACTGAAGTACCTAGGTGAAAATACTCTAGAATTTGACTGCTCCAAAGACTCTTGTCTATAAACCACACAATATGCTTACTCCATGCTAATGTTATTCTAAACTCTTTAAGTGCCTATCTGTTCTCTCTTTCTCCCTGCTTTCATATTTTTAAATCCCTCAAAACACCAAGCAAGCTAGCTGGCATTTATGTCAGGCACTCAATACATAGTCACTGACATACTGATTAGACAATGCTATGCTGAAACAGCAAGAGATATAGGGATGAAAGCAGTTAGATCTCTTCCTTCTTCCCACTGAGAAAACACATACATAATCACATCACATTTCCAGAACAGGCTGCGATACATCATGAGAAAAACAGCTCACATTTTGTGTAACTGCTGAATTATGTACCCTCTAAGGTTAAATAAATGTATTTGCTAGCCAAATAGTCAAAGTAAATTAAAAAAAAAAAAAAAGCATCCAACTGAAACACAAAAATTAATAAAACACTAGTAAGTATTACTTTTTAAAAGAGAAGCCTACAAGGAACCATGTATGATCGCTCACTATATCCCAGCACTCAGGAAACTGGGCAGGAAGGCTGCAATAGAAGCTAACCAGTAAAGCACAGGGGAAGGTGTAGTAGTTTGAATGGGAATCTTCCCCCATAGGCTAATATGTTTGAATACTTGGTCCTCAGCTGGGAGAACTGTTTGGGAAGGACTAGAAAGTTGTAGCCTTATTGGAGGAGGCGTGACATTGGAGGTGCCTTTGAGGTTTCAAAAGACTCAAGCCATTTCCAGTGTTTGTCTCTGGCTCCCCTCTCCCCTCTCTCCTTCCTGCCCTTCCCCACATCCCCACTTCTCTGCCTCCAACTTTCAGATCAAGATGTAAGCTCTCAGCTGCTGCTCTAGCGTCATGCCTGCCTGCTGCCATGTTTCCTGAAATGATGGTCATGGATTCAAAGCCTGCCCAGTAAGCTCCAAATTAAATGCTTTATTTTATAAGTTCTCTTGGTCATAACCTTTCTCCATAACAATAGAAAAGTAAAACAGAAGAAAAAGGATGAGAGGGCAGGTATGGTGACACTAGCCTTTAATCCCAACACTCCAATACCAGCAGAAGATGGTAGATCTCCAAGACATCAAGGGCTATACAGAGATATCCTGTCTCAAATAGTAAGTAAATAAAATTAAATTTAGAAACAGGAATGTCTAATTGCTCTAGTTAGAACTTCAAGTACTATTTTGTATATATATGGAGAGAGTGGGCAGCCTTGTTTTACCCCTGATTTTAGTGAGATTGCTTCTAGTTCTTCTCCATTTAACTTGTTGTTGGCTGTTGGTTTGCTATACACTAGTTTATGTTTAGGTATGTGCCATGAATTCCTGATCTCTCCAAGACTTTTAACATGAAGGGGTGTTGTATTTTGTTGAAGGCTTTTTCAGCATCTCATGAGATGATCATGTGACTTTTTCCTTGAGTTTGTTTATATAGTAGATTACATTGATGGATTTTCATATACTGAACCATCCCTGCATCCCTGGGAAAAAGCCTACTTGATCATGGTGAATGATGGTTTTGATGTGTTCTTGGATTCGGTTTATGAGAATTTATCGTGCATTTTTGCATTGATATTCATAAGTGGAATTGGCCTGAAGTGCTCCTGCTTTGTTGGGTCTTAGTGTGGTTTAGGCATGAGAAAACTGTGGCTTTATAGAATAAATTAGGTCGTTTCTATTCTTCTGTTTCTATTTCGTGGAATAGTTTGAGGAGCACTGGTATTAGTCTTCTTTGAAGGTCTGGTAGAATTCTGCACTAAAACCATCTGGCCCTGGGTTTCTTTTTGGTTGGGAGGTTTTTAATGAATATTTCTATTTCCTTAGGGGTTGTAGGACTGTTTAGATAGTTTACCTGATCTTGATTTAACGTTGGTACATAGCATCTGTCTAGAAAGTCATCCATTTCATCTAGATTTTCCAGTTTTGTTGAGTGTAGGCTTTTATAGTAAGTTCTGATCATTTTTTGAATTTCCTAAGTTTCTGTTGTTAAGTCTTCCTTTTCATTTCTGATTTTGTTAATTTGGATACTGTTTCTCTGCCCTTTAGTTAGTTTAGCTATTGGATACTGTTTCTCTGCCCTTTAGTTAGTTTAGCTAAGGTTTTATCTGTCTTACTGATTTTCTCAAAGAACTAGCTCTTGATTTTGTTGTCATATACACAGCAGAGGACTGCCTAGTCTGGCCTCAGTGGGAAAAGATGCACTGAGGCCCCAGGGAAGGAAGATGCTTGGTGGAGAGGGGAGCGCCCTCTCAGAGGCAAGGGGGAGGAGGAATGGGATAAGGAACTATGAGAGGGGGATGGGGAGGGGGGCAACAGCTGTAATGTAAATAAATAAAATAATTTTAAAATAAATGAATAATTTAAACTGTAAACAATGAAAAAAACAAGAGGAGGGGTAGTGGTAGCAGCAGCAAGAGTAGCAATCACTCACTAGTCCAACTTGAAAGTCTGGAAAATCCTCATGCATTCAGTGTTGTATATTCAGATCAAATATATAATTCAATACTATACATCAAAGGTTCAATTACTATAATTAAGTCACTGTGATATTAAATTTCTGTCATAGCTGGGCATTGTAGTATGTACCTGTATCCCAGCATTCAGAAGGCTTAGGCAAGAAGACTATAGTAGAAGGCCACCCTAAACCACACAACAAGATTATCTGCCCTCCCAAAAAAAAAAGTCTCAGTACAATTGCATCTATTCATTCAGTGCCCTGAACAAATATTGTAGCACAACACACTATAAATTTCTGATTATGTGAAATTCAGATTTTATAAACCTGTTTTGTAATACATATGCCACTTAGTATGGAACATTAACTGAAAAATATAAGCTGAATGTCCTGCAAGAAGGCTCAGTGGGTAAAGACACCTGTTCCCAAGCTGGCAACTTGAGTTCAATCCCTAGGCCCTCATGGTGGAGGGAGCTGTCCTCTACTATCCACACTCACACTGCGGCATGTGTGCACACAAACTACAAGTATAATAATGGTTCTTCAAACACATTCTGGAGCTGGAAACACAGTGCCGCACTTAGAGCCTGTACTGCTCTTGCCTAGAACCAAACTGGGGGAGGGGGGTCCCAACCACCTCAAACTCCAGCTCCAGAGGGATCGGACACTCTGGCCACCACAGGCACCTGCACTTATGTGCACATACCTATATACAAACACATATACAAACAATTAAAAGTAAAATATTTTAAAAGTATATTCTTAAAAGAATAAAATTTAGCTTTACTCAGTGTGACTAAGATGTTTACTTTTATGAAGCTACAATTTTTTCTGATAAAAGAACACTTGGCATAAGGAGCCACACTTTGTAACCACTTCCTGCTATAATGCCAGTAGCCAGTACATCCAAATTAGAGTTCCTCTGAAGCCAATGAGTGGGCAGAACACAACTAGAGCCAAAATAGGAAGGAACACATGGGGTTTATTCTCTGGGAAAAAAAAAAAAAAAAACACAGCAGAGAAGGAAGGAGCATGGGGAAGCCATCTGTCACAAGAACTGTAACATGCCACCTCAATCTAGGCAATCAAGTTTTAGGTTTTAATTGTACTTGTGTGTTATAATGCTAATAGTTTTCAAATTTATTCATGTTAAATTATGAATGGAATGAACAAGAGGAAAAACAACAACAACAATGTCACCCCAACTATTGAAAAGAGCAATTCCTAGAAGCAAAGAGTAGGAGAGGGAAAGGATGGAGGAGGGAGGCGGGGAGGGAAAGAAGGAGGGGGGAGGGAGGGAGGGAGGGAGGGAGGGAGGGAGGGAGGGAGGGAGGAAGGGGAAGAACAATCAGAGTTGAGCATGATGACTCAGACCTGCAATGTCAACAGCCAAATACAGAGGCAAAAAGATTACAATAAGTTTAGGGCCAACCTGAGCTAAAATGTGAGGCCTAAAACCACCAAAACAAACAAACAAACAAACAAAACCCACAAAAAAAAAAAACCAAAGAAAAAACAAAAAAGCAGAAATCTGCCAATACTAACAAATTCAATTTCTTCTCATCAGTTTTCTATATACACTGTATTTCAAGCCTGTAAACAAGTTCTAAATTTTTCAAAATTGTTCAATAAATCAACTTCCCAAAGAAGAAGGTAAAACTGAAGCCACACATCAAAACTTCAGTGCAGCTAACCACTATCAACAGCCCCACCTTCATCTACACCTGAGTCCTTCTCGGGGCTCTCAACTTTAGAAAGGTAAAATCATTGGCATTAATACAGACCTTTATTACTACTGCTCTTTTTGTTTTTGTTCTTTGGGACACAGTCTTGTTTTATTTCCCTAACTGGCTGCGTTCTCACTATGAATCCCAGATTGGCCTTATACCTGCAACAGTCTTCTTTCCAAGTGCCCTACTCCTGCCCTAATTCCTATCACTTTTAAATCTCAAATTACAGTACACTTTAATACAGAAAAGGCAAAACCATTAGACTTCTATGTTTATGTGTATTAGCATTTTGCCTACACGTATGAATATGTATCACATGTGTGCCTGGTGGCCATGGTAGCCAGAATAGAGTTGGAAACCCTAGAACTGGAATTAGGAATAGTGAGACACTACATGGGTGCTGAGAACTGAACAGAGGTACTTTGGAAGAGTAGCAAGTTCTTTTAAGCACTGAAACGTTGTAGTGGTTTGAATATGCTTGGCCCAGGGAACGGCACTATTAAGAGATGTAGCCTTGTTAGAGGAAACGTGTCACTTTGAGGATGAGCAATGAGACCCGCCTCCTAATCACATGGGAACCAATCTTTTACCAGCCTTCAGATGAAGATATAGAATTCTTAGCTCCTCCTGCGCCATGGCTGCCTGGACACTATCATGTTCCCACCTTTGATGATAATGGACTGAACCTCTGAACCTGTAAGCCAGTCCCAATTAAACATTGTCTTTATTAGAGTTGCCTTGGTCATGGTGTCTGTTCACAGCAGTAAAACCCTAAGATAGAAATCATCTCTCCAGTCCCCGCAGACTTCTATTTATTTAATTCAGTAACATAGATGGTATCTAGAATGTAAGAGAGTTGCCTTTAAGCACATTATTAAAGCCAGGTACAATAGCAAACATGTGCAATCCCAGTACTCTAAAAGTTAAGCCAGGAAGATTTCAAGTTCAAAGACTATCCTGGGCTATACAGTGAGATGTCAAAAACCAAAATAAAAATAGTTTTTAAAAACATTTTATAAAATACAAATCACTATGCTTCTAATTTATTTGTAAACAATCTTTCATTCAAGAAGTTTTTGAAATCTGCCCCCTAAAAGTTCTCTCCCCTAAAAGCCTTACTTTTCTCAAAGAAAAACGGTGGACTAGTAAGACAGCTGGGTGAACGTGAATGTTTGGTGCCAAGCTCAGTGCATGATCCCAAGAACCCATGATAAAAAAGAATTGACTCCTAAATTGTCTTCTGACTTCCAAACAAGGGCCATAATACACACAAACACACAAACCATAAATTAAATCAGCCTATAAACCAGTAAATAATTAAAGATGTAAAAAGAAAAGAAAAAGAAAAAAGGAAAAGAGACTTGTTTGAATAGCTCCATCTAAATACCCAGTTACTGGAACCTAATTTTTTCCTTCAGACTTAGCACACAAAGCATACCTATTCTATGAAAACAAGAATTTTTTGATTAAAAAAGAATCACATTAAAAATTTTATTTTCTGGTTACTTCTGAATGTATTTCAATACATATTTTTAGTTTAAGATAATGACTTGAGAGGTATAAACATAATCCTAAAACAAAGATGTTAATTTATGAGGAGGGATAGAAGCTACCTTCTGTTGCAGGATATCTGATCACACTATGAGCCTCGAGGTTGTGTTATTTACTTTTAAAAAATAACAATAACCTGTTTCTAGCTGTAGTGTGGCTCAGATCTCAGCACATACCCTTAATTCCTCTGGCTGGAATATGGACACACCCTTAACACACACCTTTAACCTCAAACAATGAAGTTAAATTAGTTTATAGAGGAAGCATTCATATTTAAAAGTGATGTCTGACTGAGTGGCAGACAGAGATTTGACAGAATAGGATATGCCCAACTCTCCCGAGGAGACAGGGAAAGAGGAGCTTCTTAAGAGAGAGCAGTGCAGAAAAAGGAGGAAGGTGACAGTCTTACCGGGACAGTTTTATAGAGACAGGTTGAAAAGAGAATGAGCCAGTGAATGAAAGGGAGCCAGAAGATTAGAACAGATTCGCCAGAATTAATCTGAGGCCACGCAGTGCAATTCGGGGGTTGGGGGGAAGCACATTGAATCAGTCAGCTTGGAGAGGAGTTTGAAACAGAACAGCTGAAGAAACAGAACTAGGAAGGCGGGAGCTTATTCAGCAGTGAGTCTCAGAAGCTGGAAACATTCTAGACCTAGATAAAATTGTATGGAAGTTAGAAGGTTCCAGAACTAGGCCTAGGTTAACAGACTGAGGCAGTAAGCCTTGGAGACAACAATTACTACGGGAGAATAAAAGTTACTTTTACAGCCTTTCTCCAAATTGATAACTTATTATCCTAATGATATAAAAACTGGAGTCTTTCATGATTCAGAAATTATATATTTATTGTTCAAAAGTGCAGTAAGTAGAACATTACCAGGTACAACAACTCAATCAATAAAACTCTGGGGAAAACCCACAGAGTTAAATAAAAATTAACCAAATGTTTGCATATCATTAAGTAATGAATGTTGAATGCAAGTCTTCTGTGGTAACTGTAAGCAATTATAATATAAGATTCCTTCCTCTTTTCTAAAACAGTCAGTGTGGAAGTAAGACCATACAGAACTGTGGCAACACACAGCTAGTTCTGGACTAGAACATTTGGTAGTGCTGTCTTGAACAGCACACTATCTCTTAGTCTCAGTTGCTACCAAAGGGATCTAATATCTTGTCTGACCTCCACAGGTACTCAACACACATATGGTATACATATATACATGCAATCAATACAGCCATATACAAAAACAAACAAACAAACAAACAAAATGAATAAATCTAAAACATTAAAATAATTATTGAAAATATTGAGGGAGTGGGGGAGAGAGAGGGAGTGGGGAGAGGGAAAGAGAGAGACAGAGAGAGAGAGAGAGAGAGAGAGAGAGAGAGAGAGAGAGAGAGAGAGAACAAGAACACAGGCATGTGCACACAAATGAGCAAGCCAGCATTCATGCCACTTCATCCATTTTGGAGTCAGAGGAAAACCTATAGGAGTCAATTTCTTTTCTTTTCACCAAAGATGGACTCAAGTTATTAAATTTTGCAGCAAGTACTTTTATCCACTGAGCCACTATCTTCCTGGCC
This sequence comes from Rhabdomys pumilio, assembly GCA_030674055.1. Classification (NCBI taxonomy): domain Eukaryota; kingdom Metazoa; phylum Chordata; class Mammalia; order Rodentia; family Muridae; genus Rhabdomys; species Rhabdomys pumilio. Next base: position 60,232,431 of record JANHMN010000008.1, read on the forward strand.
ACCATATTAAAATCTACTTTCTTGCAAAGAACCATCCTTTATTCAATTCTAATTTTTTAATATTACTATCTTTTCTTTTGTAAATAACAGTAAATGTTTCTATTTGACAAGTTCTGATCATTATTCCCTATTTCTTCCTACTTTGTAACTTTTTATTGCTGTGCATAATTAAGTCCAGAGAATGGGCCTGTAGATAAGGGAGCTTATCACCAAGCTTGGTGACCTGAGTTTGAGTCCTGAACATACATGGAAGAAAGAGAAAATTAACTGCCCCAGAGTGTCCTCTGGCTTCCACATGCACACCATGGCACATATGTACATATGAAGAAGATAAATAAGTGCATATTTTTTAAGATGTTTAGGGGTTGGGGATTTAGCTCAGTGGTAGAGTGCTTGCCTAGCAAGCGCAAGGCCCTGGGTTCAGTCCTCAGCTCTGGAAAAAAAAAAAAAAATGACAAAATAAAGATGTTAAAATCAAGTCTGGGAATTGTTAATCTAATGCTTTCTGCCTAATTAAAACAAGGGAAGTGAGGCTGGAGCTCAGCAGTTAGGAGCATTTACAGTTCTTCCAGAAGACCAGAGTTAAGTATGACGTCAGGTGCTCACAACTTCCAGTAACTCAACTCCTGCAGAGCCAACTCCTGTGGCCTCTGGGGGCTCCTGCACTAGTGTGCATGGACCTACACACACGGAAATGTATTCTTAAGAAAAAAGAGAGAAGAAAGCACTGTTGTAATAACGAGCCTGCCCACAGAGACCAACTATATAAGCTACTCCACTGACATTTCCAACAGCTCAACAACTCCCTAGCCTCTAACTTCTCAATGTAAACCCCTTCTGAAGGGAGAGATCCTGTCATATTCCTAATTCTACTCTTGGGATTTCTTCTAAAATTAAAATATGAATGACTTTTAATCAGTCTTGAATTTAAGGAGTACTTTCTTAAAAAGTTTTTTTAGCAATTATTTTAATTTTTAATTTATTTTTGTGTATGGGTGTGTTGATTGCATGTATATATGTACACTTCATGTGTGTTGGATACCTGTGGAGTTCAGACAAGATATTATATCCCTTGAAACTAGAGTTAGGGATGTGAGCTACCATGTGGGTGCTAGGGACTGAACTCAGAGCCTCTGCACAAGTGCTCTTAACAACTGGGACATCTCTCCAGCCCTAATGAACATTTCACCCTGTTGTGCTTAAGCAAAAAGACCAAAACCACACCTTAGTTCACTTTGTTACCAGGTAAATATCTGTTATTAAGCAGAAATAAAACGTATACAGAATCCACATGTCCCTCTGTGAATTTTCAGTTCCTTCACCTGTAAACGCAGACCGTATCACTTATCTACAGGACTACTGTAAAGATCAGAAATAATACACCTGCTCAACAAGACGAAGCCATGCCTGGTCCCGGAAACTCATCCAACAGCCCAGTTGGTACAGCCGTGGATGTTGGAGGTGAACCTACACCAACAGCCACTTTACTAAGCCAGCATCACTCCTAATCCCATTCTAAACATTTGACCTTATGCCCACAGGTTAAATGGGCTTCTCACGCCTCATCACAGAAACTTACCTTTGAAACAGGCGAGACTGTTAAAGCAAATCACAACCAATCAAAATGCAGAAAACAAGAGATTCTGTGGTGCCTTGTCCCAGCTGCTACATCTACAGCACAAATCCTGAACCTAAAGCTCTGGGATTACTGAGAAAATGAAAGCAGAAAGATTGTAAAAAGCCAGACAAACAGAAGTTGCTGTGAAACGTAAACATGTAAAAACGTGAGAGCCCACACCCATTAGGTTCCATCAATATGGCTGCCCAAGCAAGATCTAAACACTGACAACACCAGTGGACAGAACATCAAGGGGGAAATCTTATGGAGCCTCAATCCTTAACAGAGAACTACAGACAATGGGGAATATAGAAAGTAGTAAAAATGGTCTCCATCGGGCAAGGGCTCCCTAACTGGTGATCCAATACCAAGTAGCCAGCTCAGATCATACACATATAGAGAACATTATTTGGACTAAGCAGATTGCATATATGGAGAACTAAAGAAAGAGGCCATGAATTTGACAGAGAGTAAGAGGAAGGTATATGGGAGGGACTGAAGGAAGGAAAAGAGAAATGTAATTATATACTTTCAAAAAATGGTAACAAATGTATAGAAAAGCATTGAGAGGGGCTGAGGTGCCTGTCTGCCAAGCCACATCCCAAGCACTCATTACAAGCTGAGATGAGAGCAAATGGGCAGAGCAGTCCTAAGCAGACAAATGGGTCCCAGAGCTCAGGGGCCAGAGAGGCTAGCTGAGTGGAGAAAGTCTAGGTCCAATGAAAGACCTTGCTACAACAAAGTGAGGTGAAGGGCCAGAAATTTGACTACAGGTACGGGCATATGCCACCAAGCCTGAAGACCTCAGTTCATCCCCAGACGCCACATGGTAGAAGGAAAGAACCAATTCCTACAACTTGTCCTCTGGCCACTACACATGCATTGTGTCATGTGTCAATCCAAAAAAAGAAATAAATAAAAACTTAAAAATAAAGTGAAGAGCAATTGAAAAAGACATCATTCTCAATCTTTGGTCTTCACATAAAAGCACACACATGTGCAAGGAGGTACACGTGAATACATCCATACATCACACACACCAAAACAGAAAGTATCCACTGTGCTCTATATGAACAGCGCTCTATAATAGCTATTAGTAGCAGCTGGCAACAGTACCATTACAAGAACATTGCAGAGGATACATAAAAATCAACATGTCAGATGTAATACCAGTTGTAATATAAATGAAACAAATAACTGGAATAACGTGAGCAAAATGTATCTTTCAATGATATGCATTTATACAAGGATAAATTTTTAAATTTAAAAAAATTTTAGCAAAATTTTTTGTAAGAAATTAAAAACAAAAGACAGTACAAAATGTAAGAGTTTAAAATGGCAGAGGGAGTAAATATAAGCACTGAATGTTGACTATACTAAAGAAATCTCCACTGCCTTAAGGGGGTTAAGTTTTCTTCACACAAGAACACATGGTTAAAAGTATTTGCAGTGTTTTGTTCCTAAATAACTGGCTAGAAATTCCTTACCACAGGAGGGGGTGGAGGGAGGCTGGAACATGACACATTTTTTTTTCAAGAGTATTGCATTCCTTTTGGGAAAGGACTCTATAATTCACAGATGAGTCATTATGGAAATAGGAATGTTAAATAATGAACATCACTGTAACTGAAAACTCTGCAAACTAATTACTCTACTCGAAGTTCCTGGTAGCTCCTCCAGGAATATTAAGGCTGATTTGCTATCCACATTAGTTATCTCCCATGTTTGTTACGCACTGTGACCCACTTCCTAAAAGCCCTTATAGGTCCCATGCTACTGACTGTCTTGTAGTAGCAGATTATACGGTACATTTGTACTTTAAAAATACACAAAATTTATATTCATGTAATGTTTAACTTTTCAATCAACTAACATTAATTGCATATTTATGTTAGACAGTCTTGCCTACATTTTTTTTTTTAATTTTCTTTTCTTTTGAGACAGGGTCTCACGATGTGGATAGCTATGGCTATCCTGAAACTTGCTCTCTAGACCAGGCTGGCCTCCAATTCAGAAATCCACGTGCCTCTGCCTCCCAAGTGCTGGGATTAAAGACATACAAAACCATGTTCAGCCCCTTGCCCACAATTTTATACATACTACTTCCTTTAACGTCACTTAAATATTACAACAAATAAAAATGTATTGTCCTCACTTAAGAAGGTTCAGGGAGATGATTCATCAGATAAAAGATATCTGTAGATCAAGTCTGACCAACCTGAGTTTGGAACCCAAGTAAAAACGACAGCAGATGTAGTGGTGGGCATGGAGAACCCTAGCACTCTACGTGAAATGAGAGGCAGAGACAGGAGAGTCAGTTGGAGGCCCACAGATGAAGCAAGCATACATACAGAGCACAGCGCAGAGTGAAGAAATCACGAGAGACCCCTCAAAACAACAGAAGGAAGAGATGACCTACAAGAAGCTGCCCTGACCTCCACACATAGCACAGTACGTACATGCCTGTGCTCTTGCTCACACGAACATAACAAAATAAGTAAATAAATCCCAAAAGCAGAACTGGTGAAACTTACAAGGCTGTACTTTACATGTAAAGGCTGATTTTTAGCCAACAACCCCAAAGAGAATTTCAACAGCCAAGCCATGTATTTATCAAGCTTAGGAGTGCCAACCTCGTTTTATGAATAATTCTTAAGTTGGAGCAGTGCAATTTAGTGAATGAGATCTCAGAGAATCCCACTAACATAACTGACAGAAAGACTGCCGTAGGCTTAACTCAACAATGGCTCAGGACTCTGTAAGCTTAATGGACTAGAAAAAAACCTAACTTGATCTCTTAGGTATAGACTGGGGTAACACAAAGGAAGGATTTTTTTGTTTGTTTGTTTTTTTGTTTTTAACTTTGTTGTTTGTTTTTTTGAGGCAGACTCTCACTACATAGCTCTCATTCTGTAGACCTGAACACACAGAGACTCACCTGCCTCTGCCTCTGCTGAGATTAAAGGCTTGAGTCAATATACCCCCCAGCTTTAAGGGAGATTTTCAATGAACATTACTGCAAATAACAGAGAAGTCAAAATACTTAATCTGTATTAAGGACTAACCTTCTGATTTCAGAAAGAAAAAATGAGTATTTTTTGAGATACACAGGGCAGTACAAAGTCAGTTTATAAAACGTTTCTAATTTTGTTTGTAGAGGAAAAACAGAACATTTCCAATACAAAGCTGTTTTCACACTGAAAGTACATTTTCTGCAATATTTCTCTTTTTCTTCAGAAATTTTCTCCTAGCTCATCATACAAACAAAACAAATTCCAATGTACTTGTTAACTAAAATGAAAGACTAGGAGAAAACTACCACAAAAAAAAAAAAAAAAAAAAAAAACCCAGACAACTTTTTAATGAAAAATGACATTCAGAGATTCTCAAATTTCCTACCATTAAAGAGAATAATTTATTAATCCAAAACACAAAAACTATCTGAATGAAAAAAACCCTATGTACAGCACTGCCGTCTAATAGTTTCTCCTCCTCCTCCCTGCTTAGGGCATGGGCACATACTAGCCTCGACTTCAGCGTCCCTATGAAACACAGTGAATTCTCCAATGTAACACCACTCTTATTATCATATTCACATCTAAGTACCTAAAGTCACACCCACTGGTCACATTATTTCCAAAAGCGTATGAAAAATCTATATTCAAATATAAGTAAAATAAGTAAATTCACCATTTCTTACTTTAATCTGGCTCTAATCTGAGTCCTCTATTGTTAATAATGACAGAAACACTTCCCTCTTGCTCTCAGTCCTTGTCCAAAGAGTTCTTCAAAACAGGAGTTCTCACAATGTGCACTTCCTCTCCACAGGTTTGTCTGCCATCTCTCCTCCCATCACCTCCACTGCCAGCAACAAAGGCTGCTCTTGAATAGCATTTACGTCACTCATCCCATTGTTCAAGAACTCCCCAGGCCAAGTTACTACCACTTTCCTCAAATTCTTCCTCTCAAAAATCAGATTAAGAAACAGTAGACACACACACACACACACACACACACACACACACACACACACACACTTGCAAGGGAAAACTCTATTATATCTCAATAAAGCTGTCACAAAGTGGGGGTGGAAGTGGGACTAACAAGATAGAGCAAAGGCACCTGCCACATGCTGTGGCAAGTGTGTGCCCATATACACACAAATGCATATTTGCACACAAAGAAAACAGTAAAATTAAAGTTATATATGGGAGGAAAGAAAAGAGATGAGTAGGTGTAGGACGAGGCAGACTTCTATTTATCCCCAAGTATGCCTTTACTTCACTCAGGCACACTTAAGAACAGAGAATGCACACAGCTGTCAAAGGCCTAGCTGGCCTCCACGGGCCACTTCCGAAGAGGGTGAGGCATTGCCTTCTAACTACCTGATACCTCCATCACATAGATAAAGCTTTTTAAGAAAATACATTCTGGAGATTGCTCACAAGTGAGAGTAAAATGTGACAGAAACAGATGCCTTCTGCCAACGGGAACTGTTTGACCTGGCAGAACAGTACAATACAGACTACAAGAGGTGAACTGCCCTAACCTTCAATCATGAGAGGTTCTTCTGACACTTGACACCCCCACAGAGGAGGGGACCAGTGCACAATGGCACTGACAGGGACAACCTGACTGGAAAGTTTTCAGATCTAGGACTTGAAGTGAAATGCTTTAATGATCTCAAAGAACAAGAAATACTGCTCAAAATTCATGAGGTATCAACCTCAAGCCAAGCAGATGCTGATGGCTTCCTGTGTCTTCCTGAACTATGTGTGAAGGCAACCACATTTATGCATGTGATGCCAACACTGAAAGTCAAAGACTGACTGGTTTATTCAAAGGAGACAAGTGTGAGAACCTGATTAGAAAACCCAAGGTGTTTATCATCCAGGCGTGTTGGAACCAACACGATGTGCCTGTGTTCATCTGGACATCACGGATCATCAGAAAGACCGGCTGGTCCACAGGGTCACCCAGGTGCACACCGTTGTCTCAGTGTACCCAGAAGTCCTCAGACTGTTACTCAGTTGCAGAGGGCAATTTCTCTCACCTAGAAAACCCTCATCTCACCTAGACTGGCTCATGGTACATTCAGGATTTGTGTGAGAGGTTGGCAAGATTATCAGCAGCTCCTTGGAGGTCAAGGTGAACAGAAAGGTCTCTCAGTGATGCACAGATCCAGGTCAACTGGCTTTGTCTCAATGCTAAAAAGCTGCATTTTTGTCCCTAATCTACTAAGTAGAGCCATTTGTCTTATCTACATACATTTTACACACATTTCCATTTTATAATAAAGCAGTTACAGTCTGTTGAAGTTTTCAATCCATCTATATAAAATGTTTCAAGGTTTAAAATGCCATAGAAAAGCGCTGTTTTGTATTTGTTAATTTTTTAACACATTGGATATAATAAAAGGGCTAAAACCCAGAAGTTCTCAGGAACTTAGTATGCATAAATTCTATTAGCACTCATTGCATTGTTAGTAAATTGCTAGTTTGCCTTACATTTTGTGACAGTATTTTATATAAAGTTTATTGTACAGTGTTTTTAAAGATTTTTGAAACTCAAGAATGAAATTGTTTTCATTTAATAAATATCTAAAACTCAGAGCTGAAGAGATGGCTCAGCAGTTAAGAGCACCGACTGCTCTTTCTAAGGACATGAGTTCATTTCCCAACAACCACATGGCAACTCATAACCTTCTTTAACTCCAGTTCCAGGGAATCCAATGACCTCTTCTGACCTCCACAGGTACCAGGCACACATGTGGTGCGTGTGCGTGTGCGTGTGCGTGTGCGTGTGTGCATGCGCGCACAAGCATGTTTTACATATATACATACACACACACAAACAGGAATAACGTGAATTTAGTCCCTGGAATACACATGAGAGAAGAAGAATACTGACTTCCAAAACTAAATAAATGAATGTGAAAGGGGGAGGGGCTTTTAAGAAGAAACGATTACTCTAGTTAGGGCTAGGGAAAGGTTCAGCGATAAAATGCTTGCCTAGCATACAAAAAGCTGGTGGTCTGCTCTGATCCTGAGTACTGCAAAAAATAAAAATTACTCTGACTAAGGATTAAATGTATTTTCTGATTCTTTTTGCCAAAAGAGAATAAAAAGTGAGTCTTCCGAATCACATTTAAGCTGCTGTTTTGAAAAGTCATGATAAATTAGCAAACACTTAAAAACAATTCTGTTCTGCTATAATGAAACCACTAACAGGTTGTAACTAAGTGGTACAGCCCTTGCTAAGCATGAACAAGGCCCTGGTATTCAATGCCTAATAGAAAATCAAAAGCTGGAATAGTGAGGTCCTATCTGAGAAAAGCAAAGAACTAAAATTAAATTTTAAAAAGACTTCCACACTAGATTGCAACATGAATTCCAGAGGAGAAAGAGTAGACTGAGAAATTTCAATTCTTTGGAAAATATGATTCTTACAACTAAACCATGTCAGAAACTTATGCAACTTTATTTGATTCACTGAATTATTTTCCAACTATCCTGCTATATTCCACGTAAATAAAGATAACTCTACAAGAAGAAATGGCCCATATTCCTTTATATATTTCTATTCGTTCAATGGCCTAATAAATAAAACTAAAATCCTACGCTAGGGGTATAGTTTAGTGGTAGAGCATTTGTTTATCATGTATAAGACCTTGGGTTCAATCTTCAGCACCTCAACAGAAAGGAGAAGCAGCCAATTCCAAAAAGAATAAATATTCTAAGTAAAAAGAAAACATCAGAGCTAGCAAGATGGTTCAGGAGGCAAAAGAATTTCTCTCCAGAGCCTGAGGGTGATCCTCAGAACCCACCGTGGAAGAAAACCTGTTCCCAGAGCTGTACCCTGACCTCCACACAAGCACCACAGCACAGGCATGTCTGAACACACACAAATACAATTTAAGCACAAAGAAAAACAAAACATTAAAGGTGCTCCATTTGCCACCCTACAATATTAAACAGAATATTCTATTCACACAAAATTTTAGTGACAGAGCATTAAAATAATTATTTACTGTGTGTATGTACATGTTCATGTGTTTACAGGAATGTGCAGGTAACATGCACACTTGTAGTTGTGCGTTCATGTAGAAGCTAAATCTTGATGTCAGATGCCTTCCAGAATCACTTTCCATCTCTGGTTACACCTGAACTTGAGGGTGCCACAAGACTAGCTGGGCAGCAACTGCTGGGATCTCCTATCTCCCTGTGGCTAGAATTACAGGTGCAGACCACCATGCCCAGCTGTTACATGGGACACAGGGACCAAACTCAGGTCCTCCCACTGGCATTTTACCAACTGAGCCATCTTCTCAGCCATAAAATAATTATTCTTAAAATAAGCATACAACTAAATTCAACACCCAGAACTCTTACAAGACATAATCAAGAAAGAAGTACAAGGGACTGGAGAGACAGCTCAGTGGTTAAGCACATGGCTATTCTCTTCTAGAAGTCCTTAGTTCAGCTGGGCAGTGGTGGCACATGCCTTTAATCCCAGCACTTGGAGGGCAGAGGCAGGCGGATTTCTGAGTTCAAGGGCAGCCTGGTCTACAGAGTGAGTTCCAGGACAGCCAGGGCTACACAAAGAAACCCTGTCTCGGAAAACCAAAAAAAAAAAAAAAAAAAAATAGAGGTCCTTAGTTCAATTCCCAACAACACTCTGCGTGTGTGTGTGTGTGTGTGTGTGTGTGTGTGTGTGTGTGTGTGTGTAATCATATATATGTGTGTGTGATGCGCGCGCACACACACACAAATAAACCTTTTTTTATTAAAGTACAATAGCTGGTGAAAATAAAATCTAAAATGTAACTTATCCAAAAAGCTTCACTATCTCTGTAACTACACAAAGCCCATAGTAAGATTTTCATTCTTCCCTATCAAGCTTACACTAAAGTCTTAGTCACAAATTCTTTAGAAGAAAAGGACTTCTTTGACCATATATGCATGTATCACACACACACTACACACTACTCTTTTTTTTTTTTTTTTTTTTTTTTTGGTTTTTTTCGAGACAGGGTTTCTCTGTGTAGTCCTGGCTGTCCTGGAACTCACTCTGTAGACCAGGCTGGCCTCAAACTCAGAAATCCGCCTGCCTCTGCCTCCCAAATGCTGGGATTAAAGGCGTGCGCCACCACCGCCCGGCTACACACTACTCTTAATCAACAACTATTTGAAAGTAAAGTAACAAAAGGAATCTGTGACATAGAAACACCTGAGAAGTTTTATCTTAGACACAAGTTTCTAGGAGAAGTCATAATAATGAGCCATGCCTATCAAGCAATCCTAAGCAAATATGTTTCTATACTGATAGGATTCTGGACCCAGCTCAATCAGATCAAACACTTAAAATGGTCCAAAATCTCCAGGCTCAAACAGAAATACAGAAATATATTTAATTGCTATAAATTCTAATGAACCAGTCTTCTTTGGAAATGAAAGATGTCTGACCCCTGGGAGCTAAGAGGAGGATAATGAATGCACTATTTAATTAGGGGCCCACTGCTAGTTGACTATAATCTATTAATTAGCATTCTCAGTGTCTGTATCTCACTGTACTGTCTTTATAATTGCACCCTTTGTTTTTGGGACTGAAGTTACACAATTTTAGAATTCTGTGGTAATTACAGTGGGTGCAAGAAGAATGTATCTGCCAGCACTGGTGTTTAATTAGGGCATGGGGTGGACCCAGACAAAGTAGTGTTCACCATCTTCAGCACATAATGGTTTCCTTGGCATGAAAAACCTGTGGACTGTTTCTTTCCCAGAAAAATACTAAGTACCCATAATTGTCTTCTCAGAAGATTAAATATTTTGCCTTTGAATGTAACATGGTAACTGAAAAAAGAATACTGAAATGATTTCTCTCCTGATCTCCATACTCCCTTAAAGTATACACATAAGAAAATGCTTTATTTATTGCAAAATCAAAAAATGTGCCAATAACTTTTTTCCTCAATAAACATCTCCAGGTCACTTGACAACAAACTACCTTATTGGTGGCTATGTTTTCGGCAAGACATGTTGATGATTAGGTAATTCAACAGTGTATTTGGTAATGCCAGATCTGCTTTTAATTTATGTACTGAGTGATCAAGACAGACTGAGAGACAATGAATCTACTCTTGAAAAAACCAGTTTGGGGCTGGTGGTCAGGCAAGCTAACATGAATCTAAGCACTTAGGGGTGGAAACAGAAGAGTTCCAGACCAGCCTACTTACTCTACACAGTGAAATAAGAGACGAGTGCTGAATTGACTTCAATTGTTTTAAAAAATATGAACCTTTTACTTACTTACTTTGGTATACCAATGAATATTTTTTATTGAGGTGACTTATAAAAATATGGGTGAGGGGAGCCAAGCACAGTGGCCCACGCCTTCAATCCTAGCACTCAGGAGGCAGAGGCAGGCAGATCTTTGTGAGTTTTAGGCCAGCCTGGTCTACAGAATGAGTTCCAGGACAGCCAGGGCTACACAGAGAGCCCTGTCTCAACATTCAAGCAAGCCAACAAAGTATCCCGCTCTTATGGGGCTGGAGAGATGGCTCACCAGTTAAGAGCACTAGCTGCTCTTCCAGAGGAACACACACAGCACCCACACGGCAGCTCCCAACTGTCATAACTCCAGTTCCAGAGGATCTGACACCCTCACACAGACATACAAGGAGACAATACATAACACCAATGCAAACAAAATAAAGGCTATGATTAAGGGGTTACCTACAGAGGCAGAGATGACTCAAGTGCAACTGTAGCACCAAAAAGCCTACTCCCTTTGCTTGGTTTTGTTCTGTTTTTCAAGAGAGGATTTCTCTGTGTAGCCCTGGTTGCCTTAGAACTCTCTAGACCAGGCTGGCCTAGGGCTCACAGAGATCTACCTTCCTCTGCCTCCTGAGTGCTGGGATTAAAGGAGTGCGCCGCTACCACCACCACCTCCTGATTAAAAGCCCACTCCAATACTGGTGATGACAATCTGAAGGCAGCAAGACAGGTCCAAGAATCTCCTACCACTGGCTAGGAAAATGCTCTTCCTTTGAACTGTCTCTGCAGTCCTGTGTTTGACTGTTTCTAATTTTGAATTTTGAGATAAAGTCTCAATATGTAACCCCAAGTTAACCCTGAATTCACTACCTAAGCAGTTGTCAAGATTTTCCTTTTTTTTGGGGGGGGGGGGGGTTGGCAGGGGAGCTTTTTGCTTTTTGACCTTTTTTTACACAGAGTTTCTCTGTGTAGCCTTGGCTGTCCTGGAACTTGTTCTATAGACCAGGCTGACCTCCAAGTCACAGAGATCCACCTACTTCTGCCTCCTGAGTGCTAAATTCAAAGGCGTGCACCACCACTGTCCAGCTTAAGTTTTGTTGTTGTTGTTGTTGTTGTTGTTGTTATTGCTTTGTGGTTTGTTTGCTTTTTTAATTTATGTGTGTGAGTGTTTTCTACCATGTATAGGACTAGATCTGAAAAAGGCTAAGAAAATAGAAACAGAATTCTAAAGTAAAAAAGGGTAAATAAAAAATAAAGGAACAAAGATGGGAGAAATCTAAGACAGGTTGACAAAGGAATGCCTCGTTTTATTTATATACGTGGATTCAGCCCATAAAGATAAGTGTATAAATGAAACTAACCTGGTTTTCTTCCTGCACAACTCGGTACTGCTCCTTCCAAATGGTGATTTTGGAAGCTTCATCTTTTCTCAAGGCCCGCTCTTTCTTCAGCTCTGGGCTCCAGAAGGTCTTGATGCTATTCATTGAAGAACTTAATTTGCTCTCCTTTACTTCCACATCTTTCCTCAAAAGATCATTTTCTCGTAATACTTCCTTCAGCTGTGTCTGCAGATCCATGATGGTGTTATCTCTTGCCTGACGAAGAGAGTGAGGTACAGTGGATGCCATGCTAACAGGAGGGAGGTGATGTTC
>JANHMN010000008.1:60245995-60268701 GCA_030674055.1 Rhabdomys pumilio
ACACACACACACACACACACACACACACACACACACACACACACACACACGGGGTGGGAGTGAGAAGAAATAGCTCTGGGCTCATCCCAGAGCTATATTAATGGATGCTGCAGCACACACATGCCAGTAACTGCAGCAGAAGAGGTAAAGGCCATCTTTACCTACAGCTGCCTTTCACATACACAAGACCCTAATCAAAAAATACAAGTTACGTCCTATTAACAGCAACAAACCTATAAAAAGTACCTTAAACCTAACAAAAATGTTCAAACATTTAAAATTCTGCTAGAAGACATAAAATAATACCTCAATAATAAAAAAAATAAGTAAGTAAAAAGTGACCCATACTGTAAAGGTATGTTCTTCACTCAGTTCATTAACAAAATCCCAGTAAATTTTCATGTAATTCGAAAATGCTGACTCTAAATTTTAAATGGAAGACTAGAAGTACAATAGCCAGCTCCAGAGGAATCAGATACCTCTGACCTCTGTGGCACTTGCAATCATGTGCATATAACCCATAACACATACACATAATTAAAATAATAAAAATAAATCTTAAAAAAAAATAGAATGTGCTCTTAGCCACTGAGCCATCTCTCCAGCCCTTCCTCCCTTTTTTTAAACTAACTTGGCAGGAAAACCTCTCCTTGATGTAAGGTTACCTAGTGCTCTTATGTGTAACACTGAGCATACGTATCATGTATTTCATCAATAAAATAATGTACATGATCATAGGATTCTGTACAATACCCAATAATGTTTTAAGTAAAATTCTGGGAAACAAAGTCACATCAGATCACCATACTCTCATAAAGAACCTCAGACTTATTATAAAGGCAGACATGTGACATGTTTATAATCCTAGCTACAGGGAGTCTGAGGCAGAAGGATCCAGAATTAGAAACCAGCTTGGGCTACATAGTAAGACCACATCTCAAAAACTAAGATGAAATAAAATAAACAAAACAAATAAGCCAGACAGACACGGTTGTATCTGCTTGTAATCCCAAGCACTGGGGAAGATAAAGCAAGAGGTTTCAAGTTCAAGGCCAACATGAGCTTTTACAAATTTCAAACCAAGCTGATGTATCTCCAGAAAAACTGTTCCAAAAAGATGGAACTGGAAAAAATTATAGGCTACTGTTTTTGCTCTTGGTTGCCCACCAAAACTTAATGGTAAGATCTGATTTCTGAGGACAGTATACACATTGGTCACAGAGCATAAATAGTTGGTAAAGACCAGAAAGCTTCCTCTCTGATGCCTACTTCTATAGCTATGCAGGTTATTGGAGAGAGAATGAAAGTCATCAACAATATTCCCAAGCTGTGAATAGCAATAAAGGGGCTGGCATAGCTGTTATGGAAGTAACCAATCACTTTCTGGTTAGATTTGAGGACTGTTCCACAGGAAGAAACACATGCTTGGTATTGCAAATCTAGCCAATTAACCCATGGCTGGGGAGCTTATAGGCCCCAGAGGTGAACCTACTATGATTATTTTGCTAAACAGACATAATACCACGATGCCCTCTAAATGTTATCTCTGCATGTGTAGAAACAATCACTCTTGGTTTCTTTGTGCACTGAATGATGGTTAACACAGAAACTCACTACTGGTGAGAGAAGTGCAGAGAATTAGTGGCTGTGGAGTGGTCAGCCTAGATGGGATGTACTGTACATCCTGCCCTCCAGGAGGCTCAGGGATCATCAAGGAAAGGGATCCAGAGATGTTATAAGAACCTGAGGTCAGGGAAAACACAGAGCAAAGAGTGTCTTTGCATGAGAGGACCACTACACTAAAGAACTCACAGCAGCTGTGGTTACCTGCACACGATCAAGCCAGTCAACAAGTGAAGGGGGTTAAAAGCCTGCACACACCCTTAACTGAAGAGCTATGAACAGCTGACAGCTTCTAGGGTAGGGAGAGTCAGTTTTCTTTCCGAGTATGGCCCCTTTCGTTAACCATATTCTGATGGGTGATTCAACATCCAGAAGAATATGAACACCACAAACTAGTCAATGGGTAACTGAACAAAACAAACAAACAAACAAACAAAAAAAAGACATAAAGCTGGAAGGATACCAAGGTTGGGATGGACTGGCTCTCAAAAACCAATAACCGGAATTTCTTACACAAAAAAGCTTTGCATATAGACTACGCACATCCACCATTATACTCTCTTTTCTGGACCCACTAACACCTACCTCAGTGTAAGCTATAAATGAGTAAGTATGATGCTTAAAGTGGGTCATCTGGGCAGTGGTGCACGCCTTTAATCGCAACACTAGGGAGGCAGAGGCAGGCAGATCTCAGTCTGAGGCCAGCCTGGTCTACAGAGCAAGTTCCAGGACAGCCAGGGGTACACAGAGAAACCCTGTCTCGAAAAACCAAGAAACAAACATAAAGTGGTTAAACAAGAACAGTTGTACATATGCAGATATATTTTTCTGAATACTTTTTACCATTGATTGGTTTGATCTAAATACAGAACCCAGAATACATTATTTCCTACCTTCTATCTGCCTATTCTGGACATTTCATATACAAGGGAAACAATGGTGACCTTTTTGGGTGAAAGGTTAAGGAGAAACAGCACAGAGTGTCAAACTCTTTGCTAAGTTGTTTCATAACACTCCAAATTCCACTTTTCATATTTACTACCTAATCTCAATGAGTTCTCAAAATAGAACAACAAAATCAAAGTCAAAGCCTGGCCACCACCATGCCACCACAAAGCTTCTAGATCATAAAAAGCACAAAATGTCAACACTGGCCCCACACCACAGATATACTTAGAATCTCTTAGGCAGAATCCTGCCGTATATCTAAATGCCCACATATACATCTATACAGTGACTGCACGGAACCTTCAACTCTCAATCTTTCTACAAAAGCTGACAGCAGACCATGGAAAATGCTTTAAGAGTAACATATTATAGTAACCTACCTTAAGTTAATCAGAATAGAACAGGCTCACATAAATGTGCTTTGAGACATTTACTGGAAGATGTAAAAGATGTGATTACTACCAGCAGCTACTTAAAGCACAGTCAGTAAGATTCTGGCCTAAATCTAAAACTCACTGTACCAGCCTGCTGTGCTAGGTTATCCTCATCTGTAACAATCACTTACTATCTGAAAAGGAGTTAAGTATTTTAAATTTTAAATTGTTTTTCACATTTTTTGAAAGAATTTTTTTTTCAAAAAGCTATAAAATTTCTAAGGTCAAGAAATATTAATTTTAAACTCTCTGAAAAAAATTTAAAAATCATACTAAAGTACAATGTAGCAGAATCACAATTTGAAATGAGCTACCATTTGAAAAAGAAGTTTCAATTTTTAATTATTTTTACATAGTAGTGGAGACTGAGCCCAGGGCTTTGCACAAGGTAAGAAAGGGTTACCATTGAGCTACATTTCCAACTCGCAAGTTTTTCTTTTTTGCTTGTGTTCTGAGACAGGATCTCACGTTCCCTAGTCTGGCTTCCAACCTGTTATGCAGCTGAGGATAGCCTTAAAGTCCTGATGCTCCTCCTTCCACTTTCTGAGTGCTGGGAGCACAAGCATGCCTACCATGCCCAACAACTACAAGTTTCGCTTTTACACTATTCTGCATGTTTCCTAAGTTCTAAGGTCGATGTTCAATGATGTTCATTACAGCATCACCTGTACCAACAAGAATGTAAGTTGTCAGCAACAGACTGGTTTAAGGAAATTCTGTTCTCTCCAAACTCTAAATATGCTTATCTTTACCTGACATATAAAGCAACCACAGTATATTGCAGTAAAACAGAAAATAAGTTGTGAAAGAATACATATAACAGAATCAGTAGTACACAAAATGATACAACACGCATATGTTCATATACACACAGGAATGATTCCAACCCTTAGGTCACAAGTAGCCAAGGTTAGCTAAGATAAGTCTCATGAAAAACTGTAACTTACTTAAAACATTACAAAAATTTTTGTGATTGTTTGCATGTATGTAATGTTTGCATTATATGGATCCATGTTGTGTATGTATGTCTATGTTAGAGGTCATAGGCTAATATAAGTTATCTTCCTTGGTTACTCTCTATCTTACATGTTGGGGAGTAGTTTTGTGCACTGTGAATTCAGATGCTGATTTCTATGCCCCGATACCTGGTTGCAGTCCAGATGATAACATGATCAAGCATCTCCAGTCTCTATGTTATATAAAAATGGATTTCCATCACCTCTGATTGGTTAATAGCTCTACAGATGATCAGCCAACTAGCTGGGCAGAGGAGATAGGCAGGATTTCCGACCCCAGTCAGGGGGTCCCAAAGGAGATCAGAGGGGGGTCGGGAGTAGAGAAGGACCAGGAGGAGAAGAAAATGTGGAGAAACCACGTGAAGAAATTAGAAAGATTCACCATGAGATTATGAGGAGAGAGCTGCCATGCAGACACACATGGACCAGAGCAAACCAGAGCAAGACCAGATGGCAAGGAAATTTGGCTGGGTAGTAGCACCCTAGTCCGGTTAGAGTAGATCAGAATCTGCACAGCTATTAGTGCTAGCTTGTTAATAAAAAATACTAGGGCTCTGTATCTTTATTTAGGAGCTAAAACAGGCATAGAAACACTCTGTAATTAATCAGGTACAAGATGGAGCAAAGAACTCCTCCTTCCCCAAGAATTACATTTACACTTACATACTGAGGCAGGATCTCTCACTTGAACGCAGAGCTCACTGATTTGGCTAATCTAGGTAAGCAGTCTGTCTACAGACTGTCTACCTCTGTCTCCAGAGTTCTAGGATTATAAACAGGTGGATACTAAGAATCCAAACTCTACTTCTCATATTTACACAACAAGCACACACACCTCCAAAGCCATTTTACTAGTCCCTTCTGAAAGCTTTGTGATCTGACTGTGTAGTTTTTAAGCGTGAACTTTAAAGGTGACGTTACATAGCTATATCAAAAGTAACAAAAAACCTGGGCCAGTGAACTCACCTCGTCAAGTAAAGGCGCTTTCCACCAAGCCCAACAATTTGAGTTCAATCCTAGGAATATGAGGGGAGGAGAAATGAGTCCTCAAGCTGTCTCTAATGGCTACACAAACGTTAACATAAATATTATTAGAAGAGCATCAGCCTGAGGCGGGAGAACTGAGAGTATGGGTCAGTATAGGGCACACAACAGACCTGTGTCTAACAAAAAGAAAGAGCAGATATTATTTTCATGTTTTAAAAAAACATGTTTATAAACTAAAACATTAAATAAGGACCATTCAGCACTAATTTTTATAGTAACCAATGACCAATGACAGAGGTGTGGATATTGAATGCTAGTATTCTTAGAACAGTAGGCTTAAAAAAAACAAAAACAGAAATGTACACATTAAAGAAAGCACTCATCTCTGTTACACCTTCCACATATAACTTAGTAAAACTAGGTTTGTTCAAACCATGTGTGCCTGACACACCTTACCCTGACTTATACAATCTTACCCTGACTGTAGACCAGAAACTAGAGATCACTGGCTACAGCAGCTCCAACAAAAGGGCATAGGAACATGAAAGAGAGTTTCTGATAGGAACAGCAAAATATGAAATTAAAGGTGCAATCATAATATTTGCCACTGTTATTATTTTTCCCTTTTATAGAGGGGTTAGTAACTCAGTTACAAATCAGGTAGATTACAGGTTTCAATAATTCTTATCAATTTAATCAAGTTAATGGTGAGTTCTGTCAACATTCTCACCATGACAAACATCTTGTCAAACAGACACTTAGGAGTAAACAATGTTGCTAATCAGAGCCCTCTTTGCTATCAACAATGTAATCTGCCACTCAGCTCAAGGGAGGCAAGCCCCAGGTGAGGCCTTCCCTGGACGCTAAGCCTCATTTACACTCATCTTTTAGAATGCTAAAATACTCAACTGTAACTTTAATTATCTTACATTTTATACCAAATCTCACCCTAAAATAAATCACGAGCATGGTATAGTACGATATGGGCATGTCATCCCAGCGACTTGGGAGATGGAGCCAGGAGAACCACTTGAACCCAAGTTAGACAACAGCAGCAGGAAATGCTTAATGGTAAGTTCCTGTCTATTAAAAAATAATGAAATTTAAAACCAGAAGTACCTGTTCACAATTTCTAACCCATAAACCCAAATTCCAAAATCTCACAAAATACAAAATGTTTGAAACTAATCTGGTGGCCTAACCAGGCTTGTACCAAACGGAACTAGCAACATGTGAGATGAACGAACAAAGCCACAATCCCTGAAACCTGCTTTACAATCCTGGAGATGGGTCGGCAGTTATGAGCTCATACTGTTCCTTCAGAGAACCACAGTACAACTCCCAGCACCCACAAATGCAGCTCAAAACCGCCTGTAACTCCATAATCACGAAAGACAAATCCCCACCCAGCATAGTGGCACACAAACACATATACACAAAACAAACAATAAATAAATGTAACTTTTTTAAAAAGTGGAGAAACATTAAGGAAAATGCCTGAAGGAATGTAAGTAAAATTGTTTAAAACAAAAATATTTAAGAAATTCTTTAATAAACATGAATTTTAACTTCCACTTAATTAACGACACAAGTTAAAACTAAGTACATTTGATCTCAACAGATATGAAAAACATCCATTTGTTAATTATTAATGATGAAAATTTTAGGATTAAAAAGAAACTTTCTTAATTCAATAAAAGGCATGCACTAAAGCAGCCAAAACAAGTATCTGTAGAGAAATAACTCTGAAGGTGCTTTGAAAGCTACAGACTGTATGTAAGACCCTCAAGACAGGATGGAAGGCCTAAAAAGAACTGCTACCAGAGCAGGGCATGGAGGCATGCCTGTAATCCAGCACAGGAGCATGAGTCAGAGACATCTCCACCTTGAGGCCAGCCCAGACTAAATAGAAAGATCTTGTCAGGGGAAAAAAAAAAGGCTAGTTATCTCTGTTATCTCCTACAGCTTTCCTACAGCTTTCCTCTAGAAGCTAACATCACACTGGGTCACAGCCTCCTGCAGTCTAATGAGGCATTACAACCACCAAGCTGAGTAGGACTTGATAGTACATATTGAAGCCACCTTCGACAGATCAGGGTCTGAAGAGTAGGACTGGAGTCATCAGAACACAAATACACACACACACACACACACACAGAGAGAGAGAGAGAGAGAGAGAGAGAGAGAGGCATCTTCTTGATAGTCCAAACAGGTTCTTCTTAACTTTATTTTAGGGCGAGAAATACACACACTTGTTGGACAAAGCAAGGCTCCAACAACTATTTTTTCTTCCACAGCTTATATCCCCCAGTAAAATCTTTCAAGCAGTATAACAATTGCAATGTGGTCACACTCTATTTCTCTTCATGTAACAATGACATTGAGCACAAGGAAAAAAGCAGCATGTTCTCCAATACTTTTACATGATTAAACATTTTATATGTTATAGGTAGAAAATAAATTATTCCCAAGAACCCACATACATCTGTGTCTAAGCAACTTGTTACAGGTTAACAAAGTGTAATCAAGCAAGGTGACTTTCCCAGCCAGTCTCTCATATCAGCTGCAACTTGTGGTCACAAAGAAATGATCAGTCATTTTATTATTTATCTTAAAAAATAATCATATAAAAAAATCTTAAAAAGAAGACAACTAACCTAAACTTTTATATAAAAAACAACCAGTCATTTCTACTTTAAATCCTCAGGGTGCACATCTACTCATTAACAATTTTTTATTAAATCATATCAGGAAGCCTAGGGCAAAAATGGTTACAAGAAATTAATCATCGCCTTGATCACCAACTCAGCTATAGCAAGAGAGGCGCATCAGCTAGTGCTAGTCGGGCTGCCGTCTAACTAGAGAGGCGCATCAGCTAGTGCTAGTCGGGCTGCCGTTGTTCTTGTTCCCTAACACAAAAAATCCCTCACTCAATTAGCAAAAGTGTGCTTTTCTGAACTTTACATTGGTCCCCAAGATTTTCTAAGTCAAAGCCACTAACAAAAAATCTTAACCTAACTAAACTGACAATCTACATCTCTAAGTTCTTTCTAAGGGTGGTGATCATTACGAGTAATCTACACCTCTAAGTTCTGAGGGTGATGTTGAATCATTAATCCGCTCCACTAGCAATGCTTGCAAAAGATCAATCACTTCACTGTTACTGTAAATGCCAATGACACTGCCCGGTGAGGGGCTGGAAACCCCTTTAGAGTTTCCATACAACTCACAGATTTATGAGGGATGTTATGACCTCAAAGGCAACAGAGCGAAACTCCACAACAGCACGTAGTACTGAGGACATGCAGTCCTCAGGGCTCTACGTCTCTGAGACACACCCATCATGATTGTTCTAACCAGTGGGCGACCCTCCAGAGTTCTGAAAGCTGTTTGCTATTCCTCTTGCAGGAAGACACATACTCTACTCCCAGCACTAAGAAGGTGCAGACAGTAGGATCAGGAGTTAAAAGTCAGATTGTGCCATAGGAGATCCTATCTCCAGGAAAAAAAACAAGTCCCCTTACGCAGCAACCTAGACTAGATTCTTAACAATAGACCGTCCCCAAGCTGACAATTAAACACTTTCATTTCCGTTACCCTTTGACAACTGGCATGAAGACCAGAGCACCAGAAATTTGGCTTATTCTTCTATCTGTTAAGTGATAAACTGTTAGATCTAAAAGGGCTCATCTTATCAAGTCTCGGCTTGGCCAGGCCTTACGTGTGTCTTGTGTTTGATATTTTAATACTTAACAGAGATAAAGACAAAAAGTTCTGAGAAGTAAATGGCAAGGACCTCTCCATCACCATCCTATGCAACCAAATGCTAGAAATCCTAAACAGGGAAGCAGAAAAAAGGGCACCTGCATTGCAAAGAAAAAACAGTAACAACTTACACATTATACAACATGGAAATCAAAGAGAGAAAGTTATTAGCTGGCAAAACTTAGAAAAACACAGCCTATTCTGAAAATTCAAATTTGTCTCCATATTTCAACAATAAACAGAAAATAAATTTTATTTCAAAATTCTCTTGACAACCAGACTTACCGCTTGTGCTCCCAGTACTAGAAGCTAAAGCATGATAACTGTCATGGAACCAAGATCATTACAAACTGAAATCAGCTTGGACTACAAAGTATGACCCCATTTTCAAGAATTAAATAATTAAGCTAGGCATGGTAGCACAGTCCTTTAATTTTAACACTCAAGACACTGATTGGATATCCGTGAGTTCTAAGCTAGTCAGGACTAAATAATGAGGCGTGAGGGGTTAAGTTTATTACTTACTAAATGAATCAATAAAATTATTTAAATAAGAGCCAGAAACCATGGCATATGCTTGTAGTCCGAGCTATTTGGAAGGCTAGAACAGGAAGCTGAGGTGGCAGGCTAACTTAAGCCTGGGAGTTACAGCCCGCCTGAACAACACTGTGAGATCATGTCTTGTTTAAAAAAAATAGTAATAACACAAACAAGTCTACTACAGTAGCATAAATGAAACAAAGGCGGTGTAAGAAAGAATACGGCAAAAGAAAAAAGCTACAAACTATTCCTGGTCCTGATGCAGTGGCTCACACCTGTAATCCCAGCATTCTGGGCAGCTGAGGTAAGACTGCCGTAAATTGGAGGTTACCTTAGCAAGACAATGTCTCCAAAAGCAAACAAAAAACAAGTAAAGGACTTTTGGGATGGCTCATCACTTGCCACAAAGCCTGATAACCTGCATCTAGTACCTGGGATCCACAAGGTAGGAGGAGCCAACCAAGTATCACAAGTTGTCTTCTGACCTCCACAAGCTCTCCATGTCTGTCTGCCTCTCTATCTGTCTTTGTTTCTATCTCTGTCTTTCTCCCTCTCACACACAAATAAATAAATGTAATTTTAAAATAATCATCTAAGAAATGAAAAACAATAGAATCACATTTAAGAATTTTAGACTTCACATCATAAAGCAGTGATCTTACCCAACTTCTAAGTCCAGCCAAATTCTAACTTAGGACCTCAACTTCCTTTTATCTTTTGAGGGAGTTCATGTATGTGAGAGCAGGCACAATCATGTCTTGACCCACATCTTTCAAAAGTCAGAGAACAACCCCAGGTGTCTGCTCACCTCCCACCTTATCTAAGACCTACCCAGTGGGATTTTTGTTTTGTTTTTGTTTCTTGGAACATGGGTTCATATTTAACCCTTGAGCTTGTTATACAGCCGAGAATAACCTGGAACTCTGATATTCCAGCCTCTACCCTGAGTTCTGCAATTGCAGACTTATATGATCATGTCCAATCAATGAAGTGAAAAGCATCTAACACAGGACCTAAAGCAAGCTAGGCAAGCAGGCTACTACTGTGTAGCTGCGGTCCTGTATGCTTGGTTCACTATGATAGCAATTGAATCCTAGAGCACCAAGCATACCGGAGCTGTCTATGGCCCAATTTTGTTCCTTTTGAGACTCCGTCTCTCTACATCGCCTAGGCTATCCTGGAACTCACTATGTAGACCAGGCTGGCTTTGAACTCATAGAGATCCACCACGTCTGCCTC
Organism: Rhabdomys pumilio; assembly: GCA_030674055.1. Lineage (NCBI taxonomy): Eukaryota > Metazoa > Chordata > Mammalia > Rodentia > Muridae > Rhabdomys > Rhabdomys pumilio. The sequence continues at coordinate 60,256,548 of JANHMN010000008.1, forward strand.
TGGAATTAAAGTATATACCACCACCTCAATACATTTCTTTTTCTTTTATTTTAGTTTTTTTGTTTGTTGTTTTTGTTGTTGTTGTTGTTTGAGACAAAGTTTCTCTGTTTGGCCCTGGCTGTCCTAGAACTCACTCTGTAGACCAGGCTAGTCTTGAACTCAGAGATCTACCTAGCTCTGCCTCCCAAATGCTAGGATTAAAGATGTGCACCACCACACCCGGCCCTCATGCAGTTCTTATTCTGACAAACTGATTCCAATTTTAAAATGAAAATCCAACAGACCCACAGCCAAACATTTTGCATAGTTTTATTAAGTCATTAGTCAAACACTATTTTATAGTATATGCTGATTAGTTTTAGTATAATTATACAACCATCACAATGTTTAAAACACTTCAACTAACACCAAAAAAGTTGCTTATGCCAAGCATGGTGGCACCCACCTACAAACCCAGCATTCAGGAAGCTAAGGTAAGAGGCCAGCCTGGGCTCCTAATATTCATTTTCAGTTATTCCTCAATCCTATGCATCGATCCAACCACAACTGATTTGATAGACTTCCCCATAAACTTCTCATAAATAAAATTATAAGCCTGTTATTTCTTCATTTGGCATAACATTTTGAGGCTATTTATGTGAGATTTATTAGTAGTCTGTTCCTTTTTATTGTTCATCAGCTCACCTGCTCCCAAATTTTGCTGTTGTAATTAATGCTGCTGTGAATATCCACGCACAAATCTGTGGACATGTTTTCATTTCCTCTTTTGTAGACACCTAATTACAAAAGCTAAGGGCATACAGTAAATATGTTTGACTTATTTCCATACTACTGTAACATTTAATAGCGCTGCCAGCCGTGCACAGGCCTGCCGGCTCCTCACCCCCTCACCTGCACTATCCTATTCTTTTCATCTGAGCTATTCTCCAAGGGTGTGGGTGCCTATCTCACTGCGGTGTCTCTCATCTAGTGACTAATGGTGGGAAATATCTTTCCCAAGTGCTTACTACCATGGCAGTGAAGGCTCCATTCAAATCTTTTGTTCACATTTTCTTGGCTTGTTTATCTTATTAGTAAGAGTTCCTCATATGTCCTAAATGCAAAGGAGCTTGCATTTAGATGGAGACATGGCTCAGAAATTTCAACAGCTTACAGTTCTGTAAGAAGGCAGAGTTCAGACCTTACCACCCACGGGCTGCTCACAAACACCCGGAACTCCAGCTCCAAAGGAGCCGATGATCCCTTCTCATTTCTGTGAGTACTCACACAAACACACACATAAAAATAAAATCTTTAAAAATAAAAATAATGTTCTAAATAAAAAATACAAATCCTCTATCAACTACATGATTGCAAGTATTTTTCTCCAATTTGTCATTTTTTTTTTTTAAATTTTGTTAGTGACTACATTTAACTTTCAACTTGTTTGTTGGGTTTTTTTTTTGGAGGGGGGTAAGGGGGGAACAGGGTCTCTATGTAGTTCTGTATGCCCTGGAACTTACTATGTAGACCAGGTTGGTAGACAAAGATTCAGCTGTCTCTGTTCCACCTTGCAACCTAACCTACCTATCCCTGTCCCGGTGGCCCTAGTGCGAAGATTAAAGGCATGTACCACCACACCTGGCCAAAAACTTAATTTTGATAAACATCAAATTGTCGTATTTTCTTTTATGAGTTCTGCTTTTAATCTTGTTTCTAGAAAGCCCTAGCTGAGCAAGGGTGCACCACTAACTTGAGAAGCAGAAGGGAAAGTCACTTGGGCCTGACAGTTTAGCATCATCCTGGAAAACAGAACTATAAACCCAGGAATCCATCTCAAAACAAAATCCTGGAAAGAAGGACAGCAGCAGCCAGGAGGAGAAGCAGGAGGTGAGGGGCAGAATGATTGAGGCTCACACACACCTGTGAGTACAATGGCACTTACTACTTTGTATGCCGACCTAAAACACTAACTTAAAAACTTCTCTCCTCAGAATTTCTCCTATGAGGTAAAATTTGAGGGTCTTTGTTTGTCTTGTGTATGTGGTAGTCAACTGTTCTATTACTCTCCCCCGTTGAATATCCTAGCACCTCTGTCAAAAATTAATCAGCTGGGCATGGTGGCACACACCTTTGATTCCAGTGGCTCAGGAGGCAGAGGCAGGCCATCTACACAGTGAGTTCCAAGAGTTACCCTATCTCAAAAAGAAACAAACAAACCTAATTGACCAGAATGTGATCAGCACCCAAAAGAGACATCTGTGCACCCATGTGTATTTACAATAGTAAATATAAATATAATATAAATATAAATAGTAAATATTGCAGTATTTACAATAGTAAAGATATAGAATCAGCCTAGATGAAAAGAAATATATATGTATTAGTCATCATAAAGAATGAAATTATGTCATTTGCAGTAAAACAGAACTATGTCCTAGCTTCTCGGTTGCTGTGATAAACACTGACCAAAAGCAGCTTGGGAATGGCAGGGCTGATTTGCCTTACACATTACAGTCCATCTCTGAGGGAAACCCAAGCAGGAACTCAAAGCATCCTGGAGACAAGAACTGAAGCAGAAAGTGTGGCGGAGTGCTGCTTTATGGCTTCCTTCTCTTGGCTTGCTCAGACTGTGTTCTAACAGCACCCAGGACCTTCTACTCAGAAGTAGCATCACCGACAGTGAGTGGGTGTGCGCTCCCACCTCAACCAACAGTCAAGACGATGCTCTCTGCAGGCCAGTATAATGGAAGCATCTTCTCAGCTGAGGTTCTCTCTTCCCAGATGACCCTAGCTGTGTCAAGGTGATGAAGAAGTAACCAGTACAAACTGGACATTGTTATAGAAATTATACAGAGGGGAAAAAAATCAAATGTTTTCTTTCATATGTAGAAACTGGAGGGGGAAGTATGTTATATTCATACAACAGAATACCATCCAGCAATGAAAGTGAACAAACCTCAGTGATTCATAATCAAAAATCTCTCAAAATGACATATCAAGATTCCAGTATAAAAGAATAGGATATATATGATTCCATATAGATGAAGTTGAAAAGTAGGAATAAACCTAGGAAAGCCTATACAGTAGCCCCTTACCATGCAGCTCCACTGTCTGTGGTTTCAGGTACCAAACAGTAAGCTAAAATATGATGATATTAAGTGGGAAATTGCAGGAATAAGCAGTAAGCTCTAAATCATATGTTATTAAATAACATCAAAATATCTCATGCCATTGAGTTCACCTTTCCCAGGAATCTACTGAATCCATGCTGTCTATGCTACCTATCCATTAGTGTCTTGGTGGCTTGCTAATTAGCTCTGCTATCAAGATGCTGAGTCCAAGTACCCTTTCCAGAGCAGCCTAACACTATGTCTCAATACCTACGCCATTCACCTCAATACACTTCATCCCATAGGCAATTGTACCATTTCACATTATCTCAAGGGCTGGACACAAAGTCAAAACAGTGCTGCGGGGCTGAAATTGAAATACTCGGGGGACGGAGACAGGAGGATCACAAGTTCCAGACCAGTCTAGACTACCTAGAGAACTTCTTTCAAAAAGGGGGATGGGGTGGCAGAATAGCTAGGTGTGATGGTGCATGCCTTTAATCCCAGCACTCATAAGGAGAGGTAGGCAGATCTCTTCGAGTTCAAAATCAATTCTACATAGTGAGATTCAGGCTAGAAGGGCCACAGTGAGACCATGTCTAGCTAGATGGATGGATGGATGGATGGATGGATGGATGGATGGATAGATGGATGGGTGGATAAATGGATACGTGGGTGGGAGGGAGGGAGAGTAGGTATACAATTCAATAAGGTAGGTAAGTTGATTAGTTGTCCTCAAATATATTATATAGTCCAATGTGCCCTCTAACTCCTGCCTCAGCTTCCTAAATGCTGGGCTGACAGGTGGATCTTCTGTCTCACTACAGAAGAGGCAGTCTACAGTATGAGTCACACAGGACAGTGGCTATGTCTCAATAAAGCAGGAGTGGACTAGACTGTGATGAGTACAGAAAGCTTCTAGAATGGTGACTGAAGTTTAAAGTCTAAACTTTGATTTTCCAAAATGGCTTTACATTAATATCACAAATGTTAAACCTAAGGCATTTCCCCCGGAACGCTGGTTAATTCCGAATGAAAGGCTTTCAGATAAACAGTAACAATGGGGAAGTTAAGGTAATATATTCAGAGAATGGTAAGGTGAGACTGTTTACTCATCTATAGTGTACCACGATAAAACCAGAAAAATGCAGGGGATTCATTTTATTATCTGGTGAACGACTAACAACGATAGTTTAATGACTACCAAATCATTTTGGTGGCTCACACTTAGAATATAATCCCAATACTAGGAATGCTGAGGTGAGAGGACTGCAAATTCAAGGCTTGCCCGGGCTACATAGTGAGACTCTATCTCAGAAAAGAAGTAAAATTAAACAGTTATCCTTCTAAAACATACTTGATAGTGTGTCCTAATTAAAAGTTCATAGCTTCCCTGGGGGGGAGGGGCGCGCACCTTTAATTCCAGCCCTTGGGAGGCTGAGGCAGGTGCATCTCTTAGTTCCTGGCTAGCCTAGTCTACAGACTGAGTTACAGGCCAGCCAAGGCTACACAGGGAAACTGTGTCTCAAAAAAACAAGCAAACAAACAAACAAACAAAAAGTGCTCATACTTTCATAGGTAGGAGCAAAGGCTAAAGAATCTTACTTAGCACTCATTCAAAGCTCACAACCCAGGAGGGAATGCATTAAATACCTCTTAAAAAATATTCACACCAACACTGAACACTACCACACTTATAAAACAATTAATAAAAAATAGTAAACTAGGAGGTAGAAAAGAGGGAGAAACCACATATATTTCTGGATTGGTGTGCTGACTAAGAAACACCAGAAAAGAGCAGACATCATACATTCAGGCTGGAATGTACTAAGTCTAAGGATCCGCTGATGGAAATAGTGAGCATAGTTAAATACACTGGTTCTCACACTCAGGATAGAAGGACCCTTAAAGATGAGAATACATCCTCAACATTAGAGAAAACACAGGAAATAGAATGGCCTGGAGAAATTCAACCATTTAATGAGTAGGTAGAAAAAAGGATTCCAAAGGTAACTGAAAGCAGAGCTGAGAGCCTGAGCAAGAAACACAGGAGCACCCTCTAAAAATCCTCAAGGGAGAGATTTACAAATGGCACCTGCCTGTAATTCTAGCACTTGGAAAAAGCTGAAAAGAGACAAGTAATGTGAATTTGAGACCAGCCTGAGCTATGTAGTGAGTTCAAAACCATCCTGGAAGACACAAAACCTTGTCTAAAAAAAAAAAAAAAGAAAAAAGAAAAAGAAAAAGAAGAGGAGGAGGAGAAAGAAGAGGAGGAAGAAAAGAGCAGAGCAGAGCAGAGCAGAGCAGGGCAGAGGAGAGCAGAGAGAGCAGAGGAGAGCAGAGAGAGCAGAGAGAGCAGAGAGAGCAGAGAGAGCAGAGAGAGCAGAGAGAGCAGAGAGAACAAAGAGAGCAAAGAGAGCAAAGAAAGCAGAGAGCAGAGAGCAGAGAGCAGAGAGCAGAGCAGAGCAACTGTGAAGTCTGCTGTGGCAGGCAGTTTCCAACATGGGTATTCTCTGCCTCCAAGTAGTCATGGCATTATGAAATCCCATCTTGAGTTTGTTGGATCTAAACACCATCTAATATACAAAATACAGCAAAAGTGAGAGCACATCACTTACAAGATTTACAAAACACTGTGGCTAGTATCTCCCCACTTCCCTCCAGAGCTCTTGATACAAGGGATACAAGGTGCCATTGTTGTAAGTGCCCGCATAAACCCATGCAGGGATCCAAATGGCAGTGAACAGCCAACAAAAACCTGAAGCCTACCACCAGCCATTCCTGAAGCTCTGAGATCACAGCAACCTCAGTCAACACCTCCACACCCTTACTGATGACCCTGAATCAGAGGCACCAAACACAACCAGACTTCTAACACAAACTATCAAAGGAGAAATGTTTCTTATTTTAAATTTGGGGGTCATTTATTATGTAGCAACAGACCACAGGTACAGTTGCTAAAGGATTAAATACAAGGACAGAAAAACAGCCACTGGCTATATTCATGTGCTATTTTCAGTCTCAGTAAAATCATAAAGATGACACAGAAGGAAAAGAAATCACAGCTGGAAAAAAAAAAAGGAAGAATACAATAAAGGTGGACAGCTCTTCTCAAGAAATGTGGCTCTAAAGCTGGAGATGGCGGAGATGGTGGCTCCAGCCTGGAACCCCTGAGTCTGGACAGAGCAGGTACAAGTGAGGACCGAGAGCTCAGGGCACAGTGAACTTGAGGACAGACAAGACTGGGCTTCAGGAAACTCTGACTCAAAAATAAAATAATAAAATCGAACCATAAAGTTTGACTGCAAAGCTGAAAGCAGCTTAGAACAATAAAATATGGAGGTGTAGAATTTCTCAAGAAGAGACTTTTTAAGTTAAGAAATGGTAAGAAACCAAAAGAGAAAATTTACTTTCTTGAGAAGTCTGCCGAAGTCTTCTTTCTGCCTTAGAAAACTCTTGTCACTCAGCCCTTTTTCAGTCTCCCATGCCATACCCAATAATGAGAAATGGCCTTCACCAGGCCGCTATTCCTAAACCCCCATGAAGATCTTACTGTGCTTCTCATGCTATTCAGCCAACATAGTCTTTCTACTTCACCCTCCTCACTGACTTCTGACAACCACTGGAGGATGCATACGCACCAGCTTCACAGTGGTTGCTATGCTCTACACCACCACTCCTGCTCCAGTGCTGTCGGTTCAACATACACATGAATGCGTCCTTTAACTCTCCGTCCTCAGTAAGCAACTCTATGTTCTGGCTTCAGCCATTCAATCACTTGTACTATTATCCATTCAGTCATCAAATATAGTAACGACCTATTATTTGCTCAGCAGAGAACACATGACAGATAGTCACTGTCCTAATAAAATATAGGACTTTTTTTCATATTTTCCACAAAGACAGCATGAAAAGATGTAGCTGAAATCCAGTACATGATAACTACATTTCTTTTATGCATCAGTCAAGTAACTAGATCATTCTATAAAACTGGTATTGTCTGGTGTGATTCAGTGGATCTCTGTGGACTCCTAGAGATCACTACTTCCCTTGAAAGGGTTCAAAACTATCTATTAAGAGAATCTATTCTAAAATAAAGCCAGAGTTCATCATTAGACAAGAAAAATGAAATATTTCTTAATACAATTTTAAAATGACTAAATAGCATTTAATTGCACAAAAATTTACTGGCAGGAAAAACAAAAATTAGACATCATAATACATGCCTAAAATTCCAGCCCTCTGTAGGTGGAAGTAGAAGGATTGTCACTTGGTCCAGAACAGGGAGTTAGATTAGATATTCTCTCTCTCTCTCTCTCTCTCTCTCTCTCTCTCTCTCTCTCTCTCTCTTTCACACACACACACACACACACACACACACACACACACACACACACACACACACACACACGGAAGCCTCAGAGATTGTCCAATGCACTGCTGCTCTTGCAAAGAACTGGGGTTCAATTTCCAGCACCCATTTGGCAGCTCACAACCAACTATAACTCCAGTTCCAGTTCCAAGAGATCCAATGCCCCTTTCCAGACACCACAGGCACCATGCACACTCGTATGGCACAGAGGGTACAGACATAAGAGTAGGCAAAACACCCATACACATACAATGGAATAATGTAGGTTTTTTTTTTAAAGTTTTTAACAAAAAAAGAGAAATAGTGATTAAAAGAGAAATAGAAAAATTAAGGAATGGAAGAAACTGTTCCCTGAGTTCTTGATATGATACATTTACTATTTCAGCATATAATATTATGTATATAAGAATAAAAACAAAAATCACAGACATCTTCTTTGTTCATTTTTAACTTTTCTAATCAGTTCAGGCAAATAAAAGAACTGAATGATGCTTGTACCTGTCTCATCTACCTCACAACAGGATACTGAGTCATCTGCGTTGCTAGACATTACAGTCAAGCCGAGTTCTCGTGCCCAACATGCTGGCATACCTAACAGTGACTGAGTTGATCATTTCTTTTCCTCCTGTAGAACACCATGCTTTTCTGGCTTTCCTTCTTATTCAGTGACTTTACTCTGTCAGCTCCTCTGCATTTCTCCAGGATACCTTGCGGGTTTTGGTGAGGTGAAGGCCATAAGAGAGAGGTGTTTGTCAGTTAGCTAGTGCACCCCCAATGCCTAAGGAGCATCTAGAATCATTCCAACTTCAGGACAAGATGAATACATAATAAATGAATGTGTCCCAGGAGCTCAGAGGCTTGGATTTCTTCTCTATCTAAACTCACTCTCTGATGCTCTCAATATGCCACAATTTTAAATACGAGAAGAAACCGCTTACTTTTCTTGCATATCTCCCTTGAACTTCCAGAATTCCCCTCAACATGCTTCAACTGCTGTCTTCACCCTTGTACTAGTTGTTCAAGCAAAAACCTCACTTACTCTTTAAGATATTTGCATTCCAAATTCAATCACTACAACTTATCTACCCTCAATATATACGCAAAATCCAACCACCTCTCACTTGGTCAGAGCCATTCACATCGGAAACATCACCACACAATCTCCTGCCTACTGTGCTTATTTCTAGCTCCCACCTGCCCTAAGGTCCCACAAAGTCTTAACAGCCATTCTCCTAAAACACTAGTCAGAGGACATGGCTCCCTTACTTTCCTCAGGTTATTTCCACTGGTCTACAAGCTTCTTGCTCCTGTCACCATGCCTTCCCTCCCTGCTACTGTGCCTTCCCCACCATGATCAACTGTATCCCTCTGAACTAAAAGCCGAATCCTTTCTCCCTGAAGTTATTTTTGCCAGGATGTTTAACATGACAACAAGAAAAGAAACTAAGGCAATGCTTATTAACATCCAATGTGTGTAATTTATTCATTTACCTATTTTATCATATGCCTCCTCAGCTAGGATAAATGTTCCATAAGATTTCAATATTTTTTATACTAATGTCACAATTATAGTCATATAGATATAGATGAATTATTTGTTTATTTTATGTATACAAATGCACTGTAGTTGCCCCCTACTAGAGTCTTAGCCCCTAAAACACTTGGCACATAGTACATGCTCAATGTTTTGTGTGTGTGGGTTTTTTTAATAATTACATTACTTATTTTGGATTTGTGTGTGCACCAGTGCATGTGTGTATGGTGAACATGTAAAGGCCAGAGGACAACCTGTAAGAATCAGTTCTCTCCTGCCATGTCGGCCCTGCGAACTAAACTCAAGGGTTCAGCTTGGCAACAATCGTCTATACCTACTGAAACACCTCCCAGCCTTCAACATGTATATTTTAACTGAAAGAGTAAATAATGCTCAAGGAATAAAGTTCAAAGGGTGTTAACAAGCTAATTATGTGTCAAAACTGTTTTAACTACATTAACTCATTTAGCCATCCCAAGAGGTTAAATACTACTGCTATCATTCTAATTTTTCAGAAGACTTTAGGTAGAGGTTAGAATTCAGAAATTAGGACTGGAAAGGTGGCTCAACAGCTAAGAGCATTTACTCTCTTTCAGAGTCATGGGTTCTGTCCCCAGGACCCACATCACACCATTCACAACAGTCTATGTTAGCTCTAGGAGAGCTGATGCCCTCTGGCCCTCTGCATACATGTGGTATACATAAACTCACATATATAGTTATATAAGACTATATCTTTTTTTTTTTTTTTTTTTTTTTTTTTTTAAGAAATTAAGGTTAAGGCCAGGCATGGTGGCACATACTTTAGTCCCAGAACTTGGGAGGCAAAGGCAAGAGGATCTACGTTCAAAGCCAACCTAATCTACAGAGCTAGTTCCAGGACAGCCAGTGCTATTCATAGAAACCTTGTCTTGAAAAGAAGCCTACGGTTAAGCAGCAATATGCCCTACACTATACAATGGCAAGGCCAGGACTGGACATTCTAATTCCAGAACTTATACTCCAAAACATAAAAAACCTCAAGTGCCATACAACTCAATTACACTCCACATAATCATGGCCCATCGCGCTCAAAATAGCTGATGCACTACTTATTTGATTACGTATAGCACTTTGTTCCCTGCCCTCTCCATCAGTGTTTCTGACAGCTTATACATAAAACACATTTAACTCCCATACTCCTTCCTACAACGTGTAAACAGCATAAAACAGCAGCTGTTTCTCTGAGAACCTTCACTTTTAATTTAAAAAAAAAAAAAAAAAAAGGTGAATAATTGTATTTTTCTTTTTTCTTTCTTTTTTTATTGGATATTTTCTTTATTTACATTTCAAATGTTATCCCCCCCTCCAGGTCTTCCCTCTGGAAACCCCCTATCCCATCCCCCATCCCCAAACCTACACTTTTAAATTTCTAGTTTGAAGTTGAATGACAAGACTGACATAGTATTCTATGACTTTAGCAATAAAAAAAAAACTTCAGTGGACTCAACAGGTATAGCATAGGGAATAAGAGGCAAACAACCTTAATTTTAAAAAGAAAGACAATCCTACACTATAGCTCAGTAAGAGCTGGAACTCACTATGTAGCCCAGGCTAGCTTCAAACTCAAGAAATCTCAGCCTCCTAAGGGCTGGATTACAGGTGTGAGCCACCACATTCAGCTAGCAACGAGACATTTACGGTTTATTGTATGTTCAGTTACGAGGATGCAGAGTATGAACGATGAAAATGAGCGCAGGTGCCCAAGGAGCCCAGGGGTGGAGGTCAGATCCCCCAGAGCCACTAGAAATTGATCTATACACTTCAGCAATTAACTACCTTTGCCTCCATTTCCTGTCAATCTCTACAAGCAGTTTTCTAGAACAGAGTCTGTTCATGAAGTAAACATGAAAACCAGGCAGTTGGAGAACTACTGAACTTGCCCTTTGTACTTCCCTCTGGAGTTATAGGAAAGTTCCCCCAGCCACTTCCCCAAGTAAATTCGGTAAGTGGTAGGAAAGTTATTGTTTAAATTTGATTTTATAGCAGTTTCTCTTCTTCTTCCATAAGTGAACTATTGAGAGCTGTGCCTCTCATTATATTATAATATAATATAATCAAAAGACCTGTTTTCTCAACAAGAAATCGTTTACGCCATAAATGATAACACATGTAACCATTATAATCTAATAGGAAGCAAGAATCCAAAAAAGACTTAAGTTTATTGTGCTAAAGAGTAAAATGCATATGGACACTGTCTTAGTAATGTCTCCAAACAAAGTAAGATACATGTTCCCACAGGGTACCAGAACATTTTAAAATCACTTGACTCTGACAATATCCTTTAGAAATGGAGATACTTATGTAAAGAAAACATTCTATTTCATTTTTTTTAATGTTTAGTAAAGACTGAAATAAAGCCAGGTGCAGCAGTACATGCCATTAATCCTAGCACTTGGAAGACAGAAGCAGGCAGATCTTTGAGTGTGAGGCTAGCCTGGTCTGCAGAGCAAGTTCCAAGACAGCCAGGGCTATATTGAGCAATTCTGTCTCGAAAAACAACAAAACAAAAGAAAAGGGGAAAAAAGACAACAATAAGTACAACTGAAAATAAAAAAATAAAAGCAATCTTCAAGAAAGCCAGGCATGGTAGATCATGTCTAATCTCTGCACTGGGAAGGCAGAGACAGAAGAATCACAATAAATTGAAGGCCAGACTGGGATAGAGTGAGCCCTTACCTTTAAAAAAAAAATCTAAAAAATAGGGACATCCAGATAACTCAGCAGATAAAAGTGCTTATGGTACAAGTTTAACAACCAAACTTCGATCCCCAACATCCACAGTGGGAAAACCAAGTCCCAAAAGCTTTGACCTTTGACCTCAAAGAGGGAGGGAATGATCCAGCCTGTGTGTGTGCCCGAGCTGGCACACATACATACAAAATACATTTTTTTTAATCAAAAAATAATCACCTCAGAGCTGAAGAGATGGCTCAGCAGTTAAGAGTGGTGGCTGCTCTTCCAGAGGTCCTGAGTTCAATTCCCAGCAACCACATGGTGGCTCACAACCATCTGTAATGGGATCCGATGCCCTCTTCTGGTGTGTCTGAAGACAGCTACCATATAGATAGATAGATAGATAGATAGATAGATAGATAGATAGATAGATAGATAGAT
>JANHMN010000008.1:60268711-60278715 GCA_030674055.1 Rhabdomys pumilio
GATAGATAGATAGATAGATAGATAGATAGATAGATAGATAGATAGATGTTGATGTATATATACATATATATATATACACACACATATGTGTGTGTGTGTGTGTGTGTGTGTGTAAAACAAGTAAAAAAAATCAGCTCCAATAAATAAATGAACACAAAATGTATCAAGGTCTACTGAAAAACAAGGTGTAATAGACAGTTGCACTTTAAACACTTAAGCAATTTTCATACAATCACCTCCACCAGAACTGTTCAGTTTACTCAAAGCAATCAGCCGCAACCACCTGCAACTATTACTCTGAAATACGCATAGCAAAGAAACTACCTGAGTTCCAGGCCTTTTCTTAAGAGGTCAACTCAAAAATTAAAAGTGATACAAAGAGATCAAGCCCAAGAGCGGGGGTTGGGGGTGGGCAAAAAAAAGAAAAGGCTGATAGCACTTTTGAGGGGCTAAAAGTAATGAGACACACTCCTTCATGGTTGGCGGCTATAGAAAGAAGTTGTCTAAACACCAACATCTTCCTTCTTGTGTGTACAAACCTCATTCACTCACGCTCACAATTTACCTACCCCAAGTCAACGCAAAGGGATTCTCAGAGAATTCTACTCATCTGGCCAATAAAAGAACCAAAATCCTAAAGTGGCAACGTGAGATCTGCTGCAGTACCCCCCGCCAGCTACCTCTAAGGCAACAGCCATGCCTCATTTTCCAACTGAAATACAACCTTTCCTCTTCTATCTCACCAGGTCCAAAATAATAAGATCATCTTAAACACTTTACATCCAATCCACCTTGGCCGCACCCCAACTTCAAGGCTCCCCAATATCCCCACATCATGCCTCCCACTCCCGGCTCTCGGGGGGGCCAGAAGCCCCCACCTCCCACCTCCAGCAGAAATCCCTACCGCCAGCGCCTTCGCTCCCGCCCAATCCCGGAGCTCCGCAGGGCGCGGCCGCCGGTGGGCTCCGGTGCGCTGGGGCGGGGTCCGCCCTCCCGACCTCCCCATCCTCCTCCCCACCCCCGGCCCAAAAAGGAGGGGGAGGGGTCCCAAAGCCTCACCTACAGCTCCGCCCCTCCCCAGGGGCACTCTGCCCTGCCCAGCCAGGGCCGGGAGCGCCGAACCGGGTAGGAAACGACAAATGCCTCGGCGCCTGCGACCTCCGGGCAGTTCGAGGTCCCGCCTGATGAACGAGCGGCTGCCGACGCGGCCGCCTTACTCTCCTCAGGGCCGCCGCTGCTGCTGCCGTTGCTGCTACTGCTTCCCGGACAGCCTGCCGCCGACACTACCACCGCCGCCGCCGCCACAGCCACAGCACGACCGGCGCCCGCGACGTCACCATGCCCCGCCCCCCGCGCACACCTAGCGCCGCCCCCTGTCGCCCGCGCGGCGCCCTTGCCCCGCCTCCCGCTCTCGCGGGCCGCCGGGCTTTCCCTAGTCCCACTGGGGAGCGCCCCGCGACGCGGCTCAACGGGACCGCGTGCCAGGATCGACAAGTGCGGCGCCTCGAGGCCGCAAAGGTAACTGGGTGCCGAGGCAGAGTTGCGCCACACGTAGCGCCGCCCCTTACATGCACACACCCACGGCCGAGCGTCCACGGGGAGCCCGGACCGCGATATTAAGCGAGGAAGGTGCGGACGAGGAGGGGCGGCGTTTGTCTCCTCCTGCTTGCCGTAGGACGTGGACCGCTGGAAGCCCCAGGAGTGGAGTGGCCTTTCCCAAACCTGGAGTCGCCCCGCCCCCTCCTTGGCAAGCCCGTTACCCGAACCCTGGGACGGCCGCCACCTTAGGAAATAGCTCAGGGCTTGTCATTAGAGCCACGACTGCCTGGACACCCTTTGTCCAAGGGAAGTTAGCTTGCCTCTCACCCTTGGCTTTTCCGCTCTGAGGCTGCGGAAGGCAATACTCTTGAGTCATCTGGACTGTCTAAGCGGTCATGGTAAAAGACCCTCGCCTCAGTAGGTGGCTTTTTTGCAAGGATCATTCCAGGGAGGAAGAGTGTGGGCGGAACCTGATGTCCACATGCAGTGCGTGTACTGTGCCAAATGCTTCACCGCGTTACCTTTTTTATTTAGCCCTCACACCAAGCAAGGCGAACTACAAAGCAGCTGCTACCTTATTTTAGACAACCCAGTTTTCTGGTGCTGAATCTCAACCTTTTCCTTTTGTCAAGAGCAGGCAAAAAATACAGAGGTGAGGGCAACACATAGTTTCTAATCTTAAAAAATGTAGATAAGCTATCTCTAAGCCAAAAATCCAAGGGTGGTGTGAATTATACTCATCCCCACACTCACAGGGTTTATTAAGCTAATTTAAAATGCCTTTGAGATGAGAGACTCATCGGTTTACTCAGCCCTAACCTCCCACCATTATAATTAACCGGCTTACACTCTTCATAATCCCATTAACATTTCCCCCATCCTGTAGTATTCATGTTCATTCACCAAACTGTATTTTGTCCTTTCCAGATTCTCTAATTGTTCCCTTCCAAAATAATGCACTTGGGTCTTTCCAGCTGCTTGGGCACGCTGACCTGACTCCCCGTCAGTACATCCAACATATGACAACCAGTTGTTAGAGAGAGTGCAGCCAAACGGGACTATACAGCAGCCAGAGAAGAATCTTCACAAAGATTTCATTTCTGGGGCTGGAAAGATGGCTTAGTAGATAAGAGCATTTGCTCTGCAAGCATGAAGTCCTACATTTGAATCCCCAGCACCCACATAAAACCCAGGCATGGCTTCAAGCATCTATAACACCAGCACTGGGGAGGGAATACAGGTTGATCCCAAAATTTGGCAAAAAAGATGAACTTCTAATTCAGTGAGAGACCCTGTCTCAAGGCAGAGGGCAATAGAGGAAGACAACTGATGTCATACTCTGGCTCCTGCAAGTGGGCGAGCATAAACACACACACACACACACACACACACACACACTCACACAGGGAGGGGGAGGATTGATTTCATTTCCTAGATATCTAGGTACCCATTAAAGCCATTCTTCATGGACCATTTTTCCAGATCCTTCTCTGTATAGTAAGTAAAAAGGAGCTTGCCTTGCTATAGGTGTATGTGTCTCTGTTGGGGATTTTGTCTGTTTAATGGTCCAGGGTGTCCTGGAATTCAAACAGTAACTGGCCCAGTCTCCCAAATGATGAGATTGCAAGCATTTGCCACTACACCTGGCACTCTCCCTGGGATTTATATGTGCTTGCCACCTGGCCCCCTTCCTCTTCTCCATTTTCTCTCTTTTGGAATGAAAATATTTGTCCTGTGTGTGCCCCAGCTTTGTATCCTGAAAGCATGTGACTTGTCTGCTTCTTAGAGAGGTTTTTGCCTCAGGATGACCCATCTTAAGTATCACTCATATATAATTTAGATAATATACAAGACAGAATGCCTTTTATCTGAAATGCTGGGACCAGAAGGGATTCCATTTTTCAATTTGGGGGTGGGAGGAGATAAAGGGATACACATAAAGAGGTATCATGAGAACAGAACCCAACTCTAAATACACAGTTAATTTATTTTATATATACCTTTTTCAGCCAGTATATCCTGAAGGGCATTTCATGCAATAGTTGTTTTGGTTGGTTGGTTGGTTGGTTGGTTGGTTTGATTTGGTTTTGGTGTTTCAAGACTGGGTTTCTCTGTGTAACCCTGGCTATCCTAGAACTCACTGTGTAGCCTGGGCTAGCCTCAAACCCAGAGATCAGTCTGACTCTATCTCCCAAGTGCTAGGATTAAAGGCATGTACTGCCACCACCTACTCATGAAGTAGTTTTAATCTGTGCATAAAGCAGGGGTTTATAATGTGAAAGTTTCCACCTATGGTACCATGTTGACGGTCAAAAACTTTCAGCTTTTGCAACATTCCATGTTACTAATTAAGGATAGTTAACTTCTCTTTATTTTGTTTGTTTTTATTTGGGGAAATTTTTATTAGGTCACACACACACACACACACACACACACACACACAGGTAGTAATCTCACTGTTTACCTAGACTGGTCTTGAGCCAGATTCAAGTAATACCCTACAAACCCTCAGCCTCCTAAATGCTGGAACTACAGACTTGTGACACCACACCCCATTTAACCTGTGTTTAGTTAGATAAGATTTGAATTTAGAGTTCATATGGATGAAAATGGTCTCTTGGAATACATAGAATGCATTTTTAAGTTGAGGGGGACATAAATCTGAGTGGTCTGGTGAACAGTTAAATGGATTGAATTAAGTTTTTGAAATTGTAATCCTCAAAGATGTTATCTTCAGCCTGTAATATGGCAGCACTAAGCAACTAATAGAGATCCTATCAAAAAAGTCAGAAAACCCAAATATAATGGCCCATGTTTATAGTTCCAGCATTCCAAAAGCTGAAATTTAAGCATGAAGTCAGGCTGCACTGTGTAATCTCAAAATAAAATAAAAAGAAGCTGGGAGGTGCCTAAAGACATATAAAGGAGGAACATGGATTTGAGAAGACAATGTGTAAACCATGTCTCTCCCACATCTAGAACTCAATAATGCAAAGACAACCCACGTTTTAAAGTGAGAAAAGAATCGGAATCGCTATTTCTCCAAAGATACCCAAATAGCCAAAAGAACTTGAGAAGTTACTCAACACATGAGTCAGAATTAATTATAGGCCAGCCAGAGATATAGAGAAAAACACTGTCTCAGCACTTAGGCTGAAGTGGCAAGATTACCATGAGTTTGAAGCCAGCCCAGGCTACAGAGTGAGACTCGGTTTCCAAAACAAAGGAGGATGTAACTCAGTGGCAGGGGTAATCCCAAAAGTGAGAGGAGAAAGACCACTGGCCCAAATCATCATGACCAAATTCATTAAAGCAAGCTTTTTTTTTATTTGTGTACAGGGGCTGCCTCTTCTCAAGGCAGGGTTTAAGAGGTCAGCATTGGATGTAAGGAAAACAAGGCCTTTTTTATAGCTCAGGAGTAGGAGGTTTCCAAAATTGGCAGGGCTACAGGAGCAGAACATCATAACAAGTTAGTCCCAACGACCTCCTGAAACAGCTATGGCTGCAAGGTGGGCATAACAAGTAGTCATAGGTGGTCATAGAACCTTTTGAAACAAAAGTAGGGTTGCAGGATGATTATAAACAACTTTTTGAAACAAAGACATGATTTGATTGCTATTCCTGGAGCAGGCAGTACAGAACCATCTGTAGTTAAGGTTATAAGTGGGATATAGCCCAGTCCTTAAGAAACAAGTTTAATCATAAACAAAATCGAACCTAGTTTGTGTTTTACTATAAGATTGCTTTTAAACCTAAATTGGAGGAAAGCAGCTCTTCAGCAGGAAGCCCTAGGTTCAGAACCCAATACTGAAAGTAAAAACAACAACAACAAACTTTCTAAACAGCTATGCACACCACTAATGCATATCTCTCATGTGAGAACTTAGTATATGGCCCTTTGTTTCATGTAGAAAAGTTGAAAATTGAGCTTTTATTGTGAGTGACCATACATAGAATTAAAATTAAGACTGATGGCCAAATCATGTTGGCACACTCTTGTAATACCAGTACTTAGGAGAAACAGACAAGAATCTAGAGTTCAACTCTACAGGAGCTACAAGAATTGCATCATTTAAAAAAAAAATGTAAGCCGTGGTTCTGTAATCCCTGTACTCAGGGGTAAGAAGTGTCCAGAGTATGAGACCAACTTGAGCTAGACTCTGTCTAAAAAGAAAGAAAAGAAGGAGAGAGAAAGAGAGAGAGAGAACAAATTAAGATGGTCTGTAACTGAAATAGGTAGAAAATTGATTATGAGAGAGAACTTGAGCCTAATATTTATGATTCTAATGATAAAGATGGCTCAAAATCTTTATCAACCAGCTGATTTAACTTGACATATAATCTCCACTCTTACTGGAGAGTGTTTTTTATCATTACTTAAAGCCACCCGTTATATACCTGGTGGCCAGACTTTGTGTCTGATCCCTGCTAATTAGCAGTTGGATTAGATACTGAAATACTTCCACTTCCAACCTTATTTTCTACATTGCTTGGATAATCATGTTGCTTTTAACCTTTGAACCTTATATTTTAAGCAGATTGATTGCCCTCACACAGGATCGCCCTCAGCAAGCTCAGCTATTCATCTGGCAGTTACACATCGCTGTGAAGAATTGCATCTAGTGCATGCCTACAGGTCCTTTGGTCTGAATGTGGTCTGGGTCTAAAGAGTGAGCCAATGATGGCCAGTTAGTCAATGACGGGTAAGAGTGTTTTGAGCTCCTATAAACCTAAGACAGAGGCATACATCAGTATGCTATGTATGTTTTCCTCAATGATGGGTAATATAGGAGTAATATAAATGCCAACCTAAGACAGGCGCCACTCTAGACCCTAGACGGGATGAAATATTGTGCCATGTTCAAATATTGGCACTGCCATCTTAAAAAATTAAGGGGGGAACTGTGCCCTTCCCCCAGGCCTGTGCAGGGCTGCAAGTCATTGACCACAACAAGACCAAACAACAATAGGACCTAGAAGGAGGCATTGCCTTGCCAGTCTTGGCGCCCTGAGGTCTACTACTGAGCTAAGAAAAATGGACTGCCTGCTGAGCTAGCCTTGACACCTTCCGGACTACTATCTCCTCACCTAGCCACTGAGCGGTACCGAGAAGAGACTCTGGGGGGTGGGGCTTCCCCTTTATATGTGAAAGCAAATTATTAAACTTGGGGCCTTGATCAGAATACTTTGTCTTGGCCCCACATTTCTCTCACCCTCCTTCCCGTTAATTCCTAGGCTTCGGCTCAGGAGAACCTGGTGATCGTGGCTGCAGGCAGCTACAAGCCATGGTTCTGTAATCCCAGTACTCAGGGGTAGGAAGTGTCCAGAGTAGGAGACCAACTTGAGCTAGACTCTGTCTAAAAAGAAAGAAAGGAAGGAGAGAGGGGGGAAAGAGAGAGAGAGAGAGAGAGAGAGAGAGAGAGAGAACAAATTAAGATGGTCTGTAACTGAAATAGGTAGAAAATTGATTATGAGAGAGAAACTCAGATGTTCGTTAGAATTGCTGAAGTCTGGACTAGAGAAATGGCTCATGGGAAAAGATGCTTGTTACACTGTAACCTATAACTCCACTTCCAGAGGATTTGATGTCCTCACACAGAGACAGGTGAGGTGAAACACCAATGCACATAAAATAAAAATAAATCATTTTTAAAAAAAGAATTACTAACCTTTAAAACTTAAGTTACATTAGGTACATCGAAGAACAAGTGGTACAGAGGGTTCAGCTAAAGAATATCTAAAATAGTAAACAGAAATAAAATGGGGGAAAAAGTAGTTTAAGGACACACAAGAACTGGGTGTGGGGATGAAATTTGTACTTCCGGCTACTGTGGATCCTGAGACAGGAGGCAAGATCAGCTTGGCTAACTTTGGCAACTTAGTGAGACCCTTTCTTAAAATAAAAAGTAAAAATTGGGCTGGAAATTTACCTTTTTTATTTATTTATTTATTTATTTTTGGTTTTTTGAGACAGGGTTTCTCTGTGTAGCCCTGGCTGTCCTGGAACTCACTCTGTAGACCAGGCTGGCCTCGAACTCAGAAATCTGCCTCCCAAGTGCTGGAATTAAAGGCATGCGCCACCACTGCCTGGTTTTTTTTTTATCAGCTGTCATTCTTTGGGTTTCTATAAATGCCACAGACTCTTGGATGGCTTAAAATAATAGAAATTTACTGCTTCATAGCTCTGGGGCAAAGGAAATAGCTCAGTGGTAGAACTCATTGATTGATTAGCCTACCTGAAACCCTGGGTTTAGCCTCTAGTTCCTCACATCTCATAACCGATCTGAGGCATTGAGAGGGCCAAGCCCCTCTGAGACCTGTAGAGGAGCCTTCCTGCCTTTCCCTGGCTTCTGGTGATTCCCTAGAGATTCTTGGCATTCCTTGACTTGCAGTTGCTGATGTCAGCCTCTGCCTCCTTCATCACTTGCATTCTCCCTCTGGTTGTTGAATGTCTTCTGTGTTTGTTTTGAAAAAGAGTCTGACTGTGTTGCCCAGACCAGTCTTGAACGTCTTGGCTCAATGATCTTTCTATCTCAGCCTCCCAAAAAGCAAGGCCTGCAGATGCCACCTACCTGGCTTTTTCTCTTTTCATAAATACCTCCTGTGTGATTCTAGACTCACCCCACTCTAGCATCTTGCTGTCTCCTCTCTCTCTCTCTCTCTGTCTCTTTCTCTCTCTCTTGTTTTGTTTGCTTGCTTTGTGTTGTAGATGGGATTTTGTTTTGCTTTGCTTTCACTTTGGTTTTGAAGCTAAATCTTTTTTTAAAGACTTTTGGTTATGTATATAGTAAAAGGCAGTGTACTGTTGGGCTAGAGAGTTGGGTCAGTGATTAAGAGAACTTGTTCTTGCAGAGAACCTGGGTTCTATTCCCAGTACCTACATGGAGGCTCACAACCATCTCTAACTCCAGGTCCAGGAGATACAATGCCCTCTTCTGACCTCCAAAGACACCAGGCACGTACATGGTGCACAGGCATATATGTAAAAATAAATAATTGTTAAAGTAATATATTATAATTGAGTTTATAAGTGTAATTTTAGAGTTTTTTAAAATAATTTTAAAGGTTTGTCTACTTTTATGTATTTGGGTATTTTGCACGCAAAAAAAAAAAATCTTTGCATATATGCATGTAGTATCTGTGGAGGCCAGAGAGGGTATTAGGTCTCCTAGACTCGACTTGTAGAAGGTTGTGAGCCACTGTGTAGGTGCTAAGAAATGAACCTTGGTCCTCTGGAAGAGCTGCCAGCCAATATTCTTAACCACTAAGCTGTCTCTCCAGCCACTGATTTAAAAAATAAAATAAAATAAATTAAGCTAACTTTTACTGAGGCATACATTGTGACACACAAATGCATTTCAACAGCAAAGAAAAAAGAAATTAGGATACCAAGATTTCAGCTCCTATAACTGCTCCAGGACAAATTACTCTTCACAGTTTTGTTTTGTCTTGTTTTGTTTTTGTTTTGTGAGGCTTTTTCCTCACAAATCTGTGCAAGTTTTCAGTATTAAATTCTCTATTCTATGACTGGGGAGGGATCAGATCTCATGGCAACAAAATGTCATCAGGTCTCCTGGATCACTATTGAAGAATAAAATCCACCTTAAGCATCACTCCTGGAAATAGGGCAAAGTGACTTATTAGGAGCTGTGCTCATTACAGAATCAAACTGGTACAGCTGATTGACAGCTTCTCCAATGAAACATTTGATCAGCAGTGTGCTCAACAGTCAAACTATCCGAACCACTTCATTTCTTAGCAAGTAGATTCTGAGTTAGGAACACTCAGCAGTGTTTCATTCATAACTAGAACAAGACACTACATCAATCCAGAAACGGCTGTGAGGACAGTAAGAAAAGTCAGACAAGTCTGCTCTTTCTCAATTGCTTAGATCCCAGAGTATTGCAGATAATGCTAATAAAGTGCCAACTCCTGAAAGCCTGAATTTCTAGTCTAGTCCATTAAATATTTTCAGAGTATTACGTTGTTTCATCTATTCATATATTTGCCACCTGGGCTGTCTGAGGAAGTAGAATAGTCCATTCATTTGAGCCTGTTAATGACACAGTAAAGAAAGACCAGCAACAGGTGAAATCAGAACAGATCACATACATCTTAGGATTGCAGAAATTTTAAGTCACAAGATGGAAAAACCACAGTGTTCCTTTGAACCCGTGCTGACACAATGGACATCAGTGGCAGTGACTACTAAAAGTAATGTTGGGGTGACTGTTCTTAGTGAGCCTACTTTGACTTAGTGGCAAATCCTTTTGTGGTGCTTCTTAGCAGGCAGGGTATGCTACTCCAGAAGAAAAGACTTTCTAAGTCTCCAGGAATCCTCTCTGCCAATCACCGCAGGAGGCTCAACTCTCTCTCTGTCTCTCTCTCTCTGTGTCTCTCTGTCTCTCTGTCTCTCTGTCTCTCTCTCTCTCTCTCTCTCTCTCTCTCTCTCTCTCTCTCTCTCT